>JAOVYU010000060.1:18691635-18701842 GCA_025674565.1 Synodontis membranacea | reverse complement strand
TCTTCACCTTCATGAACAGAATAATAAATAAAAAGCTAATAAATAAAACGAATAACACATGTAATAGATTGATACATTAAATGCAAACATACAGGGGCGTTATGTAATTTTAATAAACAATTAACTTAAAGTTTTTTTGTTTTTTTTTTGGTTACAGTGTAATTTTTTTCTACAAATACTGGTTTTCAAAATTATTGCCATCCTTAAAATGAATACTTTGTGACTCCTGCACTGAAAAGAATAAAAGCAGTGATTCTGTTCAGGTAAAATCCTACAAGGTTGGAGACACTTGTGCAGGATCTTTGACCACTTTTTGATCATGCAGGATAATTTTAAATCACTTGCATTCTTACGCTTCTGCAAGTGGACTGTTTTTCTAGAAGGAACTATTTGACAAAAAAAAAAGAAAAGAAAAAAAAAGAAAAAGAAACCGAAATTTTTGTGCTGCTATTGCTTTCAGGTAACTCAGTTTGGAAAGGCTAAGAAATATTTTTTGGAAACAACTTTCAAAAAATAATAAGTATGTGACAAATACATATATCTTCTGGTAATGTAATAAATCAATGAACAACCAGCCCTGAAACACAGTCCATGGGAAGGCTGTCACTGTCTGTCAGTCACACAACAATGAGCATGCCCAAACTGCGGTACTCTTTACATGTGAGATTCTGAGGAACTGGCATGACGCAAACCACGATACACTTTCATGCCTGTCTGATTCAGGTAGAATTTAGTAAATCCACTCAACATCTGAGTGGAGAACTAGTCCCATTTTTTTAAGATTGGCCATGAAATATAAGGCAAAGCTATAACCTCTTGCTCCACATGTGGCAGGAACTCTGACTGTGATACTCTGAGTTTTCTTTCTCCCAAATTCACTATCTGTCCGCAGAAATCCGCCTGGCTGATGGGTGGTCTGACATGCTGACGGGTGAGCAGGTAGGTGAGTGGGCAAGAGACCTGAGTAGAGGAGCACTCATAGTGAGATTATAGGAGGTGGTTTGGACATTGAGGACATGAAGAAGAGACAGTTTGGAGAAGAGATAGATTGCTGTTCCAGGTGATCAAACAATAGGATGAGAAAGAGAAGAGTGTCAGTGGAGGCACAGGTGAAGATGCTGGGAAATATTCAGATAGAGAATAGAGAAAGAGAGGGGGGAAATAAAAGATGACTTAAAAGTAAAACAAGCAGAAGATTTGTGACAGAAGCATACTGTGCGAAAACCATAAAAATACATTTTTTATGATTTTTAAAAAATTCCTTTCTTTTCATCCAAAATCATATATCGAATATCGAAATTAAGAAAATATTTGTGACCTTTCATGACCTTGACTTATTATCTCATAAAATCCCATATAGTAATTATAATAGAAGAAGACACAGTATTTAGCGTGAACATTCATAGGCAAATTCCATCATGTGAGTATTAACCATGTAGAAAAATTAAGGATATGTGAAATGGAAAATTAATAATGACTTGCTCGGTTAATGAAGAAATGATTCATCTATACAATTCAAAGAGAAGATGAACATGAGTTCAGGATATTTGCATTGGAACCTTCTAAAGCTTGCCAATGCAAATGCTATGTACAAGAAAAGCTATCGTATATACAACTAGATAAATATACGTTCACATAAATTTGAACAAAAAACATGGGATATATTAATTGATTATTCCCATTGGTTTAGACACATTAAGGGTTTAAAAAAGCAGCCCACTCATATTTAATGTGTGTTTAAAGTCCATTTACGTGTGTTTGTGTATGTGTGTATGTGCGTGTGTGTGTGTGTGCGCATGTGTGTGGTGTGTGGTGTGTGTGCATGTGCATGTAGCAGAGGAAGGCAGATGGAAGAGAGAGAGGAAATGGTTCATTTCTCTGAGCACTCAGGAGTGGAAGTGGAGCAGCATATGTTGGGATTTGAATAGTCAATCGATGAATAACCCAAAGCACTGTTTCTTTTTTTTTCTGCTCCCTCTTTCTCGTCTTTCTGGACAGGCTAGCGGAACAACAGCGCTGTGCTGGGAGAGTTGGCCATCCCTAAAGTACTAGGCTGTAGTCAAAAATATTTACAGCGCCAGGAGGTATTTAGAGAAATATTCGAAAAATTCAATACTGGGCTGACCTCTCACTGGGCATTCACTGCTTCTCACTTTCTCCATCTCTTTCTTTCAAAATCTCTCTCTCTCTCTCTCTCTCTCTCTCTCTCTCTCTCTCTCTCTCTCTCTCTCTCACTCTTTTTTCTCTTGCTCAATCTTCCCATCTCCATTAGAAAAAAGAGGTTATTCTATGTATTTCTGTAGACAAGGCTAAATCTGTGGTTAAATGAAAGTCCAGTTTTAATGGAAAACCTATTTCATTTCTTATACCTATTTCATTTTCAGACAGCATTGCATAAGTGACATTGTCCATCCCCCCCATCCCCCCCACCCCCTTCAGTTATTTCGGTTACTTTTCAGTTATTTTCAATCATATATTGCAGACAGTTTCATTACTTTAGTATAGCTCTATAACTCTTTATATGAGTTCTTTTATTCTTGCTCAGCAAAAGGGTGCAATATGTCAGGGTTGCTCAGTATTCACTGCATGCTTGAAAAGACTTGCATTAAATATTAAGAACATTTGTGCAAATTCATCTTTATTCATTTGTTGCAAGTAAAATGAAGCAGTGTTTCATTCTTTATTCTATTTCATTATGATGATCAGTGCAAGCAGATTATAAGCCCCAACATGATTTATAAATTATGTAAGTATTTGCGTTCATGTGTGGCTATTTCATTTGTTTCAGCTGTACTGTTTCGTTGCCTTGTTTCGCTTCAGCATATCAGTGGAACGCTAGAGGGCAGGGCACAACCAGCCAGAACATCCAATTCAGTTGAGGCCTTGTCAGTCCTGAGCATAGGTCACATTCCTAAGTTAAAGTTCATGCAAATATATAGCATACAGTCAATGACATTCCTCACTTCATTCATAAAGAATATGTTCCAAGTATTAGCACATAGTAATGAAAAACTGTTAATGATCTTAAAGCATCTATGAACATATGCGTCTGAGCTTTATCAAAAAGATCTGTGTGTGGTTTTGTGTGTGTGTGTGTGTGTGTGTGTGTGTGTGTGTGCGCACAGCTCAGCATGTTTGAGGGACATTTTTATCCTCACAAACTGCCATAGAAGAACATGTGTCAGGGCATATTTCACACACTTTTACATGCTCACAAAGACATTGCATGCACTCACACACACACACACACACACACACACACACACACACACACACACACACACACACACACACAATCATGTGCACGCAATGATTCTTTTAAAACTAAATATAAAATGTACTAATAAATATGTAACAAATAAAGTAATAATAATAATAATAATAATAATAATAATAATAATAATAATAATAGAAAATATTGCATTATATATGATCACTACTGTATATTTGTATATATATTATACAATGACGGTGAATATTCAACTCTTTTATTCAACCCTTCTTTTGTCATGTAGCAGTCCTGGAAAAGCGAAATGTATGAATATGAAGCATATGTGGGGATAATCCAAGATTTTATTTATTTATTTGTTTGTTTGTTTGTTTGTTTTTAAGTATTCTTTGCTGGCAGGGTGAGCCTAAGTATATTGTATTTTCTGCGTACTTGCCAAAGGCCCCAACAGTTTCCTTCCTACTCTAACTTGCTCCTATGGGGTGTTAGGCTTTATCTTAGTTATTGCTGTTATTCTGCATTTTATTTCTATGTCTGCAAAACATGACAACTACCAGGACAACAATGCTAATATATGCGGTGGAAGCCGAAGGATAGGGAAGGATTGTGAAGTGTGCAGCCAAGTGAAACATGAAAGGTTCCAGACAGGATGTGACATGGTGTCGTTCAGCTTTGCACAGATAAAAAGCCCTATCCTCGCCAAACCCCCTGCAAGTCTTTTCTCCCCAGTGCAGACATCAATCCTAAGCAGCACCCAAACCACTCGCTATTAAACCATTTGCTTTCTGAATGTTTATACAGAGCTAAAAACAAGGCTGACAGCTTATCTGCACGTGCAGGGACTGCAACTACTGAGCAGCGACTTATTGCTCTACACAACCCTCATTAAGGCTTCCTGTTTTTATCTCTTTATGATTTCTCTCTTTCCCTTCACCTTTCTCACTCTCCCACTCTCTTTCTCTTTCCACTCCCTGGCTGGCAGCAGAATGTCCTTCACTCAGTTGATTTATGGTTCAGGTCTCTGACTTGTTACATCTATCCGCAATAACACAATATGGGCCTGTCCCCAATGTCAGCTCCGACAGTCAGTTCGGCTGATGCTTAATTCTTCCTGTCTGCTGTTATCTATATATATTTTTAAAGCACAAATAGAATTTGTACTTAAAAAAAAAAAAAAAAATGAAAACCTGTCTTGCTTTTACTGTGAGCATTTAGCAAACACTTGCTACTGTGTTTGTTTACACTGCACTTGGTTTTGGTGTGTGGGTTGAATCAAGGCTAACCCCAAGCATATCTTGGCTCCTCAGGCTTGTATAGCTAACTCTCTCACTTTGCTCCTTCTTACAGGACGAGTTAATTGAATCCAAGTTCAATTCGTCTGTCCAGATGCTCCTCTGCGCAGGAGCACAAAAGTACCGCAGCAGGTGTAGCTGCAATAATGCTTCTTTTTTCATTAAAGATCTGGTCAGAAGCTGATGTTTTGGCTTCATAAACATTCTCCGTTTTTTTCCCCCCACCTCTGGATATTATTCTGATTGCTGCAGAATTCAAAAGATTTGTTTCTGACCTTGGTACATATCAGCCTATTGATACATCTTAGAGAGGTCCAGCCTACTGTGTGTGCATGTTTCTCTGGCCAGGGAGAGAGAAATGGAAGGAAAAGAAAAAGAGAGAGAGAGAGAGAGAGAGAGAGAGAGAGGGAGGGAGGGGGGGAGGGAGGGAGGGAGGGAGGGGTCTGTGGGTTTCTTCTCTGATGTGGACACAGGCAGAATGGCCGTGACCCCCCGCGGCCTGCAGCTTTTAGACAGCAGGGTGAGTAAGTCCCCCCCTTGCTGTATACGGCAACACAAAGCATGTTTGGCCTGACTACTGTGCTGTGTTCAGCTACAGATATGCTGCATTCATGGCTTTTTGCACAGGGCTAATGGCCAGGCTGTGTGCTGCCTCTGAAATGAGCTTTGTAATTACTGCCCTTAGACACTACAGCGGACGCAACAGAGCCGCTTTATGGAGCCGCACCGTGTTTTTTCTGTCAATAAGGATTGATGTGGCTTTCAGCAACGTGTGAAAGACCTGTTGTCACTTTCATTACCTGAGCAATTTCTGTGTAATTCATTACTGAAAAGAAGTCTTTTAGGTTTATACATTTCATTCAGCACCAGCAATGCGATTTATCAAATTGAATTTGGAAAGGATACAAGTATGTAGTGATTCAAGACTGTTCATAAACAAGTAGTGTGTTAAAACCTTTTATTGGATTTCTTAAGGAAGTGCAATGTTTTTATGAGTGTACAGTGCACTGTAATGCCTGATTTCTTTATCCTTAAATATGCAAGAGCTAAGACTTTTGAGTTTCAATCGACTGAGCTTAAACGAATATGATGATCATGACATGGCTGTTTCCCTTATTCTGACGTCAGAGTAGGTCGCGTGCTTGCCTGTTGAACTGGACATTAAGCTTTAAATAGACCATTTATACCTTCCACCCACACCCTCACACACCCGTCCCCAGGTCCAGCCAGAGCAAGGTGCTGGATGTGAAAAGACCTAAAATATTAGACCTGAAATGTACATATTGTGCCCATGTTTTGTTACTCTTTATTTCAGGCACAGCTCCCATTTATACGGATTATGGGTATTGTAAGTCAACATACCAAATGAGTTTCAGCCCTAATCTCAACAGTGACAGTCTGTAGATTTATAAGAGATGTATTAGTGCACAAATCATCAAGGTAAACTTCATCATCAGGTTTTATGGCCAATTTATAGTGGTATTAGATGAATTTCACTGAGACAAATGCACACATATACAGTACAATCAGTGCAGTGAGTGAGCCATGGCATTGGAGACTGGGGTCATACAGCATACTCATTTAACATGTGGCAAAGGCAAGAAGTTTTGCTAAATTGTCAAATATCGAGCCAGACAAGATCAAAATGGCCTTCATCAATATCAGCGTCCGACTTCTCTTTCTGCACAGCGATAAACTCTGACCCTGCAACCACTCACTCAGTCCTGAGACGATTCGTCAACCAAGCATGCGACAGAAAGAGAGAAGGGCAAAGACTCTGTGTGTGTGTGTGTGTGTGTGTGTGTGTGTGCGTCCTCTATACACGCATGCGTACTCACATTATGATAACCTTAAATGATTGTATTTTAATCATCAAATTCTTTCTTTCTTTCTTTCTTAAAATCATATATACTGTGACTAAGCCTCTTTTCTGCTTTTACTTCTGTCTGGCTCCCTATTCTTAAGACAGTCCTGTCACAGCATTTTATTCTGAAATTATTTGTCTTTTATATTTTGTTCTCAGAGATTTATGCATTGTTCTCAGATCCTCTTTTAGCAGGATTAGGCTTAATGAATATAATCTCACTGCAGATTAGTTTTATTTGTAATACCTCATTTTAGGTAAGATTAAATCCACGGATTGTAACATAGGCAAGTAGCAAAACTACACTAATATATAAATAAAATATAGACATTTGGGTTTGTGAAATGGACATTTACTCTATTCTCCTAATCCTGCATATCCTAACAGCAGCCCTCAATCCAGTCTCAGCATAGCAGAGCAAAAGCAATGAAATGCTGAAAAGCTGATTTGGATTTAAATAAGCTCCTACTTACACATAAATCTAATGTCCCCCAATTAGTGCTAAAGCAAATATGCTTTGCCCTTCAGCACAAGCTCCAAAACTGACTCATATTGACTTATCTTTGATCCCTCCAATTGAAGGGGACTTGGTGGAAGCAGGATCATGGGGCAAAATCAGAGTTAGAAAGTTTAACCCTTAAATGACTGGGTGTTCTGCAACTGTTATGGACTCAGTATTTGCAGACTCTTCTGAAGGGGATCAAAAACCACGTAACCAAATAACCAGGGTATCCATTTAAGGTTTAATGCTGGATAGAGAGTGAAAGAGTAGACAGAAGAACAGAACCAAGGGTAACACTCAGTTTACAACGCTCGCAAATACGAATAAGTAATTCTTTCATAATGATGAATTCATAGATGAATAACCATAATTAAGTCCTGATATTGTGTTGATCTCTCATTATTATTATTAAACATCATTTGCATTATTATAGGTCTTATAAGCAATTTATTTTAATCCAGACTAAGTAAATTGGACTGTTAGTATTTTTTTGTGTGTATATGCATATTGTTCATATTTTTACACATACACACAGTACTATGGAAAAGTCTTAGGCGCCCTGGTTTTTTGTACAAATTTTGTTATAGATATTGATTTTATGGAATTCTGCATTCTGAGTCAATATGAACACATTTTAGATTTACAAATATTACGTTTGAAACATCACGTAATTTTTATTTGAAAAATGTTTGTATGTCAGAAAAGAAAGCAGCATATTAGCTAAGAGACCATTTTCCATACAAAAATGACACAACGAAGGCTCCTGGGATTTGCATGTGAATAAAAGAAGCAAGTGAGACAATCAAAGTCTCCAGAAGAACTGCGGCAGATTCTCCAAGATGCTCAGGAAAACTTACCAGCTCATTTCCTTTTAAAACTGCACAAATTGTACCTGTTGGTACTATTTAAGAAAAAAAAAAAAGCAAGCAAATTGTTGTCACACCAAATATTGACTTTGTTTAGTTTATTACTGATTACGGCATGTTGTACAGTTTTACTTTTAAGTAAAAAGATTTAATTTTTTATTGTTTCCGAAGTCATCATTACAGCATTTCTTTGCATTTGCCTAAGACCTTTGTACAGCACTGTATGTACATAAATTTGGTAGTGTTTGGATAATAATAAAACAAACAATTCTGCTCTCCAGTATACACAACTCTAGGTTTAGTCTTAACAACTACGAGGGTAAGTTAAGGTTTCATTAGGTGACATTATTTGATGTATACGGTAACATGAACAAACCATGAACTTCAGTATTAATATGCCATAAATAACATAATGCAAAAATAACATACGCTTGTAATAATAATAATAATAAAAAACCAAACAAGCCAAATAATCGATATAGAATTAATACCATCAACGTAACATAATTTAATAACAAGCTGTAATTTAATTTATGTGGATTTATTTCTGTCACTGATTGAATACACCCTGTGCGGGTGAATTTTATTAATGTTTAAACAATGTCAATTAATACATGTGCTAGATTATTTTGTCACTTCGTTAACGTTAGTTATCCTGAAGTTCATGATTTGTTGACATTAAGTAATGCTATAAATTTGTAATTCAAATTTGTAATTCAAATCCAACATCACACTGAGAGCTGTTTAATATCAAACCCCTGTAATGGTGTGAAAGTGGGTGTGGCCAAAGATATGATAGATATGTCAAAGTAAAAACTATGACGTATGCTATAAGAGTAGAAATTCGGTCCTAACAAAGAGTTATGAATAAAGGCATTTTTGAATACTGTATCTAAAATGTTTCATTTCTAAGGTGAGCATTTTAATAATGTATTGTCAATTTATATTTTTAATATGTTCTGTGTTAGAGTTTAGTTTAAACTTAGCAAACAACAGTACCAAATGGTCTCAGATTGCCTACACTTGCATTACAGCCTTTAAATTTGGTTAACCTACAGTATATTGTTGTCAAACAGGCCCTTTGTGTAATTGACCTTTAGTACAATTGCAAGTCACAGTATTCGTTGAGTCAGTACATAACAACTACCATTATTACAGGCTAGTCGGATATGTCTCAGAGTCAGTTAATGTATACACTTCATTATAGCCTAATGGGCTAAATATTAGTGCATGTATTAATTCATCATTATGAAAGTTATTTATGTGTTAATGTAGGCTTATTTGTGGACAAAAGTATTATCAAAACAAGTAGAAAGGAGTGGAGCAGGATATAGATGAGAGGAGGAAGGAATATAGAAATTGAGTTAGAAAGTAGAGGAATCGAGTGAGAAGAAGTAAAGTAGAGAGGATATAGTTGAGAGAAGTAGATGGGAAAGGAGAGGAGAGGAGATAAAAAGGAGTAGAATGACCAGACGTGTAGAGATGATAGGGTTTGAGGGCAGAGGAGTAGAGCAAGAAAGAGGGACAGAGGGCAGAAATAAAGAATAGAGAAGTGTAGAATGAAAGAATGCAGAGGTGCAGGGGAGGAGATGAGTAAGGAATAGAGTGAAGAGGAAAGAAAAAAGAGGGGAGTAGTAACTAGAGGTGTAGAGATTAAAAAATTATAGAGATAAGAAAGAGAGGGGTAGGGGGAGGTAGAGGGGAGAGGGGAGAGGAGTAAAGACATGAGAAGAGGGGAAAGAGTTGAGACAGGACTAGTAAAGAGTCGGTAGAAAAACTCTATAGAGAGTCTATAGAAAGACACTATAGGAAAAAAGTAAGGAGGAGAAGAGGAAAGAAGGGAACTTTAACAGCAGTTAGAAAAAAAAAACCCTCTTACACTGTCCTTTTGTACCCATGTGCTAATTTTTGAGTGTTTTCCTACCAGATGGGTTTTAAAGTATAGACCTTTTAGGAAACCAAGAACCCTTAACTATCTAAGGAACCATCAAGAAAGCTTTGAGGACTTCTAAAACTGTACAGGGTAGATGAGTAGGGACAAGAAGATGAATATGGATGTATGGAGTGGAGAGAAGTGGGGTAGGAGCAGAGGGAAGAGATGAAGATAACAGCACTGAAGAGATGAGTAGAGAGGATCAGAATGGAGAGAGAGAGAGAGAGAGAGAGAGAGAGAGAGAGAGAGAGAGAGAGAGAGAGAGAGAGAGAGAGAGGGTGGAATATCACTCTTGAACTGGACATGATGCGGATTTGTATTACCATGTTTTCACACATTATATGTATATTGGAAGTAATGGGAATGAAAAATGGGAGCTGTATATATTTTGTGGTTAATGCAGGACAGTGTGTTTTCTTATGTAGTAATTGGGTTTATTCTGTTTATTTAAAAATTGTATATATTTTTTCTCCATAATTTGAAATTTAAAACTTTAAAATAAAGTAAAATCAATAAAAATA
>JAOVYU010000060.1:18604584-18620730 GCA_025674565.1 Synodontis membranacea | reverse complement strand
ATATATCTTATATTCCTATTGATAATACAGGTCAGGCAAGTTGGGTGGCCAATCAAGCACAGTACTATTATGGTCAGCAAACCATTTGGTAGTTTTGGCACTGTGGGCAGGTGCCAAGTCCTGCTGGAGAAGGAAATAGGCATCTCCAAAAAGCCTGTCAGCAGATACAAACATGAAGCGCTCTAAAAATCTCCTAGTAGATGCTATGTTGAATTTGGACTTGATAAAACACAGTGGGCGAACCCCAGCAGATGACATCACCCCAAATCATAACGCACAGCAGGAACTTCACACTTGACTTCAAGCACCTTGGATTGTGTGCCTCTCCACTCTTCCTCCAGACTCTAGGACCTTGATTTCCAAATGAAATGCAAAATTGAAAGAAAAGAGAACTTTGGACCAATGAGCAACAGTTCAGTTGGTTTTCTCCTTAGCCCAGGTAAGATGCTTCTGACGTTGTCTCTGGTTCTGGAGTGGCTTGATATTAGGACGTAGCCCCTTTCCTGAAGACGTCTGTGTCTGGTAGCTCTTGATGCACTTGATGACACCAGCTTCAGTCCATTCCTTGTAAAGCTCTCCCAAGTTCTTGAATAGACTTTTCTGGACAAACCTCTCAAGGCTGAAGTCATCCCTGTTGCTTGTGCACCTTTTTCTACCACACGTTTCTCTTCCAGTCAACTTTCTATTAAAGCCTTGTGGAGGGTGTCGATGATCATCCTCTGGACAACTGTCAAGTCAGCAGTCTTCCCCGTGATTGTGGTTGAATGGACTAGGTTGAACTAGACAGCGAGACTAAATAAATACGCTGTATTTATACTATTTGAATAATTTACTCAAACTCGAAATGAAATACTGTAACGATTTGAGATGTTTTTCCTTACTTTTTCTGAGCTGTAGGCCATAATAATAGTCTCGGACAGTGATAAATTTCAGCCACTGTTTTGGGTAGGGACAGCACAATGGCTATCCTGCATGTTCACTCTTACCGTCAGCACATATTTTTTGCCTTCTCATAGAAGACACTCCCTGGCACAAAACTTCTCCAACGACACTTTGGGGCTTAGGTGAAAAAATAGAATTCCCAGCATCATTACAGTATCAGCCGAGGCTTGGCTGGGCTGGACTGGACAGTCAGTCAAGCCAGGAAAATTTGTGATCCTACGCGCTCTGTGGCTTCACACTTCGGAGTGGGCCTCAAACTGCCACAGACAACAACCTGCAAATGGGCTACTCCCAGCAAAACTAATATGTGTAAGGAAACAAAAAAAAAAAAGACTAAAATGATGAAACATTGCTGGAAAATTGTACTCATAAGGATAATACTAACTAGGACATGGTAGCTAACTACCAGGCTCCATTTCATTAGAGTGGCCTCCAAAAACCTTCTACTGTACCTTCATGTCAGGTTTGGTAGAATCCAGTCTGGACGTGCTGGGACAGTTTGACGTTATGAGGAAGTCAAGAACAGGAACTACGATGTGTTAAATGAAAGAAGGCACTTTCATAGCACTTTCTATGTTGTCCTAGGCATAACAGGAACAGTCGCTGAAGCTGGTTAAGTAGAAGGACGGAGACACAGGGACGAAGACAGACTAGCACTACTCCTCCATTTGCACCTTTCCACCAAATCTGGAAGCTTTTGAGGAACTAAAGATTTATCTAAAGAGAACTATTCTGAACGAGGTTTCTGGTTTGCATCCCCATCACTCCTAAGAAACTAACTCTAGCAAATAAATAAAAAACGACTATATAACACTTGTGCTGTTTCAGAACGCAGCAGAAATCCAGCAACACAGTTAAATGCGGAGGAGGACTTGTGTTGTTTTTTGTGACACGTTTAAGACGTTAAGACTAATGCATCTTTTTAAACCAGGACCAGTGGTCACACAGGCATAAATCATAGCAGCACTGGAGAAATCACAACACCAGGCACAAGATTACGTGTCTGGGTTATTCGTTTTTTTTTTTTTATTCAAAGTTACCTGAAGGACATATATACGCAGTAGGCTAGCGGTCATGAGTGACAATTTGTCAGGTACAAAACCACTGTCAATCCAGAAGCCACCTCAGCTCCGCAGTATGGATATTCTATCACTCTAACTCACCTGACTTTGAATATATCTGTTTCCTGTTTAGTCCATTCTTATCTATTTCAATTAATTTATTTAAGCCACATCTTTGCAAGGTTTTGCCATTTTCATTTCTGAGCATTTTCTGTGTTTCCTTTCTCTGTTTTTTTTTTCTTTTTTTAAATTTTTTTATTTTAATCTGTGCTCTGTCTTCTGTTTTAGTTTGCTTGTCCTTTACTGTTCTTTATATTTGATCGATTGACCTGTTTCACATTTGTTTGCTGATTTGGGTTTCGTTAATAAAGCTCACATTTCCCTTGACCCACTTCTGTTTCCTTTTCATAGTGCCAAAGTTCATCTCCAACATTCATCTCTTCTGACAAAGGAACTGAAAAAGGTTCCTGGAATCAAGGCCAAGAAACTAACCTTGAAGCTCTTGAGATCATGGTCACCACTCGGAACGTCAGCCACCTTTGTTTCCTGTTAGCTCATCAACCCCAGCCATAAGAAGTGCTGTAAAACCCATGGTCTTTATCTCATTTTTGTTTCCCCTGACAGGTAACCCACTCGTTCTCTTTATCCTTGTGTCTGGATGTTCAGTTCGCCCAGGTGGGTGACGTACAACAAAGACTGTATGAGATACCACCTGCATCCACGAGGACACATAATATTTACTGAAATGAGCAACTCTGGAGCAGTCTGGCGCCGGGAAGCTCGCCGGCAACCTGCATGGAGTCACCCGTGGCTACTATAGCTGTCGACTAACCTTGATTAATGCGTCCCTACGCTGGGCAAGATCACACTATCACACTGCAGTTGTTCCAGTTTTCATGCCCATATCCTGAGCATACTCCCTGCATTCTTAAAGACAACCTGAAATCAAAACTGACCTTTTCAGCCTTTTCTTCGGATCACTGGTCATACATTCATGATACATATATTTATAAGAAAAAAGACAAAAAGTCTTTTCTGTCCTCATTTACACTAAAATATCATCTAAACTGCAACCGCTAAACAGCTTCTGATTGTTTTGACCCGGTCCCTGTAGAATCACGGACGAAACAAAAAAGGTAAAACCAAATGTCACGTCACGTTTCTCTTCCCTTCCCCGAGCTATCAAACAGCCACGTTCTTTTTATAAACAGAGCCATTAACTATGTGCCATAGTGAAAGAGACATTAGCATAATCACTTCTGTTTGTAATCTGATATTGACTCTCAAAAATGAATATTTAAATGCAATTCCCTCCCTTCTCGCTTTTGGCCCTAACCAGAATTTAAAAATGTTTAAAAAAAAAAACTTGTGGCCCGAGGCCCTGTTCACACATGGTAAAAAAAAAAACATGCGTCCTGAGAGGCCGTGTCACAAGTGATCGGCTGTTAATGACGGTATAAGCAGGGTCAAATTCTTCCCGAAGACATATTTATCTATAGTCACATTACAAACTTCGTTGTCCGATTCAGATTTTTTTGCTCGGATCGGATTTGCCTATCTTGATGGATCACATTCATGACTACAAGTGACCTGTATCTAACTTCAATGAGAATGCATCTGTCTTCCAAAACGGCACACGAGCACATTGATATGTTTCTGCACAGGTCGTCTGCGTCACCAACAACACGGACATATTTGTGAGACGACACAATCGCATTTTGCTCTGGAGGACGGCAGACAGTCCTTTCATCGGCTGTAGCGCTCCTCCACTCTTGTTTTGATGAACTGCCAGTGTTCTACCAATTTGTGCTACCTTGAAGACAAAATGCTACAGTAGAGAAAATAAATGCTACCAATTGCAGAAATCAAACGCGGTCTTCGCCAGAGCTCTTAACCTACCCTGAACCTTAAACCATAGAATTAAAGCTTAAAGTTAAATCTAAAATCTTAAAACCTAACATGCAACCGCTAAGTCACACATCACGCATCGCGTCAGGTAGCACAAATTGGAGAACACAGTGCTGGCTGAAGACAGGGCTCAGTGCATGTGTATATTGCAAAAAAGCCAAATTCCGATCTGAGCGTTCTCGTTTGAGAGTCAATATCAGATTACATCAGATGCTGTACGTATCGGATTTAGAACCACGTATGAAGGTGTCTCAAATCTGATTTGAAAAGATCGGATTTGTGTGTCCAAACAGCCCTGAAAAGATCAGATCTGCCCCATTAAGGTACAAAATCAGATTTGAGTCACTTGGGCACGGCAGTGTGAACGTAGCCATTGTGCTCCAATCACTCAGACCACAATCAGAGGTGGTCTGGGCCACATAAGGCCACATTCCTTTAACATTGCGCAACAGGCTCTAAAGTTTTGATTTCTTCTTCTTCACATTTCCGGCAGACTAGGCAAGTCCAAGACTAACGCCAGATGAGAACTGACATATTTAGAGCTGTCCACCCTAGACGCATGTTAACGCCAAGTGTGAACAGGGCCTGAGACATATGCAAAAGAAAAGTCTGCAGCATACGAAAGCAACGAAGCCTCACCGTAGTTACGA
Source organism: Synodontis membranacea (assembly GCA_025674565.1). Taxonomy (NCBI): domain Eukaryota; kingdom Metazoa; phylum Chordata; class Actinopteri; order Siluriformes; family Mochokidae; genus Synodontis; species Synodontis membranacea. Next base: position 18,616,169 of record JAOVYU010000060.1, on the reverse strand, counting down.
ATGTGAGACATATGGCTTGTTATGCACGTTTTATGTGCGGTCTACAGTTTTTTCCACTTCTGTCCAAGTATGCTGTGAAGTGCATCCATATCCATTAAAATCACACTCCCACATTCTTTCTCTTTCAGTAAATCTGTTAGCAAATCTAGTTAGAGGTAGCACTTAGTAACCCATCACTGCCGTTGCAGATTTTCATGTGTCCATGCGCAGATATTCTCGGGTTTGAAACTACGGACGTCAAATTAATTATTAAAAAAAAAATGCCGAAGATGGATGCGATCCATCCGTAAGTACAAAAAAATCTATCCATAAACTAATTATTAAAGTACTCTCAGTGTTTAAAGTGGATTATGGTTTAGGCTACGTTCCAGCAGGCTGTAGCTATCAGTCATTATTTATATTAATATATCATGCTGCGTTCGTTACTCATTCTGGTGGGTGTGTTTAATTTTTTTTTTGTAGCGCTACTAGGGCTGAATGGTACGGAGAGAAAATGTGATGCTTAATAATTGTGATAAGCTTGAAGGACAATGTGCTAATAAAGTCTGAAACGCCAGATTTTCCAGATTATTTTAGTAACGACGTGCTTGTGAATGGCCGTCCTACTCGCCTGGTTTAACCGTGTTCGTTGTGCATGATCAGGACACGGTGCCAAACTAGCAACATTATACTAGTCCACTTGCTAAACAAGCACTTAGTGAACAAGAAAGCCTTCTCTCTGGTCTGATCCTTTAGTGCACTGCTCGTGCCGTTCTTCGGAGTGAGACTGCAAGCTGTCCGTGGTACTCTGTGCGTCTTAGACAGTGATTAGACTAGCTCAAAGAAAACTGAAGAGCCGCTCTGTTTGAGAATGAAATCTCCAGCTTTGCTGCTTCCCTGCTCAATTTGATGGTTTGTACTCGCGCGCCGCTTAGCTCTGCTGCTCATCCTACGCTGATGATGTCATCTAGGCGTAGCGCCTGTCGGCATGGAGACAAACATTGTCAGTGAGTACCTCTGCTATAATTCTATCACTGACTTAATATGTTGCTTTTACTTCGCAGTAAGGTGCACTCGTATTCCTTGCGCTACAGGAAAAGCACTGCCATTGGGAAAATAAATGATTTTCATGCAACTCTTGTTCTTAGAACAACGTATACGTCCTTATCAGTGCCACAGAGCCTTTCCCCGGGAGTCTTATGATTACAGATATGCCTTCAGACGACAGATAAAGTTGACCTTGCCTACTTGCTCTCTGTAACAATGGTGATGATTCCTGAATTATTCTAGATAAAGACCCACCTCCCTCTTGTTACTAAGGACCGTACTTCTAAAAGATAAAGTGAAAGGGAAATCCAAACTCATTTTTCTTCTGTAACGTGATACAGTTCCGAGTGAAACACCACATTCGGGTCCGGGGGATTTTATTTCCGAGGGACTCTTTTTCTAGCCGTTGGAATTGGGGAAAGTTGGCGTCCCGAAACAAACGTGGAGTCCAATCTGGATGCTATTGGACAACCTTTCTGAAGCTTGACAATCACCGTGTGAGGAAATCTTAAGGTTTTGGCCATCCTTAGACAGACTAAGTGCTTACACTACCACGATTATTAACTTGGCTCCTTCGTTGCACGATCGTTTCGATCATATTATTTTTGTTGACATGTATGTATGGGTTCTTGAGGTACAAATGTCAAAGTATGGTGTACGTTTTTTTTTTTTTTTTGCATTTTTGGTCAGAAGTCATATCAGTTGGCAAGATATGCATTAAGCTTCCACTAAATTGATACCAGTGGACCTCATGCAAAAAAATATATATATATATCATCAACAATGTCTAAGTGTTTTAGAAAATCCACATTTATCTAATACCATTTTTTTTAACAACAATGAATATACAAAGCATTAATAAATGCTATAACATAATGCCATACTACATCTCATCCATACGTCCTTGTTGAACATCCCTTGTTGAAATTGAACAATTTGTGGGGAATTTGTGTTCATTCAAGAGCATTAGTCAGGTCAGGCACTGATGTTGGTCGAGGACGTCTGGGGTGCAGTCTGGGTTCCTGTTCATCTTGAGGTCAGGGCTCTGTGCGGGCCACTCCATCCTTGGCAAACTACGTCTTCATGGAGCTTGCTTTGTGCCCAGGAGCATTGTCATGCTGGAATATGATTTGTCAGTTCCAGTGAAGGGGAAACTGTAATACTACAGCATACAGGTCCATCCTGTCCAATTCTGTGCTTCCAAGTTTGTGGTAAAGGTTTAAGGAAGAACCATATATTGTTATGACGGTCAGGTGTCCACAAACTTTTGGCTATATAATGAGTGTGAATTCTGGTCACAGCAAGAAAGCAACTGGCTTGAGTTTGGATCTTCCAACAGGAACATGTCTTAATCTACATAAAAAATGGTTCACTTAGCACAGAATCAATTAGGTCCAACCCCACAGAGAGTTCTGTTCTCTACAGTGTTTAGCTACTTAGTTAAAGTTAATTGGCTATCATCAACCTCTTCAAACAATCCTGAGACAGCAAACTCACTACCCATGCAATGAAATATTGGTTTCCCCACCCTGTGTGGTGCGTTTGCTTTATATTATCAAACTATATATGAAATCAACAACTCATAGTGTCTTAGTGACACGGAGAGCCACCACAAGCCACCGGAACCGCTTCAATACACTGTGGTCTGCTTCTATCGGCGCTAATTAAAAGTCCCACAACCAGCTCAACGGTCATTTACAGAATTACATCACCAAGCTGACTCATCCCTAAAGCTCTGGGGCAAGAGAGCACATAACTACTTAGCACCTCCCATGCTATTTTAAATGATGCTGGGCAAAAAAAAGATAATAATAATAATAATAATAATAATCATGAACAAATTCACCCGCTGCACATATTCATTCATTGTAAAGCTATGCGGATAAAAAAAAATTCCTTACGTCAGGTCTGATTATGGTTTGATTTTAGAGCGAAAGTATTTGCTAGAATGAAGCAATGCTTAAAGGAAGACTCTATCCTGAAACCTGTCAAATATTTTCTCGTACTGAAATAAGTGTTCTGGTGGTAATTTGTTGGCTGGGGTAGTATTATCAGTATTCCTGTCAGCAGTTCATTGACGTGTTTCACTATGATGCCACGCTGCTCAATCAGTTAGCTATCTGTGAGACGTGTTAACGCGCTTGGAGCACTGAAAAACCTGTCATATCTCTGCAAAGTCTACAGATGAAGGAGGTAACGAACAGAGGCAGTCCAACAGTATGGGAGTTTGGAAATTAAGACACCTTATTTCGTAATTATATGTTAGTTTCTCGCAATTACAAGAAAAGACCTGGTAGTTCTGAGATCAGGATGCCGTAATTACGGTATGAGAACGGTTAAAGTAGCCTAGTTATCGATCGTCGCTAAACAGCGTTCGACATGGCGCCATGGCATGCTTTAATCTGCTTTTATTTCCTGGGGAATATTAACGTTACGTAATGCGGATGGCATTAATATCAATCTCAATCAAATTGTCTGGATTACTCAAACAGAACGCCCGATACAGGAAGCGTCATGGATGTACCGACCGGTTGTGAACGGAGAACCGTCAGCTACATTAATGACGACGGATAACTAAGCCACCCTTAACTTTCCTCATAATAACAAGTTCCTGATCTCATAATTGCGAGACAACTGTCTCGTAATTACGAGAACGTAACCAGAGAAGGTGTCTGGGGAGTTGTTTTTTTTTTTTTTTTTTCACACAACAGCATTGTGGGTAATGTTGAAAATGAAAAGCTTGTCGATGAAAGAAGTGTAAACTTAAAAGTCAGCTTGGAAAGTCATTACAGAATCAATTAAAGCTTGCATATTAATTACAAAGATTAATATGCAAGTCATTCAAGAAGGGTTTTTTTTCCCCTTTAAGCATGTACTTAATGAATCACTGCATCATGGCCTCCATTTAAAGATCCTGTCAAATCAAGAACAATAATAATGGACGTTAAATGTTCACAATTTACGATATATTTTTTTTTTCCTTCCAGCATTAATGGAAATCCTTAACACACTTCACGACTAAGTTTCTATTATTAACAACATGAAACACAGAGTCGTGTGTAAGAGAACCCCCCCCCCCCACCATCCCTCTAGCCGTCCTTCAGGCCTCACCCTAGCTAACGCTTTCAATTTACTGCCATTAAGGCAGCCAGTGAGCCGCCTTAGTCCACCGTAAACCTGCTTTGCTTTCCTTGCAGGCTCTGTCCTGGGAAAGATTGTCCGGACACGAAGCTGAGGGAATTCATTTGTGTTCCGTTGCAGGAAGGGAAACTGTGCATGATCAGAGTAGTGTGCAAAATGTCAATATAATATTCATCCACTTAAAAGTGCAGTGGTGCTGTCAGCAGGCGTTTTTTTTTTTTTTTTTAACGCCAGTGTTAGCGTAGCTGTGAACGGGCACTGACGCCGCCTTTATGGCTCTTAAATAGAGCTGAAAGTGGTGTGCAATGAATGCTATTAATATTTATTAACATTCTGGACCAGGAGGTTAAAAGCAGCAGTTTTGTTTGGCTGTATGATTTATTGTGCTGTTGATGGACTACACAGCTGTGATGTTGAAGGTTAGACTCACTGCTGTACACATCACAGAGATTCATATGTCCATGACCTTATGGAAACATCTCAGTCATTTTCGCATGAGAGAGTTCACATTATTTGCACATTAGTGAATAGACATGGACATGGGATTTGTTTTATCATATTTATGCGGTAAATGCTATATTCTTAAATTCCGTTCATATAAAATGAAGGGATATACAGTATGTGTGAGCATGTGCATTATCTACGTGTGTGTGTGTGTGTGTGGGCTGGGTGCTAGTGCTTTTGCTCAGCTGAGCATCACACCTGCATTAGCCCTGAATTATACCTTTTCCCCCCCTTCAAATCGATACAGCGACGACAGACTAACATTGGCTGCGAGGTATCACTCTTTGAGAGAGAGAAAAAGAGAAAGTGAGAGAGATAGATCAGCATGTGCCAGAGACCTGTCGCTCTCACAGGGAGAGAGAGACAGATGAGTACTTGTGCCCAGAGACCTGTGGCTCTACGTCTCCGGAACACACTGATCCGGAGGAAACTCGAGGCCAGACAGAGACAGGAGCAGGTTTTAGGTTTTGTACAAGAAAAACTCAGACCAGATTGGACCCAAGCTTAAACGCCAGGATTGAGTTCACATGACAGTTGAGATTAGGGAGGCCAATTAAGCCAAGAATGTTTAGGAATGTCTGATAGTCCTATATACTATGTATAAGGATGCATGTATTTTTATTTATTTATTTTTTGCTAGCAAAATAGAAATGCTGTTATTTTATTTAAAAAAAAATGTGAAAAACTGAGAATGACCTTCATGTCTACAAAATTATTGGGGGAAAAATTTACAACTTTTTTCTTATTTAAAAAAAAAAAAATCAGTAAACTGTTTAATTAGATCCTAATCAGTGACTTCCAATTAGATTTTGGAATTGCTTTAAAAATATTGAAGATACCTGCAATAAATGACAAAATTGTATTAAAGCATAATTTATTTTTTGTAATATTGATCAGTTCTATAATAAGAATAATAATACATTTCATACACAACAGGAATCAGACAATTAAGGTTATAATAAAAAACATTTTATTATTATTATTATTATTATTATTATTAATAATAATAATTATACAACATTTTAAGAAGCAACAGAAAATAAAGATAAAGGTAAATGAAAAGAAAAGAACACAATAAAACAATTGTGTAAAAGAAAAACAGAAAAAATAATAAAAATAGCAATCGTATAATAAAATAATCTGAGTAAATAAGAGCAGAACAAATGAGTTATAAGAAATGAAGAAGTTTTTAAAAAAAAAACAAAAAAAATAAGAAATTATTTTAAATGAAGTTATTAAAAGAAAAAACTGAATGAAGTAGAAATCATAAAATATAAAATTTAAAAGGAAAACAAGAATAAGTTTAAATAGAACAGGAAATTATATAAAAAGAGTGTGAAAGAAAATCAGAAGAAATTATAGACTTTAAAAAAAAGAATTAGAAGAATATACAACAGAAGAAATAGAAAATATAAATTACAGTTTGTATTTATAGCAAAGAACAGTAGAGTTAAAAAACAACAACAACAACAAAAATGATATAAAAAATTATTTGTGAAAGGGGTTAAAATCGGAATAAAAATAGGGAAAATCATAAAATTGTCTGAACGACAAAAAAACCCAGGAGAAATCATAAAAAATGTCTTTAGATGCTTTTAGAATGATATATCGTACAGTGCAGGAGCCCATATTGTCTGTTTGTTTGTTGATGAAAGTGTGTGCTTATTACGTGGAATAGCTGCAGGCCTGCAGGATGATCCTGGTGATGATAAAGCACTCAGTAGGTTTTACAGGGTGCTGAAACACACTCCACTGCCTCCTGTGTGCTGTATAAAGCTTAGATCTGTATTCTGTGATGTGTCCGGCGTGATCCTCTATTTGAGCCATGCTGGACTGTGCCAGTGGGCGAGCCAATTTCCCATAACACCCCCCTCCGCTCAGGAAAGTTCCCCATGCAGCAGGGCCACCTCACTCCAGTAACTTTGGCGCAGTACAGTCCAGAGATTTCTATTTCACATTGACCAGAGATTGCTTCAGTTTCCTCATTCCACCTTTTGAGCGGCCCGTGTTCTGCGCCTGACCTAATCCTGCCACCGCAGTCAATAGTGACCGCCGAGCACAACGGGCTCCAGACGGAGCAATGCTATTTACAGCTGACCACCATGCTGTCTTTCTCTTTTGTCTGCTGTTCTTAACTCGCAGTCGTTCAATGAGAACATTATTGGGATTCTTAATTGCAGTTTATTTTGTACACTACTGGAAGAACAATGTCCAGAGAGCTCACTTACACGTTTAGCTTTTCCTTTTTTTTTTAATCCTTTATCCCCCCCCCCCCCCCCCCATACTCGGTCAGGCTTTATCTCCTGGCTTGATCACATTAACACAAAAGCAGCAGACACACCAGTCACATGTTCTGTTTGTTAATCTGCTGCATGTAGGCCTGTATGTTAAGGGTAAGGAAACAGGGTGTCATTTTGATGTATGATCAGTGGCAGTAATTACATTCCGCAGTTATGTACCTTTTCCTGGAGGAAAAAAAAAAAAAAAAGCTTTCCCAGGCAGGGAGTTTCAAGAGCTTTGTTCATATATGTGCCAATTTTCTACTACCAACGCCTACCAGTATAGAGTGAAGAGCTTGAGTAGAATCTCGATGTGCGCTACACTGAACATCCTCTTAGATATAAGCCTACTTTTATAATGTGAAATATGTAAATGAACCTTTTTATTTGCATATATTGATCTCCCAGTAGTGTCATTTCTCCCACAGCTTTAATGAAGTGAAACTTATTCGACGAGAAGTTGGCTAACTCATAAATAGACATGTCTTCAAGTTGTGAAGTAGATGGACGAATTTGGTTCCCAGAGGCAGATTGAGCCTCGCTCTGCACTACAAAGGATTTTCAATCAGGAGAGACGTAAAAATCAATATAGAGTACCATGGGGCTAAGGGCCTCCCTTAAGGAAAATGTGTGCCTGAAGTTACAAAGGCTAATAAAATCTGCTTAAGAAAGACACAAATGGAGCACAAAATCTAGACACTGGGCAAAGTTTGATTTGTGTCCTGTATGTATTGTTTTCTATCGATTTTATTCCGGGGACATTCAGCCACAACATACACTGATATATATATATATCCAGACTGATCTGCTGATCAGACGTCTGTCTGTCTGTCTGTCTGTCTATCTGCCTCTCGATCAGTGCCCAGTAGACGAGCAAGGTAAGCAGTGGTTTAGAGCTTGGCTGTACCAATGAGGCTCTTTAAATTTCGCCCAGATATCCAGTACCCACAGAGCTCTACATTTTTCATAAGCCACGGGGCTGGTCAGTTACCACATCTTTCATTTTTTATTAGTCTATACAAACAACAATAATAATAATATAAGCAATCACTAGTCTGAATACTGTTACTTTAACTATTGTGCAGGTTTTGATGTTTCATGGTTTTCAGCAGATGGATCTGAAATGAAACTGGGAAATGACAATTAGGGTACGCTGCAGAATGCAACCGAAGTTCTGGTAATCAGAGTTAGGAGACTGCAGTGGGTCACATGCTCGTAGCATCTGCTATGGTGCATTATAGCTGCATAGTCTATTTTTGGGTAAAACCTTTAAGTGGGGCTTTTGTAATGTTTATTTAAGTACTGTAGCAAGCGTCGCAGGGCTCAGAGCAGCTGTGCTCCTTCTTTACCTGTACTATACCCTCCCCTACCTACCCGGCACCTGCAGATTAACTCTGAATTGAGGGTTCCTCTTAGCTAAATATAGACTCCCATTTTAATTCTCCTTTAGTGTCAGTGAGAAGGGTAGGAGGAGAAGAAGAAGAAGAAGAAGAAGAAGAAGAAGAAGAAGAAGGGAAAATGTAAATGACTGTTTGGGAGTATGGGAGTGAGGAAGGTGACAGAGCTTTTCACTTGCTGAGTGTGTTTTTGTGGTTGATGAACAGTAAGCAGCAGAGAGCACATTCCAGCAGAGTAATGCAACGATCCCGACAGCAAATTGCACAGGCTGCTAAGTAGCCAAAGTGTAAGAATTCGGTAAACACATGCCATATATATTTAGATAGATTTTTATCTCTGTGACATATCTAATTCTTAAATTGGTCAATTGGTCAGAGCTAAATGTGTTCGAGTGCACCTTTCATCTAATCAGAAATAGTTCAGCTGCATCCACGCATGTAGAGTGGAGGCTTTGCATTTTATTCTTCTGTAAACAGAAATTTGCACAAACAGCACAGCGGCGCTTGAATGGTTTTATTAATTACATCAACAACATGTTAACAGGAATCGGATTATCCCATGCAGAGTTTATTTTTCCACTTCACAATCACTTTTGTTGTGGTGTGTGTAATGGAGGGTGAGTGTGAAGTAATCACAGGCCTGAATCGGACCACTGAACGAGGTAATGCGCTCATTTGCGATGGACCAGGTCTATTGGTTTGTAATTTAAATGACTGCCTGCTGTCTTTGTATTTGCCGAGAAGTGCAGCCACAAATATACATCCATGTTTACACATGTGCTTGTATCATTTTTTTTTTTTTTTTTTTTTGCTGTATGCTTTGTGATGGACAAGATCATAGGCTAAACATAAATTCTTCCCTCTTTCACACCTTTCCTTATCCACTGGGGACGTATCCCTGTTTTCTTGGTTATTTTTTATTTTTTTTGGTTGTAACTGGTAACAGCGTAACTGGTTGTGGGGGTTCTATGGATGCATTTATTTCTCTAGAGCTGGCAGGTTGGTTGATTCTCAAAAGCAATGGGAACCAATGACAAACTTGTGGGAATACCTGGCACTGTGTTCGCTGCATTCGTTCATTCATCAGTAACTAGTTTAGCTTTTCCATCGTCACAATAGCTTAAAACACTAATTTGTTTATGTTGTGGAAATTATAACCCAGTGTAAGAAAATATCACAGTCAAGTAAAGCAATAAATAATCCCAAACCGTCTTTGGGAACAGGTGGGATTGATCAAGAGTGTCTGTTAAAGCTGGCAGAATTGGTCAGAATTCTGCTCATCCTTATGTACACCTCTACGAGAAGGTTAGGTTGGTTACCTAGAGCCAGCAGTTGAGGGGATGTGGAGCCAGAAACCCAGTTTTGCTTTCTTGAGATCATGAGATCATCATGGTGGTTTTCTAGAGATTGGTTGGTGTGGTAGCCAGGTTTAGGTGGTTTTTCCAGAGCCAAAATATTTGGGTTGCTCTCCAGAGCTCATTTTTTGGTTGGTTTCAGAGAGTCAAATTAGTTGTGAAGAGCCACTAGGTTGGACTAGAGCCTGGGCACTTTTTTGGCAGCCAGCAGGTGGTTTTGTGGAGCCAGAGAATCTGCGTAGTTCCTTAGAGCTAGCAGGTTGGCTTGGTTCTTATGGCTTTGGGACTGAGCCCATTGGGGATGAAATAGGGTTTGGTCAACGATGCTTCATACAGAAAGGTCACAGTCTTGGGCTCCTCTCTTTTGAAGTGTGTAAGTGATCTCTAGAGACATTGTGTGTGCGCAAGAGAGAGATCAGGACTATGTGAGGGCAGAGAAAAAGAGAGCGAGAGAGAGAGAGAGACAGACAGACAGGGAATCCACTAACCAAGTCTTCAGACCAGGACAGTGGTAGCACTTATGGTTCCCTAACTCAAGACTGAAACTTACCTTAGGTAGCCCTAGCCCTAATACACAACCACAACCCCAGTGCTACCCTATCCCTAGGTCTGAAAGTTGTGAAATTGGATCTCAGGACTGCCAGCGAGCAAATGCTGGGCTCTTGAGCGAGACCCTTAAATCCACAGCTGATCATTTGTATGTGTGGGCTGTAACTCCTTTGTAAGTTGCCTTGGATAAAAGCATCTACAAAATGCAGAAATGTAAATATGTCCTGACACCCACACTGCCAGTCTCATCCAGTTCAAAAATCAATATTACACTGAGAGGAGTCAATCCAGAAGCATCTGTTCTCTCAGCAACACATCATTTGTCATTAGATTGTAAGTCGTTTCCTAAAGTTGAAATTCTTCACGCATACTGCTGTAGACTTGTACTTGTCCACACTGGTTCATTCGTACATCTTATTGATAAAAAGTCTTGTCACATTGCTTTATGTTTGTTTGTGAGAGAGACTGAGAATAATTTAACTCTAATCTCTCTGTGGTACTGAAGCAGGCCTTTCCAACGATTGTGGATTTGCTAAGCTTGCTCTAGAGCTCTCCACTGGCTCGCCAGTCTTTTGGCCTCTGGTGTCATGCCTTAATGAGCATCATTTGGACAGAACAATGGCGCTGCGCATATGCCCGAGACCCCGTGAATTATTGCTTTGCATAAGAAAATGCCAAATGTGAAACACTTGTCTCTTTCGCCTGTCGAGTGTTAGGCAGACAGAACGCCATCATGGGCTATTAGGCAGTGCAGGCAGCACTGTCAACACCAGCGCCTCATCCGCTCTGAAATCATCTATGATTATGTGGAAAGGTTGGAACGTTTAAATTTGCATTTGAATGATGGCATGCAAGTACATTAACAATGCTATGATGAATTTAGTGTGATGTGTGTTATTATATCTGTTTGCTAAAACCAGGCTGTGGATTTTTGTTCAGAAATGTTGCGTTGTACGTGAGGATGGAGACTAGGTATTTTCAGCTTCCTAGCTTGTCCTTATGCCCAGGATTCAGCCATGACTAGACCATACCCAATGCATCTTTACAGCAATGGTTCTTAAAGAGAAGTCTGGATACCCCCTCCCCCCCAGCCTATTTAAAAATGATAAAAATATAACTCAAAAACAAGTAGGCCTACAGTATAAAAAAGATCAACATGTGGATCTAACATGTTCTGTCAGTGGAAAGTTCCGAACTAAAATGTACCTCATATAAACTGGCTCCAATTAATAGCCCAAAACTAAAATTGCACACATTTAAATAACAAGTGTAATATTTGTATGGTTGGATTTTGTTCAAAGCATAAATCTGTACTTGGGGGGGGGGGGGGGGGT
>JAOVYU010000060.1:18480468-18493207 GCA_025674565.1 Synodontis membranacea | reverse complement strand
TGTGTCTGTGTGGGTTTTCTCTAGGTTCTCTGGTTTCCTCCCACCTCCCAAACATACCAGTAAATGGATTGCCTATGCTAAATTGACGCTAGTTTGTGTGTGAGTCTGTATATGATGCTGAGGATTTTTTTTTAAGAAGGAGGCTTCCGGAGGAAAAGCCTGTCTACAAATCTCTACTCTTTTTCTATCTTTGTGAGCTGGAAATCACCCATGGCCCCCGAACACTATTTTAATGAGGATACAAATAGCCCACTGCAAATCGATTTTGTAATTCCTTTGTCACTGAGACTAAATCAATGGGTCACTGCAGGCTCCTTGTCTCTTACTATAAAGTCCTTGCACACTCGAGTGATAAGGCAGGCTTGTGATACACTACCATTCTTCCTGGTCTTTCCTGGTGTGCTGTTCGCACTGTCACGACCCTGTTATGAGGCAGCATTTGTTTAGCTATCCCAGGGCATGGGTTGGGGGAAGGAAGATGTTTGTGTGTAATTGGTTCCAGTGACAACTCGGTGCTGTACAGCATATGGAAATGTCAGCTCCTCAGCTGCCTTAATTGACTCGTTACACCTGCAGGCCTTGACACGGCTTCTCATGAGCCCGAGAAAAATCTTAGCACTTGTGCAAAAGTAATGTTTCTTTTTTTTTTTCTCCCACTGTTTTCTTTTCTTTAAATAGATCGTTTCTATCATTACCGAGCTTTGCTGTTGTGCACGTTTTCCTTACCGCACACCCTTACTGTTGTACAAATGTTTGGACTTTCTTGCTTCCTGGATGCCACTGTGAAGTACTCCGTGTGCTCTCCTGCCCATCCTGGGTGTGATGAGAGAGAGAGAGACAGATGCTGTTGCAATTCTTGCTAAAGTCACACTGAATTAACTCAGTCCCTCAAACCCGCATGCAGATGTGACACGCTGTCATTTACAAGAGCTGGCACTGAGACGCTCCCCACTGCCAACGCTGCACTGCTGTTCTCTCATGCTTCGACTTTGGTACATGACCGTGAACAACCGGGGTGCTTGTCAATCATCTGCCACTACAAATGAAATGTGGGCTGTTTTAAATGTCAAACAAAGAGTAACTTAAGAAGGATAGGTCTTCCGTTTCAGTGGTTAAATGTTCTGACAGGGAGATTCTTCAGCCATTTTTATTTTACACAGCAGTCTCTGGAAATGTTGCTGAATCGAGGGTTCTTTAATCAAAATGCTGCCAGGAGGCACAATGTTACAATCGTCACTGATAAATTACAGCTTCAGAAAGAAAAGTGATGAAGGTGGAAGGCGGTCATAAAGAAAGTCTGAACGTGTAAAGGAGATGGAAAGACAAGGAAAGACAGCGAGAGGGAGATCAAAAGAGTATGGGGAAGAAAAAAATGGACAGAGACAGTGAGAAAGGGATATTGATGATACTTTTGAGTGTAATGGCCTCATGGATCTTGCTTGATGCACCAAATTCTGACACTGAGAGAGAGAGAGACAGAGAGAGAAGGACCTACAGCGTGAGGGCAACAGGGGATGGTAGATAAATCAGTCCATCTCTCTTACTCTGCTGCTAGACATGCTGAAGCACACTGGAAGTTATGCAATATCCACTTTCCACATGAAGAATTTGATCTCATGAAGTCACCTCATGCATCTGTCACACAACTGTTAATGATCATTTTGACATCAGACATGGTGTTCATTACTAATTCATGCATTTTCTTGCGATGGCTTTTAGTTGATGAGTCGCGGAGCTATTTGGCATTCATAAGAGTAGGTGCATTACAGGTAATGTAATAATACCTGATGCCTTCTAAAAGCAGAAGATGACACCAGTGCTGTTTGTGCGTGTATGTGTGTAAAAGGATAATGGGCTGGTAACAGCCATGCTGCTGCACAGAACTGATGATGGAAAAATGACATGTGGTGAGCAACGGTGCCGGGTTTCAAAAGCGTTCATCTCTGGAGCTCTAGGCACACAGAACCAGTGTCCTTTCTCTGCCACAAGTTGGTGGTTCTGGAGCAGTTGTGGGGGGTTCATAGGGAATAAAGGACATCTGGAGCTTCAGTACAGTAGGTGTGCTTTCTGAGAGCTGGATGGTTGCTTTTGAAAGGACAGCATTAATTATTTATGCAGTGATGCCTCTTTGGTTACTTCTGCTGCTATTGTGAAACAATGGTGTATTTGGTTTGGCCAGTGGGTAGCATGTTTTGGAGTGAAGTCAGACTGGCAGAGGAGTGAAGGTGGTGTGGGATTTAAAACCGTTTGACAAGAACTTTACAGATACTTTTACAAAGATATTTTAGATGTTTGTGTCTGATTTTTAAAATTCTTTCTGTAAAAAAGTTATTTGGTTATCTGGTTTGGTGGTGTTTTGAACAAGCTGGAAGATTGTTTATTTGTAATCCATAGATAGATGTGTGGTTTGTGGATGGTAGGTGGTTGGTTTTTAGTCCAGAGGTACTGAAGATGATAGTTGATTTGTGATTTGTATGATGGACTGGTATACAACCAGGGTGTATTTCCCAACTCTGGGATAGGCTCTAAATCCATTGCAACTGTGACTGGAAAACAGAGGTCACTGAAGGTGAATAAATGCATGATTAGTTGGTGGTCTGTAGATGGATATTCGTTTAGTTGTCCAGAGGGAGGATTGGTTACTCAGTTTGTAGGTGGATGGCGTTTCATAACGATGGATGGACGATGGCTATTTTGCAACTGGAAGATGGGTGGTTCGAAGTCTGTACGATGGTGTTTTTGTAGATGGAAGATGGTTGGTCCGTAGTCTGCAAATGATGGTTTTTGAATTTTATATGATTGTTAATAGTTTATTTATCCACTTTCGAATGTACAGTCTTCAGTTGGTTGGAGTGTTGCAACAGCTGCTCCAAATTTAGAAAAACAGCTGCCGCCTCACACACTGGTATAGCAGCTGGTGATGCGTGAAGGTGTTGTGTCTGATCTTTATTTTATCTCATTGATGCCTGACAAGCAGTTGCTACAAATAGTCTGCAGTTAATGTGGGGTCAGCAATGTTAAATTCAGCACATATTTGGGGAGTATAAATTTTGCGTCCCTTGACAGTTTGAACTGGGCCTCTACTTGCACAATTTTCATTTTCTTGGACAGTTTATTCCCTAGGGTCCCCTTAGACCTTGTGTCTACTCAGCATTCTTGGTATCATCCCCTCACCCTTCAAACTGTTTACAGCCCTGCTTGCCTTTCTATTATGTTGCCTGTCAATCCACAGCACTAGCATTGAGGCATTCTAGAATAGGCTGCATATGTGCATTGGGGATGTGACTTTGGAGGGAACATTCAATAGAGGAGATGTTATTATTTTTTTTTTAGTTAATTAATTTATTTTTTACTTTGTTTCAAATTGGCAAGCTTCTGTTACCTTCAACTAAACTTACTGACGTTAAATATTGCAGATGTGAATTGGGATACAATTGGCTAGGCTTTCCTTTATCTAAACCTAAGTGGGCTGGTTAGTTCTGCTAGCATTTTTGTGACATTCGCATAACAAACCAGAATCTCAATAAAATTTCTGAAGTGCAGATTTTTGATCTCTAGTTGAGATTCATAATATCATCCCATCAGCAGTTCTAACAGAGCCTTCAAACAGCTCTGTGCTAGTGACAGATGGGAGAAGTAGTAGCTCATCAAGGGCATATGTCTGTCTAAAACATCACCATACCGGTGAATATGAAACAGAGCTGGTCAGCTCATGGACACTCTTGAAAGCCATCCAGAGCCATCCTGGCCATCTGTTGTACCATCCTGCCAGGGCTAACACCCATCCCTTTCTCTTCTTTTACTTTTCATTGATTGGACTGAAAGCAGCAGTGAATAGACCACTAATCTGTCTCGCATGCACCAGTGAGTCGAATTTAGGGGCATGAAATAGCATCTACTGAGATTTAGAAATTAAAACATCTATTGGATCTACTGGGGGGGGGGACCCAGCTTTGTTCTTCTCAAACCACAATCTATTATTGCTCACAGTAGGAAACACCACTAATGAAGGTTTGGCCTGGTGCACTTTGTCCTGCTGTCTGCATATTAAACACCGAGCATGGCAGCGCTTTGCCACTAGTCACTCAGTAGTCCATGCAGTGACTTCAAGTGAGACTGATTAAAAATGAAAGTAGGCTGCAGAGCCTGGCTAGCAACACTCTAGTAAGACTAGAGGGAGTCGCATGGCCATTAGGCCACAAAAGACCTAGCCCCTTTCCCTCCTTCTTATACCTCACTAACCATGATTTGTTCATTCCCAGAATGTTTTTTTTGTACCCGATCCACCAAAACATCCATGTAATGCAAATCCTGTTAGAGTGGATCAGAGACACATACATGATTACATGTCTTCTATGAGCATGCGGAGGGTTTCTGTACCTGCTTGTAATGTATTTATACATGATTCTATAGATAGATAGACAGACAGACAGACGTATTTAGAAAGAAGGTTTTAGACCTTTAGACAGGGTGTACCCTGCTTCTCAACCAAAGTCAGCTTGGATCGGCTCCAGCTTCCTGCGATCCTTAATGGACAAGCAGTATAGATGATAGATGGATGGGTGGATATATTGATGGATGGATGGAGCAGGTTTATTTATTGATTTTACCTTCAAGATTAGATCATGCTGTCAGTGGAATGAGGCAAGAGAATGAGGTTAAGACGATGATCTTACAGTGTTTTGAAGTTTGCATTTGTCTACTTGATAAACGTTGTTTTTTTAATAACATCATTGTTTGGTTACATTGGCCCTGTGACTCAATTGTTACTGGGATTTTTTTCGAGACATTTAAAAAAATGAATTGCCTTGCTCTTTAAGGTGCAGAATGTCCATGACGTTTTGCATGTAGCCATGGCTTTGGGAACTGTACTGTATTTACATTGTATTATGATTATAGTGCATTATCTCCATAGTGTGCAAAAGCCCTGGTTTAAAATGACCATCTGCTAGAGATTAAGTTAGTGTACTCTTTCAATCTGAGTGCGCTCATAAAACCCATTCATTCTGAATTCAACTGCATGGAACAAAGACTATCCACACAATCTCCTTTTGTCTTTATGTCCCATTGCTGATGCAAGATTAAAATGTTCCGTTTAAATTTAATTACACGTAAGAGCATCAGGCATGTAGCTGTGATCATTTGCCGGAGTCATTATGTTCTTCTCTGCTGACTGAAATGTCTTTGTGTGGTGGAGAGTCAAATGGAGACCCATCGTTCAGCTCCATCATAACTTAACATAGCCTCTCCTGAAGGCACAGCTACAATGGGGCTATTTTTAGCCCTAATGCTTTCAAATGCCTGAGAGTCTCATAGCAAATGAAACACAATCTTTTTTTTTTCTTCTTCTTCTTCTTCTTCTTTTTTTTTTTTTTTTTACCTGAGGTCAAAAATCAATCATTAATGTTTGAGGAAAATGGCAAAGGCTTTTTCAGGATATTGATCAAAATTACAGTAAGCTAATCCGGAGGTGAAATGGACAAACGTTATTTTGTTTATTTACATTTACACAAAAGTGATCTTGTGGTTTTCTGTGGAAATTACCCTGACACCTTATAATGATTTGATCTGTACATTAATTAGGCTATACCTAAAATAGCAGAGGTGTTGAGAGTATAAATGAGCTGATGACACATTTTAATGCTCAGCCCAGAATCTATTATAACACCTTTGACTGTAATGAAATAGATTTGACTGCTATTGAAGACTGCATGTCTGCACATGCCCTGTCTATCTGGTCCTAATCATTCCCCCCAATGTTTTTTTGAGAGTAGTAAGTGACTTTGTCAATTTGGAATTAGTTATAGAGTAAATAATAGGGTAATGCATCTACTATACAATGCTTCCACAAAATCTCCTTATGGCAAATAATACATCTTTACACATTAGGCTATGTATTAATAAATGAACTGATTAGGATAAATAGAAATGTATCTTATTGTGACCTCTTTTGTTAAATGTCTTTGCTGAGCTCATCAATCTGGGGCTTGTGTTTAATGACTAAGAGCTGAATGCTGGCCTCTGTGTGATCCATAGTGAGCGTTCATCGCAAGGGCTGTGAATGAACTTCATGGGTGAGAATATCTAGTCACAGAGATGTCAGTAATGAGGCTCACAGAATCGTCAGTGCAATCTTCTTTGGACAGTCACATTTCTCTAGGTGTGATGTCTAACGTTAAAAGGAAACAACACCGATTTGTTCAAGAAAATCATTTTCCTGAGTACATGAGAACATACCTGTCCAGTCTTGCTGAAATGAACAAACACCATGCTTGACGTGAAATAAATAAGTGTCAGGACTCACTGGTGTAAACGGCTATAACCATTTATTAGCTTCAGCAAATCGCAAGTCATTTTGTAGTGAATAAGACACTAAGCTGCCAGTGTTTGAAACAAACTTTGTGGACAAAATTCAGGAGACAAACTGGAATCGAATTGAGTGAACTAGAATTGAGGGGAGGGGTGTTTACCTTGAGTATCCACAGTTTACCTTGATGCCAGCTTTGCACACTATCGGCATTAACTTAACCGGCTTCATGAGGTAGTCACCTGGAATGCTTTTCAGTTAACAGCTGTGCCTTTGTGCATTAGTGGGATTTCTTGCCTTCTTAATACATTTGAGATCATCGGTTGTGTTGTGTTGAGTTAGTGTTGGTAAACAGTAAATAGTCCTTTTCCACAACTGCAGAATTCTCTATTAAGAACAGCCCAGCTAAGTAAAGAGAAATGACATTACATTAATACATGACATGCCTTAAGTAATATAAAAAAAAAACATTGAATTACTGTAAAAGGTGTGTCCAAATAATTTTATTTTATTTTATTTATTTATTTGTTTATTTTGACTGGTACTGTAATTTGTATGACAGATATACCACAACATTATATGTAACTATAAACAGATTAAAAAGTTTAAAAATGTTAGCAGTTGCAAATTGCTGTGATCTAAGGCAGCAAACTGCAAACAGCAAACACTCCAGTACTGTATGTGCTCTTCTATAGAAAAAAAAAAAAATATCAACTTCTTGGTGGTAATGGCATAACATGTTTTATGGCTTATCATAAGAATGTAATATTCTATTTTTTTTGTCATGGCCTTTGCTCATACACTGTAATTGTTTCAATTGCTGAATTCCAGCTTTGAAAATGAACAAGTCTTTAACAAGTGTTTAAGTGAAATGGCCTGATCACTACTTTGATCATTTACTTAGTGAAAGCCAGACACTTGATGGCTTCATGGCCAGCTTTGGTTTAATTATTGATGGTGGAAATAGGAATCTAATTAAATTTCCACCATCTTGAAAGGGCAACAGTCTTCACATCAGTGAACTCAGTACTGTATGCCCAGCATAAACTGAGATGAGGAATCAGTAGTCTACTGTAATTAGTCTGTAGATCCCTCACCACCTCTGCATTATATCATGGGACTAAGTCACTAAATTGATTTTTTAAAAAATCAGTTTTTTCCAGCTCTGGAAAAAATTAAGAGACCGCTTCAGTTTTTCTTAAATCAACATCTCTGTGTATGGCGGTCCTTTCTTTCCAGTGTCTGTGGTGGAATTCCAACAAAAGCACACCTCATCCTCATTTTAGTTGTTGAGTTAAGTAAAGTTAGAGATGAACCAAATCTTATTTAATGAGGAAAAGTATAAAAACTGCTGCGGTGGTCATATTTGTGATGCCAAAAGAGTTAGAAAGAAAAGTTTTGAGTGAGAAAAAGAAGAGTTAAAGTCTGGCTTCACTGGCAGATGGATATAGTGAGCGCCAGGTTGCTTCAAAAATAAGAGTTCATAAGAGCAAGGTCAAGCAGCAGACATTGGGGAGTTACAGACTGCCAGAGTCCTTCGAATGTCACTCAAGTGACATCAAGTGACCTACAAAACAAATGGCAAATGGCATCTGGGGTTAAGTGCAGGGCAAGGACAATTCGAAACAGGCTCCTCAGGGCTGGGTTGAAGTAATGCAAAGCTTGAAATAAGCCCTTCATCAGTGAGAAGCAAAGAAGACCCAAGCTGAGGTTTGCTAAAGACCATATTGGACTGTAGAGGACAGGAGTAAGACCGTCTTCTCTGATGTGTAGAAATTTTCAGCTTTTCCCATCACCTTATAATCTAATGGTTATTTGGAGCCCTGGAGAGGCCTACAGCCCACAGTGTCTTACATCTACTGTGAAATTTGGTAGAGGATCTGTGATCTGTGGGTGCTTCAGAAAGGCTGGAATGGGGCAGATTTTGTTTGTGAAGGACACATAAATCAAGCCATATATGCAATCGTTCTGCTCTGACGATGTTCCCTAACTCAGCCACACAGCCAACTCAATCAAGGTGTGGATGGAGGACCACAAGATCAAGACCTTATCATGGCCAGTCCAATCTTCAGACCTGAACCCCATTGAAAACCTCTAGAATGTGATCAAGAGGAAGATGGATGGTCACAAGACATCCAACAGGGCTGAGCTGATTGAATTTTTGTGACA
This sequence comes from Synodontis membranacea, assembly GCA_025674565.1. Classification (NCBI taxonomy): domain Eukaryota; kingdom Metazoa; phylum Chordata; class Actinopteri; order Siluriformes; family Mochokidae; genus Synodontis; species Synodontis membranacea. The sequence continues at coordinate 18,484,731 of JAOVYU010000060.1, read as the reverse complement.
GGAGTGGTACAGAGTCACCCAAGAGGTACGTGAAAGACTGATGGGGAGCATGAAAAGACACATGAAAGCTGTTAGTAAATGTCAGGGTTATTACTCATAATGACTCTTCCTAAGTGCAAACATTAGTATTGTATTGTTTATATTGAATACGATATTGATTTCTTTGCATTATTCAAGGTCTGAAAACACTGCAGCTTTTTTTTTATTTTGACAAGTTGTCATTTTCTGCAATTAAATGCTCGAAGTAACAATATATATATATATATATATATATATTTTTTTTTTTTTGTGGAATTTATTGGAAATGGCAGTAAATGGCAGGAAATGTTCATGTTCCACAAACGCATATCTATAAATAGTAAAACCAGAGAAACTGATCATTTTCTGAGCAGTGATCTCTTTTCTGAGCTGTATAAACTTTACATATATACAGTAATACCTCGTGCATTCGTGGGGTTAGGTTCTAAAGTTTAAATTCTAAATATGACCCAAATCATACTCCGAAAGCACTTTAATTTCATTTAAAAGTTATCTTAATACATTACCCTTAAAAATAAATGGTTGACGTAAAAACAGAGTACAGTATCACCTAATTCAGTGTTTCCCAACCTTTTTGAGCCACAGCACATATTTCACATTAGAAAAATCACAAGGCACACCACCGAACTAAAATGTCACCAAAAGTATATTCATTAAAATATAATGAAAATCTAGTCTCAATTCACGTACCTAGTTGAACACAAAGCTAAAAACAGCATTTTATTCTCACAGGAATTGAAGAATGACACACAAAAATCTTCCTCTACAGCTCCGAGTCTCTCTCTTTCTTCATCTTTATAGCAGTCAACTTTACTGCCCTCTAGTGACAGGGAGAACTAACAGGCAGCCTTAGTTTTAGGTGAAGAGATTCTGAGTAGAGGCGAGTGGATTCAATAGGTATCAATATCAGTATCGATAGTACAAGGGAGCTAATCGTAGTAGTATGACGTCAAGAGTCAAGATGGCGGCGCCGTGTTTATATTCCGGCGGCCGAATCTACTTCCGGGTCGGCGCGCGGTGACGTGGGCATTGCGTGACAGTTATCGTGAGCATTTCTCAGATGTGTGAAAAATACGCGAATGTAAATTATTTAGATTTCGTGAATCTGCGAAGTCGCAAATACAGAAACGCGAATGCACAAGGTATTACTGTATTGACTCCATAACATAATGTTTGATTCTCATAAAATAAAAGAACAAGTTTTTGATGGGCTTTAGACATTTTTTTTTTTCTTTTTTTACTAACGTGCATATATTTAGAAAACAGTGTCTCAAATGTCCTAATCCTCTCAAAACAGGGATTCATTTTGTAAACTGTCATATATTGTGAGCAAAATGAACCATGGGCTCCATGATCATTCTGTTCAAAAAATACAACTAAACATACAAATCTACACAAACCCAAGGAGCAATCAATATGCATCTCATGCATGTTAACAATGTTGCATATATGATTAAGCAAAAAAAATGTGCACAAATGTAATTCAGAATGTTTTGGTTTGTAATATTTACTTAATATGTCTTTATTGCTTGCAAGTGGCAAACTGAATAAACACTATGCTTTGACTGGAATCAGTGAACATCCAGTGATATTCATGAATGCTTGCATATTATTTCACACTGTTGCATAATCCTCAGTGGCAAAAGCTCTGTGATCTTTCACCATTAATTGAAAACTGGAAACATATTTACTGGAAAACATCACTAATTATAAACAGTGCTCTACATCTAAGCGCAAATGTAATGATAAATTATGCAAAAATAAGACATACAAAAATATTTAAGTAATATTAAGGTGTAAAATGCATATGTTTTATAAAGCAATAAAAGAACGCTGGAACACACCTCCAGAACCTCTACAAACATCAGAGCTTTCCTTTGCACTTGCTGTTCATCCGTTGTTCTGAAAGCGCTGTCCGGGAACCCCCAGCAGAAACCTAGTCAGGGGATTTGTTATTTTGTGGAAATCACAACTTGCCGTTATCTAATTTCTTACACCTGTTAATGACAACAGCAATATTGTAATATCAAACCTGAAAGCCGACTGGAGCCCTTCTGTGTGGCATTTAAATGTTCTCTTCATGCCTGCACGGGTTCCCTCCGGGTGCTCTGGTGTCCTCCCGCAGTCTAATTTACCCTTATGTGTGTCTCTGTGTTAGCCATGTGATAGATTTGTGACCTGTCCAGGGTGTACCCTGCCTCTTGGCAGTATATCTAATGGATTAAGTAAAGTTAAATAAAATGAGTATGCTCCATTAAAAAAAAAATGAGCTTATGCTTACAATATATAAAACATTAATCAATAATGTGTATAATTATGTAAAATGTTAAGGCTTGAGAGCAAAGAAAGACAGCGTTTCTTAAAATTAGAATAAATGACTGAACAAAAGCATAAATGTTTATTATAAATGAAGCAACAGTGCTGTGCATTAATTAAATGATTGAAATGAATTAAAATGAAAAGCAGTTATGATCGGGGGAGGGATGGGAAGGGCGGTCCCAGCGTTATGGATGTGACTTTTGGACTTGTCCAAAGTAACAAGGGGGCACGATTTGTTCATCACACCATACATTGACATAAATTAGCTTCCCACATACTGTAAATGTTTTACATTAACATTGTTTGTGTAGCATAAACTTATCCTATAGTGAGTGTATAGGCAATCTGTTTCTGTTCATGCCCAAGATCTGTTCTGAAATGTGTAATTAACAGAGGAGCAGTGTATTGAGTGTTTTGAAAACAGTATTTAATGAATTTGCAATGAGATTCAATGCCGGTAAAATGTGCTTAGAGTTTTGGTGTGCCACTGTGCAATAACATTTGTGGAAGAACGTCTGTAATTATGTGTGCGATATGAGACTGGAAGCGAAGAGCAGAGCAGCATGTTGTTTAAGATTGGGAAAGAGACAGCATAGGTTCTCACTAAACTCCTCTGTGAAGGGATGAGAAGACATGTTGGGCTTTGACTAGCTTGCTGACCCCGGGGTGGCTTTTAAAAGAGAGAGCAGGCCTTTTGACAGCTGAACGCATGCTGTGAAGGGAAAGATTGTTCCCACACAAACTTAAATGGCCTGGGACAAGAGGTGAAGCCAAGCGGAAAAGAGAGTCTATAAGATTTGTGTCCTGTGTCCTGGACGTTTGACATTCCATCAGGTCCAGGTAGAAAGGAGAGCTGCTTAGAGAGGAAAACTGAATGTACTCTGTGTGTGTGTGTGTGTGTTTGTGTGTGTGTGTGTGTGTGTGTGTGTGTGTGTGTGTGTGTGTGTGTACTAACTTTTTAGTAAATGAGTGAATAAATGAGTATAGAGACTTTTTTGAGAGTGAGCAAATAAAATGTGTATATGTATGTGTATATAGGAGTAAATGTGTGGGCACTTATTTATACCAGAAAGGTGTAAAGGTACGTACTTGACAACATGCCTGCACATTCATAAAATAAAACTACATCTGATGGTCTTGCAGCTGGATTACTGTGTTTAATATTAACCACAAAACCAAGTAGCTGTTTTTTAAAATCCCTGTTTTTTAAACATACACTATGTGAACAAAAGTTTGTGGACACCTGACCATCTTCATCAGCATGTGATTTGTGGAACATCTTGTTAAAGATTCAGTTCCCACTTTTCTGGGAAAATAATCTGCACTTTTCTGGGAAGGCTTTCCACTAGATTTTGGAACGTGGCTGTGGAGATTTGTGTTCATTCAGCCACAAGAGCACTAGTGAGGTCAGGTACTGGGTGAGGAGGCCTGGGGAACTGTCAGCGCTCCAGTTAATCCCAAAAGATGTTTAGTGGGGGGCAGCACTTGAGTTCTTCACTCCAACTTTGGCAAACCATGTCTTCGTTGAGATCTCTTTGTGCACAGGGGCACGGTCATGGAACAGGTTTGGGCCTGTCAGTTCAAGTGAAGGTAAATTGTAATGCTATAGCATGCAAAGACATCCTAGACAATTGTGTGCTGACAATTGTCCACAGACCTTTGTCCATATAGTGTATAATAAATCATTCATGCACCAGATATTGAGTTGTTTTTTTTTATTCACTTGAAAAGCAGTGTGATTTTACACACGTTGCAATATTTTCCTCAAATAAACAGGGCATATAAATAGCAGGTGGAGAGAGTGATTGAATGTTAGTCTAATCATGCAGGACCTTTTCATGCAGCGAACATTTCTAAATAAATAAGAGAGAGAGAGAGAGAGAGAGAGAGAGAGAGAGAGAGAGA
>JAOVYU010000060.1:18440068-18451447 GCA_025674565.1 Synodontis membranacea | reverse complement strand
GTAAGGCATTACTATTTTTGAGAGTAATATGTAATATGTAATATATTACTTTTTTGAGTAACTAGCCCCAACACTGCCCATAATGCATCCTAGTGCTGTCTCTTTCCCCAGGTAAGTGAAACAGACACCTAGCAGTCCACATGATGTAAAAGAAAATGTCAGACCAGGCCACCTTCTTCTATTGTTCCATGGTCCAGTCCTGATGCTCAAGTGCCCATTGTAGGCGCTTTGAAATATTGTGGGTTGGCTGTGGGCTAAAGTGCCCATATGAGCACTCTGACCTGTCTGTAGCTACACAGCCACATACTAGTGTTGTAGTACTCGAGATCGGTCTCGGTCTCGAGACCGTTTTTTGAAGGTCTTGGTCTTGGAAGCACAATATGTGTGTAATCACTAGACTCCACACCAAAGCCAAATTTCAGTTTGATTTCTTTCAGATTTATGATTTTTTTTTCAGTATGTTCTTTATAACCATGAACGAGGAACTTAAACCTAGCTCACGCCTGCAATATCTGACATGACATGGGCAGCTAGGGTGTTTCTTCTTCTCAACATTCTGCAAAATGTAAATAAGTTTGGACAGGAAATGGAGATGAATGTTTTCGTGTGTGGCTCCTTCAGACTGTACAACAGTAAAATTTTGAAGACAGGTTGAGAGAAAAAAACATCCATGCAATGTAAATCTTATCTAAAGCACAACACTGATTCACCAGTTGGATGTTTAAAAACACAACAACTTTCTTAAATAGAAAAGACAGCAGTGGCACTATCCTTTATTCAGACATCATTGTTTCCTACAATCGTATCCAAGTACAAAATGGGGGTAGAATTTGATGGTAGTTGAGAACGCTGTCCAAAATCCAAAATCTTGCATACATGTTCTGTTGGATTGAGATCTGCTGACTATGAAGACCATGGTATAAGATTTACTTCATTTTCATCCTCAGCAAACCATTCAGTGAGCCCTCATCCAATGTGGATAGGTCACTGTCATTGTGGAAATGTGCGATCAAAGATAAAGTTTCGTTATAGAGAATTACTTTGTATTGGTTTCCAGTGACTTTCATTCTATAAAAGCAATCAACACCAAGAAAATTCATGGAAGTGTCAATGGTTATAATTTTGATGAAGTTATAACATTTACTTATGAATATTATAGTATTTTTAATTTTATAGTATACACAGTAGACTAGTGATGTTGGATGTGATGGGCAGACAGGCCAGCACCTAGGAAGCTCTTCACATTTACTCATGTGAAATAAAAATGTATAGCTTTATGAAATCCTCTGAAGAATTTACATTGACATTTCAGTGATGGGCTTCTTCTTTTCATGTATCCATTATATACTGTAGTTATTTTTTCCTGATATACATAAGTTCCTTGAGTCTTAATCTTTTTTGAGACTTCAAATAAGCGGTTCTTAGATGAAATCTTGCTGTCATTTTTTGGCTTTTTATTCATTCATTCATTTATTTTCAGTAGCCACTTTTGACCAGTAGCATGGTCAGAGTCACAGGGAACCCATGCATATGCACATTGACGTTCTCATTTACGTCTAAGGGCTTAAGTTGAATTTCAGTTGTACTGGGATCAAAATCTGTTTTATTTGAATATGCAAACGGCATACGTAAACCACGTAATTTGGTTCCCATTCTCAGTCAGCTTGCACAGTTTGCGGTTGCACATAACCACGCAGCCGATCTTAGTGAATGACTGAGTTTCCTTTTTTTTTACATTTAAAAATATAATGTTTTTTTTTTCTTTGCCTCTGTCCAGGTGTTGTCACTAGGTGCAGATGTATTACCAGAATACAAGCTCCAGGCTCAGCGCATGGACAAATTCACCATCCTACACTACAGTCCGTTTAAGGCCATGTGGGACTGGCTCATTCTACTCCTTGTCATTTACACAGCCATCTTCACCCCGTACTCCGCCGCCTTCCTGCTGAATGATCGTGAGGAACAGAAGAGGAGATTGTGTGGCTACTCCTGCAGTCCCCTTAACGTTGTCGACTTAATGGTGGACATCATGTTCATCATTGACATCCTTATCAACTTCCGCACGACTTATGTAAATTCCAACGAGGAGGTAGTGAGTCACCCAGGGAAGATCGCTGTGCACTACTTTAAGGGCTGGTTTCTCATTGACATGGTGGCTGCCATTCCCTTCGACCTGCTCATCTTTGGGTCAGGGTCAGATGAAGTAAGTGATCAGCTACGTCAATATTCTCTCACTGCCCTCTCTTGGATGTGCCGTGCTATTTAGACATTTATTTCTGTACATTTATTTCTCCCTGTTAATATTGATTATAAACAAATTGATTCAAATTCAACTGCAATCGACTGACCCTAATCGATTGCAATCGACTGATCAGTGCATCTTCTTTTTTTTTTTTGGTCAGTGAGGATTTTTTTTGTCTCATGTTGTAATGCAATATGTTTTTTTCTTAATGGTATGCTTTTCATTAGTCCATTTATTTAGATGCATGTCTTATTAAATGGTGATCAGTGAGACATCTTGACACGTTGCTTGTGCAGTTTACAGGCCACAAGCAGGCCAGCCTACACACTGGCTTGTTTATTTCTGTGAGGATATTGCACTGTCACCTTGCAACAAGACGGTCCCAGGTTCAATGCCTAGGTCGACCATGATGCCTTTCTGTGTGGAGTTTGCATGTCATTGGCTATGCTAAATTGCCCAAAGGTGTGAAAATGAGTGAGGATGGTTGTTTGTCTTTGTATTGGCCCTGAGGTGGATTGGGTGACCTGTCCAGGGTGTACACTGCCTTGTGTCCATAGTCAGCTGAGATTGGCTCCAGCTTCCCCACAACCCACAATGGATAAGCGTTACAGTATATAAAATGAGAGTGAGAGTGAGTGAGGATATTTCAGCATGTATCAATTATAATGGCTTATGACTATTCCATACGTGTTTGATATTTTCTAGCTATCGAGATAATATTCACTATCTCATTGATTATATAAAGTAGTAAAATGCAAGCACAACTTATAATAAATATAATATACATGTACGTAACAACTAAGCTGAGCCTTTAATCCTTGCTTGAATCTTTTAAAAAGCAATACTGGTGTTGATGTTGCTACGTAGTATGTGACTGGGTTTTTAAATGGGAAAGAAAAGAATGACTTCAGACAGTAATTTGAATCCTTATCTTACAAGTTATTAGTCTGTCTTTATTCATCTCCACTTAATTTCATTAATTTACATTAATTTCACATAAGTGAACATGAAAAGGGAATTTATCTATTTTATATAGGAGCAGTTTCAGCTGAAGTGGCAGTCCTATTCTATGCAATGATGTTGTGAAGCACCATTCTAGTACAACTTATACTGTAGCTGTTAAAGAAGTTCATATGTCAGTCGAATAAGGATTTATTTGTCCCCAAATTAAAGTAATCGATACTGAAATGAAATCATTGTGTATATATTCTACAGTGTGTTTAAAAAGCCCCTAAATCAGCTGAATAGATAAATAGGAAAAGAACAGATAAACCTACTTAATGGAACATGTCTGTAGATTGATAAATGTGTTGTTCAAAAGCTAAGTCTTCTTCTCTTCTCTTTCTTTCACGTAAAGACAAAATAAAAAATAAAAAAATAAAAAAAACATATGTTGTTACAAAACTTTTAACACCACTCCTCCAGCATTATTTCGTAAAACACTGCAACATCCATCCATCCATTATCTATACCATTAAGTGTCACAGGGAAGCTGGAGCCAATCCCAGCTGACTTGACCTGCCTAGGTGGGGTACACCCTGGGCAGGTCACCAATCTATCACAGAGACAGAAAATCATTCACACTCACATTCATTGTAACATTATGGATGTTTTATAAAGCCCCAAAGTAAGGAAGAATTTTACTGTCCGTGCAAAGCCCATCACACTGTGGATTGTTTTCAAAGCAGGATACTTTCATTTTCCCGTACAAATGCCTGATTTTATTTGTCTAAATTCTTTCTGTGTCAACCAAGAAAGAGAAAGAATGGTAATTGGGGGTTACTTGAACGTTTTTACTTTATTGATTAACCCTGAGGAAAAAGTAGTGAGATATGTGGGGATTCTATGATGATGCATTCATTCTATTTCGAGAGGCAGCTAGTAGAGAAATGACCAAGTGCTGGATGATGCTGCTTTTGCCTGATATCCTGCCAATCACATTTCTTTAGACTGTACATAGTGAATTCAAACTTCCACTTTGTTATATAATGCTGTGCAAAGATGCTTCTTCTCCTTCAAACTCCAAAAAAGGCAAACAGCCTGCTTAATGCATATCAAGCACTGAGTGAAAGGGTCAGGACACTAAGATGTATTGTTTATTGATTTTAGTTGTATTTATTCAATAGAGATCTCTGTAACCCTACTCCAAATAGTGATATAGGTAAGCATATTCTAACCAAAAGAAACATTATTTTCCAGTGTGTATATTGTACTGGATATTGTGCTGTTGTAACCCCCCTCCCATTAAGAAAATGGTTTCAAATGAGAAATCTAAAATGACCAATGTCAGGAAAGCCCATTCTTGCTGGACTGGTTTATGTTTGTCTGCTTTGTGTATATGTTTTTATGCCTGTGGTTGGGCAGATGGGGCTGTTGTGCACTCTGTGGTCAGTGCGTTGCATGTTTTGTATAGTACAGAGAGACAGATGGCAGGTGGCCTCAGGACACGTCTCATTTACAGGATTTACATGAAGTGATTTTACGTCTGCAGCCTTCTCCTAAACCTTATTTGACATTGCTTCCCAATGCTGTTTCTTTTTTTTTTTTTTCTTTTTTTTTTTTTGAATGCATATCATGCTTACACATATGAAATAAAGAATAAACCAAAAATAATATAAAGTAAAATAAAAATGTTTATTTTAAAATTAAATAAAAGTTAAAGGTAAAAATAAGCAAAATGTATGCATTTAATACATATAATATAAATAGTAAACCTATACAGTATATTAGGTATCATGTATACAGTAGCTATGCTAAGGTACAAGAAGTACAGGTTGGCTATAGCAGTATTGTGTTATAGCGGTATTGTGCACTTCTACACAATGTAATGGTTATGTATACAGTATTATCCATCAGTGAGATAGTTGCAGTGCAATGCATAGGTGAACAATGATGCATGGATAAAAAGATGGATCAGAGTGCAGAGTTGAACAATCTGATTGCTGCCAGGAGAAATGACCTGCGAAAGCATTCCTTCCTGCAGCAGGGCTGGAGCAATCTACCGTTCCGTGTACTCCTCTGTCCCTAATGTATTTTTTTTTTTTTGGAGCAGGTGGAAGTGACATGTTAATTACAATGTCATTAGATACTTAACCCAGAAATGGTTGTAGTCATAACAAATAACTGCATCAAGTGTCAAACATTCATTTGTTGATGAATTATGTGATCATGTTGAAAGTTGTTCTATCCTTTAGATACAAGTACCTATTCGTTGTTGTGTAAAGCTACTCATGAGATTGTAATGGTTTATCAGTATTACAGATGATGTCCAGTTATATCTCCATGCAGATGTGTTGAGCATCACTAGGAGTGGCATGCAGCTGCTACGTAGCTTATACAGTATTGGCTTCGTGTATGATCATTTGTCTATTCATTTGCCTACTCGCTCTTTTGAGCTCAGACTGAGGATTAAAACATTTTCATGGAGGCCATGTGCTAAGCGTCAAAGTGAATGTGCAACTTTACTGACAGACCCATCCTTTTAAATGAACTTTAAAAATGCCCCCCACATGTATTCCCTTTGCAGAGCCACCATTTAATTGGCAGGTAAATAAATGATCCTCTGTCAGGGGCCAGTTTATAGTGTCATAGGAGCCTGTTTTAGATGAAACAGAACACGGTGTAAACACCAAGGGGCTCATTTGCAGGGTTTACAAGAATGAGAGAAGCCTTCCACAAATTAGGATGTATGTCTTTTCTGCAATATTGCAATAGTACTGCCAAATCAAAAAAAAAAAAAAAATTGTGAATTAAAAAGGTATGAAAGCACTTTCCATTACTACTAATACAAATTTTCTTTTCTTTCAATGGCCAGAGCGTTGGTGGATGTAGTGCTGGTCCCTAGTGGTAAGGCATATAGACAGCATTGCATAATGGGCCATAATTACATATAATTATTAAACTGGTAATTAGTGAAACATTTGATGAAAGGCTTTACTGAGGGAATACGCTACAGATATAGGAGCTCTAGCCAAATGATCCTACAAAATACAACCTTTCCAATTTGCCCATTTGCAGTAATTGTGTGGTGGCTGGCAAAAACCATTCACATGATTAGATGGCATTTTCTATTATATGATTCAGAAAAATCACAGGCTTTCCTGAACTTGAACAATGAAATTCTTTCGCATATATCTCAATCACAAGTAAGGTTCTATAATTTTAAAGTCTGATTATCTCCAAAAGTGAAAATGGGGGAAATGACATTAAAAGATTCCTTTCCAGTTCCGCTGAAAGATGCCATGCCTACCTCTACATTTATAAACAAATGTACTTATAGGAAATCATCATCATTTTGCCAAATTTAAAATAATTCTATATTTAAAGCAGATGCTGTTTCATCACCTGATGTAAAAGTCACTTGCAACATTTAAAAATAAGCCTTACTGTTGATGCGATTGCACAGATGCATCATGGTCAGTTTGACAGCTCAACTGATTAGGTTGCAAAGTTTTAGACAAACGGATCTGCCAGCAATTAAAGCTGGATTTTATTGAACAATTTCCTTACCTAGTGTTTTCTGGGCAGAGAGCTGGGGACAAGATTATAAACTAACTGGAATGAGAATGAAAAGGTCCGAAGGTTTGTGGACAACCCTGTACAAAAACCGAGACACAGCTTGCCTGTGTTTTAGTGGAAGAACTTGATTAACCTGCACAGAGCCCTGACTTTAACCCCACTGAAAACCTTTGGGATGAACTGGAACACCACTTGCACCCCAGGACTTCTCATCTGACATCAGTGCCCAACCTCTTATACCCTTTAATAACAAAGGCGATCTAAATCTAGAATCGGATGCCCATATGGGTGTGATATTCAGGTGTTCACAAACTTTTGGACATATAGAGTATATTGATGGCAGACAAAAAAAAATACATTTTGGTCAAGTTTATCATCATTTATGACTGTTTCCAGAATTCAGCCGCAACAGCTGACAGGTTTATCGCAAGCATCTGAGATTTTCTGAGATTTCATTGTTTTTTCCCCATAAATTAAATGGTGTGTAGGAGAACAGAAATTAGTAATTTGTGTGGTTGATAGCAGGCTTTGCAGGCTTCAGCTAAGAAAACAAAATCTATTTGGACTTTTCTGTCATGCTTTCTCATGTTGCAATCACTGATAGGAATTCAGGTTGTTTTGTATTGTAGCATTGTCATTCAGTGTCACCATTGTGACCCTCTAATCTGTTATCTCATTTGTCTTTAGACAACTACACTGATTGGTCTGTTGAAGACTGCCCGGCTGCTGAGATTAGTCCGGGTGGCCCGGAAGCTAGACCGCTACTCTGAGTATGGAGCAGCAGTGCTTATGCTCCTCATGTGCACCTTCGCACTTATTGCCCATTGGCTGGCCTGTATCTGGTATGCCATCGGCAATGTTGAGAAACCTTATCTGGAGCACAAGATTGGCTGGCTGGATAATCTTGGAGTGTCTATCGGGAAACGTTACAACTACAGTGATCCCAACTCTGGACCTTCCATTAAGGACAAATATGTCACTGCGCTGTATTTCACATTCAGCAGTCTGACCAGCGTGGGCTTTGGCAATGTCTCACCAAATACCAATTCAGAGAAGATCTTTTCGATCTGTGTCATGCTTATAGGATGTGAGTATGAGCTGTTTTAAGTTCAGTTTTGCAGTGTGAAGTCACTGTCATGTAAATTTATCAAGGGAACGAGACCACCAAGACCAACTGCTCACCAGATATTATTTGCGTGTTTAATCATTCTAAGCACAGCAGTGAAACAGTAGTGTGTGTTCAGGTAAACCAGAGTTGCTGGGGTTTTTAAACACCTCTACTGGGTTGAGAGAACAGCCTGAAAACCAGTAATATCCAGGCATTAATAGTGTTGTGATGAGACTCTGATGAAGGCTAGATGATTATTACTGATTGTGCATTGAAAATCAAGAGCTATGGTCTTTAACTGCATACTTAGAAGGTGATCCTGGTACAGTAGGTGTGTCTAATAAAGAGGCCAATAGGAATTCTTGGGTCTCTATTCAAATTTGGTGACGCAAGTCCAAAATTTACATCAGTATTTACATGGGAAAAAGTTACAGGTATTCAGTGATGGGTTTCCTCAATTTTCTATTCCTGTGCATACTTCGTGCTTAAATGGTTGCCAAATTTTTCTTGGATAGAAGTGTCCAAGCTGGGTTTTCCCATAGCATCAAGACAATTGCCTTTAAGCCTGGAGAAAAACAAAGTTGGAATATGTATACTTGAGAAGGAAATAGCATTTGCAACATAAAGATAGGACTTTACCTGAGTGATATTAGTTGTAAATATTACTATCACTACAAATCTGGCATCATTTAACAATATGAATCCCAGCCTTGTTACCACTTTTATACTAGGTTTTATAAAATATTGTTAGTATAAAGTAACCAGTATAAAGTACTAGTTTTACTAGTTTATAAAATAGTGTGTGTGTGTGTGTGTGTGTGTGTGTGTGTGTGTGTGTGTGTGTGTGTGTGTGTGTGTGTGTGTGTAGTTTTCAGCATAACATACTGTGGTTAAATCAAGCTGTTAGATAACACTGCACTATACTTAATATTGTTCATCTCTAAAGCCAGTAAATAGCAAGAAGAAGAGCAGCAGCTGCTATAGGAGTAATATGGGTCTCCTATATTAAAACTCCATATTAATTCATTAAAGGAATGTTCAAAAATCTGGTTGTAATGATCAGTAACTTTTGGCCAGATACTGTATAACATGATATTATTTATGGCAAGTTTATGCTGTCCAAATGAAAGAAGACTGCTGTATCTGGCCTGCAGGCCTAGAGTTTTTCCAGTACAGATGTGCTTATTAAACTGGAATCTACTGCTTTTTTAATTGTTTTGTCTCATATTCATATGAGTATTTGCATTCAAACTCTGTCATATTCTTGTCCTGGTTAGCCCTAATGTATGCCAGCATCTTTGGAAATGTATCTGCTATCATTCAGCGGCTCTACTCAGGAACAGCGCGGTATCACACACAGATGCTGCGTGTGAAAGAGTTTATCCGCTTCCATCAGATCCCCAACCCACTCAGGCAGAGGCTGGAGGAGTATTTTCAGCATTCCTGGAACTACACCAATGGCATTGACATGAACATGGTACGTTTGTATCTAAGCTCAGGTCAAGCATTACCTATCTTTGTGTGGGGGGAAATATGATAGGGACACATTTGTCATCCACAGTGCTGATTGTGGATGATGTGGAGTTTGTGAACTGGAATCGAGAGATATAAAAAAAAAAAAAAAGTTTCTAGTGATGTCAGCATTGTTAATGAGCTGCAAATCTACTGTAGGTTTTAATTTAGCTCCTCTAAGACATGTGAATAAATCAAGTGAAATGTGTTGTGAGTGTGCATAATGAATGCAACACCTGTCTCTCTCCATTTTGCTCCATACGAAATGGAATGACTTCATCACGCTGGAATGCAGGAGGTATTTATAAAAAACACAGGATTCTTCTTAGCCATTCTCATTCTCATCCCCTCCACTGCCTGTTATGTGCAGACACTCCAGATCTCTCCTTCATGGAGCACTTTTTATCTTACTTCATATGTTATTTTCAATAAGAATTCCATTTCAGCTTTGCATCTGCTTTGCATCTGATTTTATATACAGTAAAGGTCTTTTTTGCTTGTTTTGGGGGGGGTGTTGGGGGAAGGAACATACGTTCCTGAATTTAGAAGCTTTAGAGGCTGCTAGTGACTTCAGCAGGTTATCTCTGTAGTTCCGGAATGATTTTTATCTTTATAGTTTGCATGTTCATCGTCATCTTTTCCTTATTTCTTTTGTTGGGATGCCTATTACCAATATAGTAGTTGCAACAAATTGATATGCACACTACTCTATTACTTGGTGTATGGATATTATTTCAAGGAAATGTTACCCTTTTTATAGACTATGAAAAGGGTACACCTGAAAACTGTTATGTCTGGGTGTTGATATGCTTAACTGTCATATGTTCCATACAAAAAAGCTACTGCTGTATGTAATGTAATACAGGATATACGTGTTTCTATAATAATACATTTGCTCTTATATAAGCTCATCATTTCCTCTTTATTGTTTCTGTCTCTTTCTCTCGTGTTTCCTATCTAGGTGCTAAAGGGCTTTCCAGACTGTTTACAGGCAGATATCTGTCTACATCTGAACCGGAGCCTGCTGCAAGATTGTAAGGCTTTCCGCGGGGCCACAAAAGGCTGCTTGCGTGCTCTGGCCATGCGCTTTAAGACGACCCACGCTCCACCAGGAGACACGCTGGTTCACTGTGGAGATGTCCTAACAGCACTTTACTTCCTGTCTCAAGGTTCCATTGAGATCCTTAGGGATGACATCGTAGTGGCTATCCTAGGTAACTTTGTTTTGAATACTTTTTTTTTTTCTTAAATCATGATTTTAAAAATGTATTGTTTATGTTAATTTATCAGAATTAGTAATTTACTCTGTCAGCTGAAGTTGCAAACTGATTATGCAGCCACATTGTTGCACTTTGAATAGACCTTCTCTAGTGGTACGCCCGTGTACTCCCAATTCATTTAAAAAAAGTGTATTGTTGTGAAATTTTTTTTGTGACAATAATGGCATATTCTCATATTGCTCCGTCATAGCTGAGGTCAATAGGTGTTCTGAAAAAAGAGCCCTTTTGGATTGTCTTATTCGTCTAGAGATCTCATTGTTTATGACCGTTGATGGTACTGTCAATATTGATTTGTCTGTCTCAGTTTTCTTATAATGCACAGGCTGAGAATGACTTCAGTACATTTAAAAGGTTTTGGTTGCTGTTAGTTTTGTTAGTAGCCTGTTTATGTGCTTTAACCGATAACTATTAAAACAGACCTGTTTGACTTGGGATTGGTATGCTGTAAAGAGAATAAGAGCTCCTTATCGGAATGATGTTGACCGATCATTATATGTCTGATTATAAAAAGAATAGTTAAAAAAAGTGGGTTGGAGGGGCAAATAGACCTTTTCAGGTAACCAAGAGAAAAATATATCATTACTGTTGTTCCAGTATTTGGAGACATAATAATGTTTTTTTCTAGCTTTTCTAGATTGTAGAAATAATAATAATAATAATAATAATAATAATAACAACAACAACAACAACAACAATAATAATAATAATAATAATAATAA
>JAOVYU010000060.1:18417635-18427782 GCA_025674565.1 Synodontis membranacea | reverse complement strand
TATTTAATATACTAATAATATAGCAACGTGGGTGCAAGCCGCTCGGAAGCAGACACAGATTTTCTGGGGAATCCCCAATGCAATGGCTGGGAACTACTTTATTTGAATGTGCAGTTCTCACAACAAGTATGCATTTAGAATCACCACCACTACAACACATAACACAAAACCCGGCCGAAGCCATTAACCCAACCACAGAACACAACACTGGGGATTAACCATGAACAAAATACCCTGGTGCATGATGGGTAAAACCCTGCCCCTTCCCTGACTCCGTCACACTGCCCCCCCTCCAAGAAGTGACTGTCCTCAGACACTTTAGCGCAACTTACAGTCTCTGAGGCGCAGAGGCAGCTGGCGCTGGCGCCAGGAGCACCTAAGTGTCAGGCAGGGTGAAACAGTAACACTCACATCAGTCTGGGATTCCCTTCGCTCCCATGAGTTCTGACACATCCCGGTGTGAGGCATCCATTTCGGAGACAGTCGTTTTTTTTCTCTTAGGGAAGTACACCCAAACATGCTCTCCCACCCCAAAGTCTCTGCCTCGCGAGCGAGCATCATACGTACGTCGCTGCTTAAGTCCAGCGTCCGCAATAGCTTGTCTTGCAGGTTCGTGCACACTCAAAAGTCTCTCTCTCAAGTGGAAATAATATTCCATACCTGGTTCCTCGGGCAGCTCTGGTCCCGGCGGCGGTCCAAACACTAAATCCAATGGGGCACGCAAGCCCTGTTTGGGTCCTTTCCTTGCGGTACACACATCGCAGTGGTGCACCAAAAGTTCAGTGTCAATGTGGCAGCTTTGCCAGTAAAAACGTTCTCTCAAACGGCGCAAAGTTTTAGTAACCCCAAAATGTCCAGTCCCTACATGGCCGTGCACTAACCGCATAAACCTGCTCACGGAGCGTTCGTGGTATCAACAGCTGTAACAGTACGCCCTTTCCACTTGGACGCTCCTGCTGCTCCGCTCTGATCTGCTCCTGATCTAGCTGTGGCACTAGTAATGTGATCGGCTGCGCATCTTCTGGCGGCACTGTCATGCAGTTGCACACTGCAGCCTCCGGCACTGGTCTACATTCACACAGTTCGCCCATGGCACGCGCTCCGTCCCCTACCGACTGCTGCCACTGCCGCTTGGATCGCATTTCTGCCTGTTCACCAGTCATGGTAGTGATACTCAAAGTCTCGTCCTGTTCACCGGCAAAACGCTCAGTACGGTCCAATAACTCCGAACAATTGAACCAGTTGAACCAGTGTCCACCAGCGCACTACAACGCACCAAATCAAGTACACAGTCCACAAATAATCCGCGTTGGTGCCCCTAATGTCCCAACCGTAAATTAAATCCACTGCTCGGAAAAGAGTTGCTAGCGGCGGAAGGCTCTTGCTTAAAGTGCTGCTTGATTGCGACGTCCTTTGGTGAAGGGGTGGGGCAATAACGAGTGATATACCTGTACTCCCCACAATGGAAGCAGACACCCCGCTCAGTGGTCGCACGCCTTCGCGGAAACCCCGGGACCGGCTGCGGCTCTCGTCGTCTTCCGCATCGTCTCGATCGTGCCCCCGCTCTTGCCGCCGCGGGCAGCCCTGTGCTCGGCAAGTTCTTTCGCCGTTCTCTGCGATGTCATGCCTGGCCAGGATCGGCACTTCGCTTCCCGGAACGCCACCTTAAGCGAATCTGGTGCCGCGGGACACACATGTTCTCGTAAGCGTCACAGCTGTAAGCCCTGGAGGAAAGCTCAAAGTACCAGCTCCTCTTGTATTTTCCCCGGAAAGGGCCCTTAAATCTGCCATGAACGCGCCCAGCCTCTCACCGCTGCATCCTTGCCGGCTGGCGAGTTCCTCGCAGGCTCTCTCTCTCAGCTCCCTTCTCCCGAAGCGGCGCTGCAATGCACTCTGGATCTCTGCCCAGTACTGCTGTTCATGGGGCAGGAGGTCCTCGAGAATTTGGAGGGCGTCTCCTCCCAAAGAAAGTGCTACGCGGACAGAGGTTTCCATGGGCAGCCAGCCTTGTGCGTGGGCGGCGAGTCGTACTTGCGCCGGGAAGGCATCTGGCAGACCCTCTCCTCGGTAGGCCGGCAGTTTCAGCATGCCCCGCTGGACATTCACAGCCGGGGCTGTGCCAGCCGCATCCAGGAGAGGTTGCTCTTCTTTCCCCAGGTCCGGCATTGCTGTCGCCAGCACGCTTTCACCCCTTCTCAGCACAGCATCCCTTGTAGCGCTGGTTCTCTCTGGCAGGTGGTTGCTCTTTTTTCCCAGTCTTGCCGTGGCAGGGGTTCCTTCCAGCTGGAAAGCCTTCATCTGCCCGAAGAGCTCGTCCATCTCTCCTGGTGTTGCTTCCATCCCACTTCTGACACCAATGTAACGTAGGTGCAAGTCACTCGGAAGCCGACACAGATTTTCTGGGGAATCCCCAATGCAATGGCTGGGAACTACTTTATTTGAACGTGCAGTTCTCACAACAAGCATGCATCTAGAATCACCACCACTACAACACATGACACAAAACCCGGCCGAAACCATTAACCCAACCACAGAACACAACAACATGAACAAAATAAACATGTACAAAATACCCCAGTGCATGATGGGTAAAACCCCGCCGCTTCCCTGACTCCGTCACAATATATTTATCTTAATGATGGATGTTAAAAAAAATATATATTCTTTTACTTGAGTTAAAAGTTAGATTTTTTTTCTTTTTTTCAGTTAGAATATGCTAGTGCAATTTAAAAAATAATAATACTTAATACTTTTGTAAAATCATCCTTTTAGCAGAATTTTACTGTATATATTGCATTTTAAGAAATTCAGAGACCCACATTCATTAATGATGTCATTAATGAACAAAACAGTGAGTGCTAATCTATAACCATTTATACACACAAGTGCCAAACGAGAACAGTGCTTAGTGTTATCATTCATGCACATGGAAAAAAGACATGGTGTGAAGAGCAGACGTAGCTCAGAGATCAATACACACACGTATAAACAAATATACACCCTGGCAGACAGCAGACTAACAGCAGGTGGTATTTTTAGCTGGATTGTTAGCTGAGGGGAAAAGAGACATCACGGCACAAAAATCCTGCACCAGCTGAGTCTCACATCTCTGATCTCCATTAGAGGCCCAAACCACCCTGATCTCTCTCTCTCTCTCTCTCTCTCTCTCTCATTTACATTTATTTTGCTGCTGGGCAAATGTAGCACATCCTACTTCACAGATACTGTCAAGAAATGTGCACTTGGAAAATGCAAAATTGAAAAAGATAATACACACTTATACATGTAAACATACTTTTGTATTGTTATTGTTGTTATTTAAGAAGTTAATTCAGTACAAAACATGGAAGTGCAAGTCTGTGATTATCCAAATACCTTCATAAGGCCTTTCTGATTTCCAGAGCTAATGAGTTTTAATGGGTTTAATATTGTTTTACTGACTGGCCAATAGCCCATGAGGTCGAAAGAAAAGAAAAGAAAACAGTGTGTGTGTGTGTGTGTGTGTGTGTGTGTGTGTGTGTCTTCCTGGAAATTAAAACAAGATTCATTTTCAGTGATTTTAGCCAGTTGTATTTCAGAACAATGTCAACATCAGAATGATCAGCAAGCAGGCTCCCTCTAGAGTTCTGTTTCAGCTTCTACACAAATACAAACATTACTAACATTGCATTGCTTCCTTGTATCCACTTCAAACATTATATATACAGCTGTGGTCAGTAGTTTACATATGGTCATAATGGACATGAATGCCAGAACAACATTGGGCTTTTTTTGTTATTTAATTGAACTGTTGTTTTTCTGGGGAAGAATGATTGTACAACATACAAAAATACAAGAATTTGGAGCACAAGTTTGAATGTTTTTTATTTTTTGGAAATTTGGAAACACTCGGACATAATTATACATACAGGGTCAAAATTATACATACAGCACACCTAACATTGCTTAAATATCCCTTAGCAAGTTTCACCTTGATCAGATGCTTTTGGTAGCCATCAACAAGCTTCTGGCAGAAATCTGATTGGATGTTTGACCACTTTCTTGGAATAATGGGTTAAGTTCAATTAAATTTGTGTTTCTCATGACACACCTGAATTTTAAGCACAGTCCACATATTTTCAGGACAGGACTTGTTTTAAGCTTAATATTTGATTGCTTTATCCATTCTACAGTCAGCTTTGTTGTTTGTTTGGGGTCATTGTCCTGTTGGAACACCCAGTTGTGTCCCAGTTTCAACCATCTAGATGATGATTTGAGGTTCTGCTGAAGAATTTGAAAGTTCTTTATTATTCTATACACTTAGTGCAATGCACCAGTTCCACTGAAATTAAAACAGTCTCAGACCATGTTACTCTGTAACTTTGGCAATTGTGGCCAAACATCTCAAATCTTTGTCTCATCTGACCATAAAACTTTCCTCCAGAAGGCTTTTTCTTTGTCCATGTGGTCAGCTGCAAACTGTATTCGAGTTTGAAGGTGTCAATTTTTGAGAAGAGGATTTTTTTCTTGGATGGAGCCTCTCAGTCTATGGCTATGTAAAACTCTCTTTACAGTAGACAGTTTTCCAGCAGCTTCCAGTTCATGTCAGGCCTGTGCTTTGATGGTTCCCGGGTTGTTCCTGACCATAAAAACCAATTTCGCTAATTTTGGGTCTTCTTGGAGCTTGGCAAAGATGCTCCACCTCCCACTAACTTGTAAAACAAACTTTTTATTTTGTGCACAGAGAAGCTACCAGCTGTAGTCAGTCATGATCAATAACAGGAAGTTATGAGGCATTGGCCTTGACAAATTAAAAGACATTTTGGAACTTTCGGCACCACTGAATTAATAATCTAAATGGATGTATGTATATTTGTGGTCCTGTATGTATAATTTTGACCCTGTGTTGATTTCACAAAAATCTAAATAATTTAAAACGTGTGCACCAAATTCTTGTTTTGTTCTATTAAATATTTATGTTGTATGATAATTTTTCCCCCAGAAAAAAACCATGCAAATAAATAATAAACAATAAAAAGTCCAATATTTCTGTGACACTCATGACTGTATGTAAACTTCTGACCACAACTGTACAAACAGGTTGTAACCACTGGTTTACTCATTTTTTAGTAATTTTAGTCTACATGCATTTGGGCAAACTGTAATAAAAGGAAGCATGTATTAATAGATATGTCAGAGTTTGGAGCCGCAGTTTATAGTCCTGTGTATTTTTCCAGGCTGGAGTCTCAGATGATGTCAGACATCAAGACTATCCTGTGTTTACTGCAAAGAAGCTCATCTGCAGGTCCTCCTGCATACAGCGCAGTCACTGCTAGTCTGGAGAAACAGGCCATCAGAGCACAGTCTGCAGTCAACACCAGCCAAAGCCTCACACCTGCCCCGCAGGTAACACTCCACTTACACCCACACATGCTGAACAGAATTAACACAGGCTATGTCCACACTAATATGTTTTAGTTTTGAAGCGTATCACATTTGTTATGTTTACACCTGGCTTCCTTACTAGTTTTCGAGATTTCTTTTGGAAATTATGGAGACACCCACATTCACTTCCTAACTGGGTCTTATCAGTCAAGACGTATCCTTCCCTGACTCGTCATGCTGATCCTGTCACGTGACCCCTTTCCTAAAGAAAACAAACTGCACCATCCTCAACTACCAGTGGTGAATGCAGTATGGATAACAAATCACAAGCATTGCTGACCTTGTTGTCTTTGCTAGCAGCTGTTGTGCAGTTAAATTCTGCATTTTATAATGCTACAACTGACTGCATTCCCAGGAGGCAGCAAACTGCAGAGTAGACAATCTGTTTCCTGTATACGCTGGCATGCACATGAACAGTGTATGTAATTGGTCATGTGATATGCGTTTCAGTCTAAGATGTAACTAAGCCAGAATGCCACAAACCCAGGATTCCTGTAGCAGGGCTTTCATTTTTTTTTATTATAATATGATAGAGAGACTAATTCAACCTTCCTGATAATTATGTAAAATTTTTATTATTTGCTGTTTTTGGTATACAAGACATTAAAAAGCAGATGAGCTGAATTTAAACAGCAGGAAGCCTGTTTTATTTTTCATACTGTATGCTATACTGTAATTGTTACATTTGTTTACATTTTACATTGAACTGCCTAGCTAATACTGACTTCCTGATTGCGATTCAAAACATTCTTAAGTCTCTCCAACCTCTCCAGACATTACAATTTCTGTAATATGTATGTCAGCATTAGAGTTACTGTCAATTATTCAATCAGTACCCTACCCTACCCCAAAGATGATCATCATTTTTTTCCTCTCATGTCCCAGCAATTTTCCAAAACGAACTACTTTTTTTTTTATTACTTAAAGTATGGCTGTTCATTCCTTTTATACCAGGAGTGAACACAGGCTGAGCGGCAGGTGGTGGAAAAAATAAAAGGGCACGTAAAGGGCATGCCTACAGGAGGGCACTTCATCTCATTTTCTCACACGTTGGGAAGCCTATAGGGCACTGTATCTCATTTCATTATGTTTCCTTGAACAAAGGAGAACCCCATAGGGCACTGTTTCTCCCCTGCATTCTCCCCTGGATGTGCACCCGAGAAAGTACTTCCAGTTCTCTTGCACAGATGGGCACCTTACATCACTTTTTTTTTTTTAATCATGTTTTTCCTATTTTAAGAGCAGCCTTTGTTATATGTTATTTATGTTACGTTTAATGGTGTCAAGTATCCGCAAATCAAGATAGTTCCTGTGATCACTTTGCTATGACAGCTATAAACAGTCTTTTATTACATTGACATTAATAGGACAAGAATATAGCTTGCCAGGTCACCAATAAAGTGCAAAGAGTTCTGTCCTTTAGGATTTCCTTCAGGGTTGAAACTTGTATTGTATCTGAAAAGATATGTTAACTGACTGTTTCTCTGACATTGGAGATTTCTTCCAAAAATGCACAGAAAACTTGACTGTATTAATGCATACATTACAATTCCCTGTGTAAATTGTTCATATATAAGCAATTAGAACAAGTGGATTAATATAAATCTTGCAGCCTGCATTACTGTCAGAGCTAATGTTTTTAGGAAATTAATCAACACCTTCTGACCAAGCGGAATTGAATGCACAGTGGTGTAAATTTATTTTTGTGTTGCACCATTTCCTACAGCATATATCTACATATATCTACTGTGTACAAGTATAAAGAGGAAATTAATTTCTCTTTCAAAATGTCTTTTGAAAAAATTCTGTACAATATTAAACCTGGTATCTACAGTTTATCTAATTGTATGCTGAAAGATTATATATCAGATTGGACTAATGTACACACTCTCTCTGAGCAGGACCAAGAAACCAGTCAACCCCACAGCCCTACAGCAAACGAGAATGTCCTCTCCAAGCATCAACATTCCAAGTCACTTCTTCCAATCCACCTCTCCTCGCCGTCTCAGACACCCGTCAGCAGTACAGCAGCCGCGGGGCTCCAAAGGCCTCTGTCTGACCCTGGACTGCCAAGATGTAGCACTGAGTCCCTTCCATGATTATAAGACTTGGTTTCCATTTACCTTATGGGGATGGATTTCTACCTTAAGAACATCAGGCTTGTGTGTGCAAGAAGAATAATAATCCTGAAGGTCATATCCATGGAGCTGAACCTTTCATTTTGTTGAAGTTGGACATTCTGTTTGGTTTTGCGTGAGAATCCCTAAACTCTCACTTCTTTTGTAGGTTTTTGCTCCATGCTAGCCTGCTGGATGTGAATATGTAACCTCACTTAAGGACTCAGGGTCTGGTTCATGACTACATTACACAATGAATAGTGATGGTGGACTCTCATCTCTATGATGGTTCATTTCCCCTGTTATAAATCCTCCTGCCGTATTCTATCATTATTGCAGAACTCAACTAATTTGATTTGGTAATTTTATAACACTGGAATAGTTTTCAAATCTGGGATGGTCAGTAGTACTGTGGTATTCTAAGTACTGTATTATTTTTGGTTGATGAACAGCACTTCTGCAGGTGTCACAGCCATGTAGCCATTTTCTGCCTCAGTTTACAGTTTACTTTGCTATTATCCAAGTCAGGAAAAAAATCAGGAGATAACAAGGGACTGGTATTTGAGAGCATCAAGATTTTCTCACACATGTAATTACCACTTCCATGTACTTAGAGCACATTCCTGTCTTAAAGGTTAAGCAGCATGTGGCAAGTCTGTCCATAGAAAAGTGCATGTCTGAAAGCGTTACCTGTTGCATGCTTGCAACATAATGGAAAGCAAGTGTAGTGTGATTCTGGCATGTATCTAAAATGTTTTTATTCCTTATTTTAATGGGTCACATTTCTTTGCACATGAACCAGAATACTGGAGGCCTAGAACTACTATGATGACCAAAGCTTTGGTACCACACATGTAGCTCTGAATAATTATATATGCATATTTGTGTATAATTTTAGCAGCTACTGTAAAACAATTATGGCTGAGACTGGAATTTAATAAGGCACAGAGGAAACTTCTGTTTAGCTTCCAAACCATCATAGAATTTTGGTTGTTTTTTTCCAAATTCTGCTTGCAATAGTAACGACTGAAATATGGTACCTTTTATATTATTAGCTTCCATTGCAAATTAATGCAGCAATAAGCATTTAAGCCTATGTATTTATGTATTTATTTCACCCATTTGTAATGGATCGATTTGCTGTAAAACAACTTTTGTTGAGTCTTAATAACACCTTGTTTAATGGCAGTTGAGCATGCGTCACAGTACATATTACTAAATGTAGCCTAAACTAGAACTCAGTTTATTCACGAACATTGAAAAGGGATTTTAACTCAAATCCAAGCTAACACTTTAATTTCTATCAAGTGTTAGGAATCCCAGACAGGTGAAAGATGGAGCAGTGAAAAATCTTTATATTCATATTTTGGGTGTAGAAAGAAACAAGCTAAAAGCTGTATTTATGAAATTATACATATTTCATAACATACCACACATCCAACATAAGCATTAAAATAGTGTATGCTGTTACTTGCTGGATCAAGTGCTGTCTTAAAACATGTCTTTTCTAAATACCCACAGAACAAGAGCGTGCATCTGTCACAAACACTTTTTTTCCCTGTAAAAATAAACATCATTAAACCTAAAATGTAGCCTATTGATAATGAGAGTGGACAAGTTGACAGAAATATATTGCGAACTTGCATATTTTTTTTTTTTCAAAAATTGCAATCATTTGCACATATTCTCCAAACTTGTACAAGTCTGACACTTTTTACCTGAGTGTGTTTCACGTTGTTTTATTTTATTATTTTTTATGCATTTTTAAAGTTTGCCACCATATATTTTATACACTGCAACACTACACAGATTATTTGAATGTGTCAGTTATTTGATGAATTAATTTAAATTAAACTATATAGTGTATATAGCATACTTGCTTTAGGAGATTACTTTTAAAAAGAATTGTATAAATTAATACACAAATAAAAGAGAATGCTAAATATCAGTTTTGACTTTCCTGTTTATCAGAAAATCCATTGGACATTGTAGGTATCCTAAACCACCAGTGGCACTGAGGTGTTTAAAATTCATGCCAACACAGTTCCACTACACACACTAACATGTCTGCGTCATGGCTGTATAACAAATCCAGGAAATAGCATTCAGTGGTGTTCCTGTGGTGGGCTCTAGAGACTGGCTTACAAATTGTGAATAGCAACAGACTTGCTTCAACAAATATCTGAAGACTGATAAAGTGACCATATAATGGCCAACTCTGTGCTGTGACCCCAACTTCCTAACAAGCTGGGATATGCAACAGAATTTCACTGTGCAGTAATGTACATTTCACGGTTTCTGAAGAAGCCTTCTGAGAAATAATCTACAATTAAATATAAAGAGAATCTCAGTAATGCAGGATTACGCAATACTGTAGGTTACAGTAAACAGATAAAGTGTCCTACTCATTGTGTCCAGAAAGACCATCTATAACAGAGTAGGGAACAAAACTGGGCATGAGGAAAAATGCATTAGGAAAAAATTTGACCATTAAGATTATATGTGGGAAGGTCTTAAGATGGCAATTAGGGCTGCCACAAACGATTATTTTGATAGTCGACTAGACACCGATTATTTTTGCGATTAGTCGACTACTCAGATCATGC
>JAOVYU010000060.1:18401929-18414663 GCA_025674565.1 Synodontis membranacea | reverse complement strand
TTTTCTTAAAATGCTCCCAAATTTTCGAGCTCCGTTGCCGGGTAGAGATGATACCAGAGACGGTCTTACAAAGCTTCTAAAAAAAAAAAAAAAAAAACCACAACGATGCGTCGACTATTAAATTAGTCGTCGACGATTTTGATTGTCGACGTAATCGTGACTAGTCGACTAATCGTGGCAGCCCTAATGGCAATATATGCATTCATGAAGCTTTTTTGTTGTTGTTGTTGTTGTTGTTGTTGAATCTTCCTCAAACACTTTCACACAACCAAAGGTTCATCCACCCATCCACTATGTAGTATACAACCTCTCCATAAGGGTCAGGGGGAGCTGGAGCCAATCCTTTCTGGTCTTCAGATGAGATAATCCCTGGACATATTGCCAGTGTATCACGGGCCTTTCACAGAGACGAACATCCATTTGCACTTGCATTCACACCTGTGAGCAATTTAGATTGGCCTAACATCTGCATGTCTTTGGGATATGGGAGGAAACCAGAGCACCTGGAGGAAAGCCGTAGAGGCACAGAACATGCAAACTTCACATAGAAAGGCCCCAGTTGGGTGGCAGGTTCTGGTTGGGTGCCAGAACCTTTTTGCTGTGAAGTGTCAGTCCTAACCACCGAACCACCATGCTGCTCTGTCCTTCAATCCATCCATATAAATCAATTGAATCAGTCATTATTTATGAATCAAAATTTCTATCTGTCTGTCTTTCTGCCTGCCTGCCTGATTCTATTAATCTCGCTGTCTGTCTGTGCTATGTCTCCCTCTAATGGTCACTAGACAAAACTATTATTTTGACCAAACATATTGTACTATTTCAACTAAAAATATAGAATATCATGAAAAAGTCCTGTGTGTGTGTGTGTGTGTGTGTGTGTGTGTGTGTGTGTGTGTGTGTGTGTGATTTAATTCACAAAGCAAAACTTTCATAGATTCACATAAAGTGAAATATTTCAAAAGGAAATTCAGTAATCCAGTACCTCAAATCAGAAAATTCAGAAATCCAGTATCTCAAATTATTAGATTATTTCCTAAGATCAATCAGAATCGTTTTTACAATCCAGAAATGTCCTACGTCTGAAAAGTATGTTCATTTATACAGTTGATACATGATTGGGGCTCCTTTACTTCAAATTACTGCATCAATGTGGCATGGAGGAGATCAGCTTGTGGCATTGCTGAGGTGTTATTGAAGTCCAGGTTGCTTTGATAGCAGCCTTCAGCTCATCTGTATTTTTGAGTTGGCTGGCCAATTATGCGCAATGTAACATCATGAATAGCAGACCATTTTGTAGTAGTTTTGGCACTGTTGGCAGGTGATAAATCCTGCTGGAAAAGGAAATTGGCATCTCCATAAAGCTCGTCAGCAGACTAAAGCATGAAGAGATTTATCTTAGAGTAAAATCCCCATGTAGACAGTGCGTTTACTTTGGACTTGATTAAACACAGTGGACCAACACCGGCAGATGACATGGCACCCCAAATCATCACAGACTGAGGAAACTTCACACTAGACTTCAAGGGCCTTGGATTCTGTGCCTCTCCAATTTTCCTTCAGACTCTAGGACCTTGATTTCCAAATGAAAAGCAACATTTTATTTAATTTAATCTGAAAAGATGACCAGCTGGATATTGGCGCCGGCTCCCCCCGCGACCCTGAACAGGATTAAGCGGAAGAAGATGGATGGATGGATGAAAAGATGACCGCTTAGCAACAATCTAGTTCATTTTCTCCTTAGTCCAGGCAAGATGCTTCTGAAATTGCCTCTGGTTCAGGTGTGGCTCGATAGGCCTTTCTTTAAGATGTCTGTGTGGTGGCTCTTGATGCACTGCCCCCCCCCGTCTCCCCATGAAGCTCATTAATACCTTGTGGAGGGTGTCAATAATTGTCTTCTGGAAAGTCAGCAGTCTTCCCCATGATTGTGGTTGTGCATAATGAACTAGACCTAGAGACACATGGTATTTCACCTGTCTGAATAGTAATTTACTCAAAATTGAAATGAAATATTCTAACAATTTGAAATTATTATTATTATTATTATTATTATTATTATTATTATTATTATTTACATTTTCTGAGCTGCATGTACGGTGGCCCAGAAGGCCAAGGTACCTAATAAATAAATAAAATAAAATAAAATAAAATAAAATAAAATAAAATAAAATAAAATAAAATAAAATAAAAAAGATGTCAACTTTAAATAAAAGAAGTATAAAATTTTCACTTCGTTAATAACTGGTGTAAAATATTGTCAGTACTGATCAAACATGACCAGTACTGCTTATTTGCAAATTGCGCAAATGTAAAACGTTTAAAAATCATCGCTTTGATCGAGCTCTGTGTGGTGCGGAAACAGCACGAGGGAGAAACGAAACCGAAAGCACTCGGTACGATTACCGGGAATCCGCGTTTACTGTTCGCTCTCTTGTGTGCGTTTCTGTTGTACTGTATTTAACTTTCTGTAACATTTGTACACACGTTACACGTTGACTCTGCACCATGGACCATAATCAGGAGAAGAAAACCATCGACTGTTTCAGAAACCGACTGAAACATCTGATTCGGGTCACTCCTGTTCTGGATGTGTTACACTTTCTAAGCGATGAGCAAAAGGAGCTGATAAAAGCCAAAGAACAGAACGAAGGTCAAATAAACGCCGCCGATTTTCTCCTCCAGGAAATCATAAGAAAGGATTATCCAGACGGCTGGTTCAGGGAACTCTTAACTGCACTGGAAACGGTCGGATGCAAACAAGCAGCCAACTATATGGAGAACAATCCTCCGAGTCCGTCTTTGGAGGCTGAGAATGACAACTACACCAGGTTAATAGACCTGCTCCAGCTCTCGCTAATCAACATGAAGACCACTGACGTGTGCCACTGCTGTTTTGCGCTGAATATTCTTACAGCCGAGGATCGTGAGAATGTAAGTGTAGCGGTGGAGGAATCGATTCAGTGACTCGAGCGAACCGATTCGCAAGAACAAGGCCTTATCTGGCGAATCGATTCGCAAGATAAAAGGGGATTTCAGAGATAAAGATTTGACGCTGTTTAGACATTGTGTCAAGAGTTCCAGATTGTAATGCATTCATACTGTACGTTGCTTTTCTGTTTGACAGATCTCTATAGCTGCTGTTTGGGTTCAATAAGGGGCGTGTCTGGGTGATTATGACTGGGTGGGCGGGGTCTGGGGCAGTAACACAGAAGAGGGTGGAATCTGGTGACCAACACTGATCATACTTTACATGTACTTTGTTACACATATGGTAGATGCATAAGGGAAAAATTCAGTTCTGGGCCAATACAATATTTTGTATTGAAAATATTTTGTATTCAGAAATGTCCCAAATCTGATTTTTTTTTTTTAGGCTTCATTCACACAATCATGCTGAAGTGACTAAAATCTGATTTTATTTTTATTTGTTTATTTATTTATTTGCGTTAATGTGACACAGACCTGATACGTTTTTGCATGAGTCATCTGCGTCACCGACAACAAAAAAAAACATTTTTGAGACAACGCAGGTTATTTGGCTTTAGTCATCTGCGTCATTAACAACAAAAACATATTTGTGGGACGACTCATGTTATATGTTTTTTGTTGTTAGTGACAAAGATGACTCAAGCAATAGCGTATCAACGATATGAGAAAAACAAAAAAAAAAATCAGATTTGAATAATGAGGCTTGTAATGTGAACATAACCTCAGATCTCTTTTCAGTTCTGATTTGGGCCACTTTCATATGCTGTCCTAAATCAGATACAGGTCTGATCTTTGAACCACTATATCAGAATTAATGCAAATTTTTGATCATTCTAGATCAACATTTGTTAAACATTTCTGCACTGGGTGGAGTCACTCAGTAGTTAAGTGTAGCCCGTGATGTCCTGAATCTTTGGATGAAATCTGTCACAGTGAAGCCATTCACACTACAGTCTCACCAGTCTATCACTGAACATCAATTTAGAAATGAAATCATGTGACGTCTTTGTAATTGTTCTTTTTCACATGCAGGTCAGTTCAGGACTGTGACCATTTCTCACTGGAATCTTGTAACAAAAAAAAATCAGATCTGAGCAATTGAGAACTAAAGCTTGCAGTGTGAACATAGTAGGTAATCATAGGCTTTAAGGGCATACAGCTGTAACAGGAAGGCAGTTGTTACATAATTTGTGCATATTTTCATATTATATTCATCATTTTTGTAACTTGCATCATGAAAACGTTTGAGTATTTTCACATTCACGTTTCCATTTTTTTTGGCTGTTTGCTTAATTTCTTTCTTACTTTGATTTTGTTTTGGACATATCTTACCTTGACCTTGAAACTGAACATGCATTATTGTGGAAAAACATCTTTTGTAAACATGTGAAGATTCTAGTTTTTTTGTTTTGTTTGTTTTTGTTGTGTTTTGTTTTGTTGAAATGCAGACAAACCTTAAAGTCTGTCAGCGAGGAACATTTATAACAATTTTAAAATCACTCGCAGCAGAACACAATATCAGACACCCAAGTCCCAAGTTAACTCTCTGATTCAATGAATAGTGTAATAATACATTACTTTAAAAATATTACATTAGATCTACTTTTTTTGATTTTGCATTAAAATTTATATCATTTGGCAGTCGTCCTTATCCAGTGCGGCTTACACTGCAGTCAAAGTCAGAGCGGTCAAAGTCAGAAATATACAAAACTATATTATTTTTCTTTAAATCACATCGTAATTTTAAATCAATCTAAGGCCATTAACAAATAAGTATGCAAAAGAGGCATGTCAGAAGTTATCAACACAAAACATATTATGTATCACTTAGTATACAGTGCTTAGTTTTGGAAAAGCTTTGCCAAAAAAATGACAACGCACAGTTTCAATAGCAAAAAAATAAACATCTTAATAAATATATTTTAACACACCAAATGATTTTGCCAGTAGACAGATAAAGAAAACATTAAGTAGAAGATTATTATATTTTTCCTTAACTAATGCAAAGAGTAAAAAAAAATAAAAAAAAAAGCCAACTAATTCAGGGCATCAGTGAGGCTTGGTGTCAGTGCAGTGCAGTTTTATTCCAGCAGAGGGTAAAATAGATTCATTTTTGAGACAGTCACAGGGAAACTTTTTGTCTCTCTCTCTCTCTCTCTCTCTCTCTCTCTCTCTCTTTGCAGGGTATTTTTTCCAGATTTTTCAATATAGAGAAATAGACCAATACAAAATATTTTTTATCCTATGTTTCTTTCTCTCCCTATCTCTTTCACACTTGCACATGCACAAACACACACGCATACACACACACACACACGCACACAAACTATCCTCTCATTAGATTTTAGCAGAGGTAACAAAGAGTGGCAACATTGGTGGGGCCCGTGTGCTGTTGTCTCGTTTGACAAAGAATGAGTTCGGCTGGTTCTCTCAGTTCGTGGAGGCTTTAGAGAAGACAGAACACACCGAGCTGGTGAAGCAATTACGGGGAGAACCTGATGCGCCCAGTGGTAACTCTTACCCAGTCTGAACACACAGCCTTTACATCTTGTGCACTTTTAGATTTGTGGCCTACATGCAACAGACACTGTAGCTTAGCTCAAGACCTACAGTATGCCTACAGTATATATTGATTCCCTGTTCATATTTAATTAATCTCCCTTTTTAGTATTTAATTAAACTCCCCTTGCTGTAGATTTGCGTTTATATAATATCAAAATAGAATATACAGTCAAGTGTTCTGTAGAATGCAGACATTTCTTCAAATAGTAATGCTGTTTCCACTAAGCTCCATCCCTCACCCCTGAATAATAAAGTTCTACTGTATTTCTGGTTTGATACCATAAATGTATCATAAACTCTGACTGATTTTAATAATGAATAGAGTAACCAAATAATATAATGGTCAATACTTGATACAAGCATAGCATAAATGTTTTTTTTTTTGTGTGTGTGTATGTTGTTTTTTTTTTTTAATTGACTGGATGTTTCAGAATCGTCAGCTGATGTTGACAAACCACAGTCTCTAAAGGACGAGAGTGAATTGGCTACAAAGACTGACACAAAGATGGGGGAAGCAATTCTGGACAATCTGTCTTCCAGATCTGTCTCTCCCCCTCCTAATATGGCCTCTGGCTCGTCTCAGGTTTCACCCTCATCCACTTCTTGCCTTGACAGCAGTATGGAGAGCAGTGGCTTACTTTCCTTTATGGACTCATCTGCTGAGCTTAGCTTTGGAGGCACAGGTTGGCCAAACCTCAGACACATTCATTACACCCTATTTCATTCAGAAACAAGATTGGAAAATTCGATATCCTACAGTAAAGGAAATATCATGTGATATGGATCTTAAGGCAAAGAACACCATAAGACTGTATTGTATCCGCACTATTAACAGACTTAGAACACTAAATAACAAACAATAACTTTGAAAAAGAACAAAATAAATGAAATTCAGTAACAGAGGATGTATTAAACATAGTGAAATACAGTATGTAACCTGAAACTGTGTTTCTTTTGCATTTCAAAAATAATGTGTTATCAACATCAGTTGATAGACCACAATAAACCTTGCTATAAAATTATAATATTGTATAATATTATATTATAGACCACAACTAAGAGACTATCAAGGACACAAATCATGGATATGTCCATGTTTAACAACATTTTATTCTGCCACAGATTTGGACCTGTATGAAGGCAATGATGAGGAAGTGGAGAAAGAGCAAACAGCAGAGGGTTCAGATCAATCAGGTATAGCACTGTAAAATTTCAAGATAATGCAAGCCAGTGGAAAAAATCTGCCTACATTTTCCTAGAGAGAATGTTTTTTTTTTCTGCAAAGGCATATTTGCAATTCAATGCTAACTTGAGGTGCATATGGTTTTAATAATGTGCAGTAATTCCAGTGGTGCTCAAATAAGTTTATGTGGAAATGGGCTTCAGCTTCTCGGGTCATCAGAAACCAGGACATATAACTTTTTTGTTAATCATATGAAAGTAAATTAAAGAGAACATTAAAAATAGAGAATACATTTTAAATAGTGCTCTTTCAGTTATATTAGCAGATGTGTGGGTGTAATAATTCAAACCGGACCTCACCCAAAGCTACAAGCCATTTCTGTGACACTCCCTAAATCTGAGGATCTGGTAGGCAATGCATCATATTCCGCTTGGGATATGACTCATGTTTATTCGCTAGTCATTTCCACAAGGTTTCATAACATGAGGTGTCTCTAGTGTAGCACTGCACTGACCCCATCTTTAAGTGATTAAAACTTATTCCACAAGCAAAAAAAAACGGCAGAAGAATGTTCTAAAGTAGGGACGATGGGTTTCTTTTACAGACAAAATGAGTTCTGTGATCCAAGTATAGTAGTCATTCTGTAGATACTGCTAGTAACGTTTTGCAAAGGTTATGGCAGCAAAGAACTAGTTCGCTGTTTTGAAAAGGTGAATTGGAGCTAGATGATAAGCCAGGAAGTGGAGTACCTAAGAAAACAGAAGACAAGGGGCTGCAGAAACTGTTGGATGAAGATGCGATACGATCGACTTGAGAGCTGGCAAGACGTTTGAACATGGATCATTCTACTCTTCTAAGGAGTGTCTGAAGGCAATGGGAAAGATTCTGAAAGTTGGTAGGTGGGTTCCACATGCACTTTCAGAGAGAAATATGTCACTCAATGGCTTAACGCCTGCATTACAGGTGCATTACAATTTTATTAAGAGCTGTTCCATCCTGGAGAAACTCTAAAAAAAGTAAATGTTGCAAAAGTGGTGAAAGACACGTACTCACCATCCAGCCTACTCCCCAGATATAGCGTCATCAGCTTTCCACTTGTTTAGGTCACTGCAACATTCACTCTCTGGCCAACATTTCAAGAATTTCAGGATCTATGAAACTGCATAAATGAATTCATTTCCTCAAAACCTGAATCCTTTTTTCATGACAGTATTCATTCTTTGTCAGATAAATGGCAAGAAAGTCATAGAATCTAGCAGCGATTGCTTTGAAGACTAACTCTATGTAGTATTTTAGAAAATCATGGATAAAATTTCTTCAAAAAGGCCACAAACTTAAGCACCACCCTTTGCAAATCTTTGCAAATATTGATTATAGAGGGGGGGGGGGGGGCAGCAGATCTGTAAATTAAAGGAAACCCTGAAACACAGTCAGCATTTTTGCAAAGAAATATTTGTGAGGTACTTGAGAGATTCTGGTGCTAATTTTTTTGGTTGATGATAGATTTTCATTATTCTTGTGAGAATTTAGCGGTTCTGATATCACAATAGGACATCACTAGGGGTGTTATAGTGGCATTTAATATGAGGAAAGATAAAAAAATATATATATAATGGTCAGGTTTCCTAGTGATAATGGTCAGGTTTTGCTTTTAGCTCCTAAAAACAAAAGTGCAAGTGCTTCTTTTTCTCACTCACCATTTTCCATCAATGTTCAGTGTCATGAGAGGATACGCTGGACTCAAAATTCCAGATATTTAATGTACTTGCACTGAGATATAGCAGAGACTCCGCTCGGCTCTTAGCGACCCAAGAGATGACGAGAACGATGGCGTTGATGGCAGTATCATCATTAAATTGTAACATGAATCTCAGCTCTGAGCCTAACTACACCCACTGCACAATTTTGAAAGATGCTAAAAAGAGGGCTAGAGGTTGGGGGGCGGGGAGGGGAGAGGAGACGAAGGGGTTGAGCAAGAGGTAGGGTGATTTTGTTTTGTCACAGGATCAGCATATTTCTTGGTAGCGGTAGCGGTCAGGAGGTTTTTGCAACTCAATAAGAATGTCCAATTATAAACCAGCTAGTTCCATGAAATTCACGTTTTTTTTTTATTTAGTTTTTTTTTTTTTTTTTACATTCTTTCAGCAGTGTCAGGAATCAGAAAAACAGAGGCAAATGCATGTTTTCTTTCTTTCTTTCTTTATTTCTTTTAATTGAAACCAGTAATGGCAAGCAGTCCAAAGAGCAAGCAATCATAAACTAGGAAAGACTGAAGCAGGAAACAGGAAGCAGGTTATGAGCAAAATGTTAATCCAGACAGGCAAATAATAACAGCATGGATTCATCACAGACACAATGCTGGAGCAAGACATCGCAAGGGGTTTGGCAGTCTGTGTTATTTAAAGAGTAGGGTTATTTTCAGGAAGGTGTCATTAGTAATCAAGTGACTATGAGCGGATATAAGAGATTGACTGGAGAACAATGATGTGGCTGTGATAAGGCTGAGGATCAGGCTTGTTTTAGACTGCAACCTCAGGAGTCACAGACGCAAGCAGGATTACGCTGAAAATTATACACTGACCAAACAGACTAAACAAATTCTAAAGTATGGGGGAAATATTGTACTAATGCGAGTTTCTAAAATGTATCACTGAAACCGATTTATGAACTTGCACAGCAGACTTAATTACAAACACATGCTCCCTCGCTCCAAGCAGTGACTGTGGAGGTTGCCGTCTCAGCTTCCCCTTTGGTCTCTTGTGTACTATCAGTCTTTTGACTGTGACAGCGTGAATGAAAGGAATTTATTACAAATGTTTTCTGTCCTTTTAAATGTTTTGAATGAACGATAAGTTATTGCCTTGCTTTTATTGTAGACAAATCCCAAAACAGTGTGTTTACACAAAAGGACAGTCAACTTAAAAAAAAAAAAAAAAAAAAAAAAAAGACACTCGGACTGGATGTGTGCTAGTGTGGGACCAAGACCTGTCAAATGCCACCACTTGCTCCAATGCTGTCTTTCAAGCTCTGGAAAGTCATTTGTTTTCAGACAGATGTTTGATTCTGAATTTATACTAGTGTTGTGGCACGAAGTGTAATAGTGAGAATGTTATCTGACTAGTGTAACCTCGTGTTTTGTTCTGTTTTGTTTTTTTTTATTGCTGCATTTCACCCTTTGGTGGAGGCATTTCCCACCATCTGGGACAAATCCAAATCTAAAACTGAATCCCTCAGATTGTCCCTTTCACACCAAAACACTTTGATCTGTAACCAGTATTACCTCTTCAACAGTATTCCATCTTCAGTACTCAGTCTGCAGACATATACCAGATGTAAGCTTAAAAGTCCTCAAATGGCTGGTGTAGTATTACAAAAGAAACCACATGTAACAAGTGATGTGCTTGCTGATCTTTACTGCAGATTTCATGGGGAATCCCAGCAGCAGGAAATCTGCAGTCTAACAGAAAAGTGATGGAAACATGAGTCGAGTCACATTCATGTTTTGTGCCATGGTTCTTCTTCTCATGCAGTCTGAGCCACTTGCCTGGCTGCTCAGCCACAAATAAATTCATTTAGATTAAAAGTTACTGTCAATTCATGAAGTGTTATCAGAGGCTATCTGGAGCCCTGTGTGTGCCTGAGAGGTTGCTTTCGATAATTGCAGATACTATTTCCTTGAGTTTCCTGGCACACCAACCCATTTTCAGGTAGAGTCTCTCACACACACCAACAAAGTTCACAAACCTGCTGCACTGGTCGGGCCTCCTGCCTGATCTGGTGTTTGACAGCATTGTGGATAACTGGCACCATTACACAAAGTTAACCTAGACTGATTCTTAGTGAATCCACTATTCCTTGGTCTTGTGGAGTTACCAGTACTTGCTTTGTTTATTGTATAGTGGTGCCATTGTCAGTCTACTGAGTTTTTTGTGGTTTTACACATCGCCACGTTGTGCGCTCCATTAGGCAAGGCATTGCATCCCACAGTGCAAAAATTGGACAGTGAAATTGTGAAAATTGTGAAATTGCTAAAATCGTCCAGCGAGATGAATATTTATACAGCGCATTCCTCATGCCGTGTTACAGGACATATAAATGTGGTATTTCCTTCTTTAAAAAAGCTCTTGGCAAAATAGTCTTGGTAATAAAACAGATGGAGAACTTTAGTGCTATTATTTGATTTTTGTTGCTTCATACTATTCTGGTGGCTGCGGAGTGGGGACACAACTAAATCCCCACTTGGTCTGCTTGGATCAGAAACCACAGAACCACAGATATGCAGCAATGGTATTCTATGTGTAACAGCTAAGACAAACAACATATTAGAACAGTAAGCACCTTTAACTAGTCCAAACACTCATTTTCCCACACCAGTTTTAGGGGAAATGAAGCATAGAGTCATTGGGGGCATGAATTCAGCACCTACAGCCTAGCCGTATCTTTTAGTTTGTTTGCTTTTTTAACCACCTTGTGTCTCTAAAGAACTATTCCTGTCCCTCAGTGAACAAGGACGAGATTGTGCTGCGTGATTATCAGGCGGATGTCGCTCGGCCAGCTCTGGAGGGAAAGAACATCATCATCTGTCTCCCGACAGGAAGTGGTAAAACCCGAGTTGCAGTATACATCACCAAACAGCATCTGGAGAGCAGAAAGCTAAAGGGACAGCCAGCAAAAGTTGTTGTTCTGGTTAACAAGGTACTGCAGGGCAGCAATCCATATGCACGTGCAAATGCAAAATGCAAGATTGTCTGTATATATAGCAAAAACCTTTAGGAAATGACTGAATGGAAACAAATACATCTGCTATATTAGGGAGTTTATATTAGATCCTGACACAGAGTATGAACACAAGATTCAGATATTTTTATTTGATATTTTACATGTTTATTCAATACACCTCTGCCTAGAGGATCCACACGTTCTTATGATTTAATGGAAATGCAGTGGGGCGTTTGAGTGTTTGAGTTGTTTTTTTTTTTGTTTTGTTTTTTTTAATTTAAAGGCAGAGCAGAGTTCAAGTCTGCATCAGTGTACATCAGAGTTATATAATATTCACCAGAAGCTGAACCTAAATTCATCATGCATAAATGGGAAACATACACTGATTATCAATCATATTCTCAGCTTAGGATCTTACATATTTAAATACTGTATGCTGAGTCCAATTTTACCTATGGTCCTGATAATTCAGAGTGAAAAAAGTGGTAGAAAATTAAAGAGCAAGATAATGAAAGCAGTAGAAGATTTCCCTGATGAATAAAATTCGCATTGCGGATAACTTTATTGAGCTCAGATATTTTCCCTGAATTTCTGCAAGCTAACAGTTGAAGATAATGCCATTGTCTTTTGCATAAAATTTCTGAATCATAACCTTTTACTCTTTGATTATTAGTTTTATAAACCTGAGTGATTTCACCCCTGCTGAATGTGCTCAAATACCTAAGACTTCATTTATTTTTGAAAAATACATAAGACGTCATTTATTTTTTAAAAATGTTGTTTTTTATCAGTACTGCTGTAAAATGACCTCAATCTAACTTGTATCCCTTAACAAACAGACTTGACAGCTCTTTATCCCATGTTTGTCTTGTAATGCTTTGCCAGAAATACTTTTTTAAAAGAAACATTTTAAGCCTGGCCCCCTGATGCCTTTTGAACAGTTTGACACATTTAGTGAGTCAGCTGGAATTGAAGTACTCTAGGAGGCATGAGACAGTTCTCACGAGTGACAATCAGATAACGAATAGAGCCAAAATATTATGGTTTTAAAACAGCGGCCTCAAATTGCAATCAAATTGAAGGCCATTACTATTTAATCTTTATCGGTTTTTAAAAGTGTGTCTGTAGACCTAACAAGCTTTCTACATTTCTTAACAAATACTTTACTTTATACTTTGACACTATAAAGTTGATATAAAAAGTGAACACACCCCTGTTAAAATGCCAGGTTTTTGTGCTGTAAAAAACTGAGACCACAAAGAATCATTTCAAAACTTTTCCC
>JAOVYU010000060.1:18161861-18176518 GCA_025674565.1 Synodontis membranacea | reverse complement strand
ATGCACACACACACATTGTGTGCCTATTAAAAGAAAGGGTGCACCTTTTACAACACTATTACAAGAAGGTTCTGGAAACATTGTTAGAAAGGGTCAGACGAAAGAGGCCACAACTGTGGGAAAATGGTTTCCTCCTTCATCAGGACAACACAATAGCACACACGGCGCTCTCAGTTTTTGGCCCAGAAATGCATCACAGTACTTGCACACCCTCCCTATTTGCCTGGTCTAGTGCCATGTGACTTTTTTATTTTCCCTAAAATCAAGTTCTGCACTCAAGGGAACTCGTTTCGAGTCTGTTCCAGAAGTGAAGAAGAAAACAACCAATGGAAGAAGACTTAGTGGACTGCTTTGATCAGTGGAAGAAAAGAATGCAGCGCTGTGTAGTCGCAGGAGGGGAATATATTGAACTGGAAAGTAATTGAAATGTAAGTTTTCTTCATTATTATTATGTATATCTATCCATCCATCCATCCATCCATCCATCTATCTACCTATAAAATATATATCCCTGTCCTGTCTTCTGCTCACTGACTGCCTCTAACATTGTCCCAATTAATACAGCAAAAAATGAAATGGAATTAAGATGGCCATTGGAGAAGGATAAGAAAGGAAATGGTGTGCCTGCACTCATTTGTCTTCCCACATCAATAGAAATGTTCCAT
Source organism: Synodontis membranacea (assembly GCA_025674565.1). Classification (NCBI taxonomy): domain Eukaryota; kingdom Metazoa; phylum Chordata; class Actinopteri; order Siluriformes; family Mochokidae; genus Synodontis; species Synodontis membranacea. The sequence continues at coordinate 18,175,853 of JAOVYU010000060.1, read as the reverse complement.
CATTTCACAGCTTTAGGTTGAAGATGAAGCTGTTCCTGTGGCAAAAATCGTCCTAATTATGGAGACTTTGTTTATTTGATGAAGCACAGCAAGTAAAGTCAGATCTGACCAGAAACGGTCTTCTTGTTGTTGTTGTTTTTGTTGTTGTTGTCGTTGTTGTCTATACCACATGTCAAGGAATATCTGTTTAAAAAAACATGCTTTCTGTATACTTTGCTCTACATTGTCCTTTGCAGTCTATTTAAAATCCTATTAAAACATACCCTTTAAAGTCCATGCTGTATATTAATAGAGGATCCGTATGTGAAAAGTAGATTCTGAGTAGGCGCTGGCCATTCATTAAGCTTCTGGTTTTCTAAACTTGACTTGACATCTCTGACAATATAGGTCCTGTAAATATGTTAATAAGATATCATGGTGATTGTAGCAAGACTATAGCTTGTGGCCATCACTTCAAATCGAAAAGGTCATTATTAACTGACGGTGCGTTGTAGATTATTAGACTCTTCTGTCTTATGGTATGAAAGTTTAAATGTCAGATATGAAATAGCACATCAGCAGAAAACAGTTCTCATTTAGTACAAAAAACCCTTCTTTTTTAACCAAATATATTTTAGAGACAACCTCTAAAATGTGCATTTTCATTAAGAAGGAAAATTACACTGCTCAATTACTGTGAGACCCCAGATATTGATTTTGATAAGGTTTTTAAGGTCCCAAAGCTTTAAATGCCTACAGGCCATGAAATGGATAGTGAGTACTCATTGTAAAAATAATAGGAATCGGAAAATGCAAGATTTCACCAGACAAACTGTACAAATGTGTTTTGAACAGTAATGTATCTCTGTTTGCACTAAATGCACTAAATGACCACAAGTATATGGACACCTGACCTTCACAACCACATGTGCTTGTCAACGATCCCGTTTAGACCCCCTTTGCTGTTATGATAACCTCCACTCCTCTGTGAAGGATTTCTACTATATTTTGGAATGTAGGGATTTGCGTATTCAGCCAGAAGAGCGTTTATGAAGTCAGGCGTTGATGTTGAGTGAGAAGGCCTGGTATAGAGTCCCACTTTCCACTTCATTCAGTCTGTGCAGGCCACTTGATTTCGTTCATTCCAACCTTAGCGAATTATGTTTTCATGGACCTCGCTTGATGCACAGGACCATTGTCATGCTCAAACAGTTTGGGCTTCTTAGTTCCAGTGTAAAGGACGTGATATGCTATGGCATACAGCGACATTCTATACAACTGTGTGCTTACAACTTCGTGGCAACAGTTGTGGAAGAATCACATACAGAATGGGTGTGATGATCACAAGCTTTTTTTTCCCCCGTATAGTTTATATTGAACAATGTACTCTCAAAATTTAAAAGATCTATGTAGAACCCTACTGTCTCAGAACTCATTCTTTATTTTATATGAGCAATATCTCTCATGGCTTTTGTCGTTTCTGTTGTTTAAAATACAATATAAATATTTATTTTTAACTAGAGGCCCCTTTTAGCCAAAATAATTCATGAACATTTATAAGGATTTACATTAAAGCATTAAATTATTATGTATGGATGGCCTTTACGGTTTGCCTTAATTTTAATTTCTTTTGTGTCTGGCTCTTTTGTGTCCAGCTGTGTGAGAATCTCAATAGCATGTGTGTGTGTGTGTGTGTGTGTGTGTGTGTGTGTGTGTGTGTGTGCGCGCATGTGTGTGTGTGTGCATATGGCCTTCCAACAACTCTCACTGCGCTCCTCTGATGTCTTATCATGACCACGCCACTCTCAGACCATCCATTAAATATTGATATGCATATGGAACGATGAAATTAAGGACATTTCTTATTTATAAATACAAATACAAAACCATCATCAAGGGATACAGCATTTGAATATTTGAATACATCAGTTCCTGTAGTAAGCATATTTGCTGTCACAATCTAAGGGGAAATGCATAGTGAAACATGACAGTAATGTATTCACAGCACAACTACAGTCAACAATTATCTAAAATAATCGCGTTTTAACCAGTGAAACAATCAAGGTAATGAAGAATTATATTCGGTGTGTGTTGACTACAATGAACGAATTAATGCCTTTAATGTTAATGATCTTTAATTCAGGCCCAAGTGCCGAGAGATACGAGGACCCTATTGAAATTGGTCTGATTATTATTTCCCCGCAAACATGAATCACACATGCCTCAAGCTTGGTGAGAATTTACGGTTTATGGGTCTTGAGCATTAGTGTAGCAAAATGGCTCCATAGCGCCCCCTAGAAAAATCTCAACAAAGCAACCCTTGCAGAACGTTACACCAACATGTACAAAATTTGGTATGCACATGTAACAGCCCAAAAACAGCACAAAAGCCTCTTGGAGCCATATCATAAACCCCACAGGAATTTGAATTTTGAAAATGTGCAATTTTGTCCATTTCCAGGCATCGTACATTAATGAACGCTTCCTAGAGAATTAATCAGATCCACATCATATTTGGTGAGTGTAATCTAAAGACTTTTGCAAGGTTAAATTGTGAACTTTTGTGTTTTTTGTTGAACGGTGTGTCTGGCGAATTTAGACGTTTCGCCATGAAAAGGAAGTTGCTGTCATTCACAAATACAATGTCCAATCTGCACCAAACTTTACATGTTTAATAACAGTCCAGGCCTGAACACAACTACATGCTAATCTTCAGGAAAAGGAATAGCAGGAAATGGCATGTTTTACAATTTGATGTGCTCTTCCTACAGTAGCTGGTTGGTCTTCACTTCGTATACAGCAACATAATACATGTTTGGTGCATGTTTTCTTGCCCCACATAGTGATCACAGGAACGATAACAAGTGCACAATACATCACGTCTTCCACCATGAAAGAAATAACATCTTCCTCGTTCTGGCGGTGGTGAGAGTGCTTGGCCACATCAAGAGGTGTCCCAATAGTGCTGCCGATAGACGTGGCGGTGCGAGGGCCCAATCATTGCTGCTTCCAGCTTTAATTTGTAATTAACATTTGTTAAAAAAAAAAAATCTGAGTACAGAAAAAAAAAAGCATAGTCAAAGACAGAAATGACATTTAAATGAAATATTTTCTGCCGTTTTCTCCAGGTGCAGGAGCTCAAGCTCTCGGTGAAATTATCACGAAAGTTGAAGGATGCTTAAAATCTGTGTTCTTTGAATGTGTTAGGAGAAAAATCAATAACAGCAAACACAAGCCTGGGAGCTGATTATTCCAGGATACTCTGTGGGCTAATAAAAAAAAACAAAAATGAAAAGCAAATCAATCATCACATTAATTTGTTTTCCATCAGTCCTGGGAGAAATCATCTTTGTGCTTTCTTTCTGCCTACTTTTTAATCAAGATTCTTTTAAAGCTGCTTTTTTAAAGTAAATAAGCTATTCGCCCTTCCCCCCACCAACATGCATGCTTTGCAGTCATTGTACTTGCACTTATTATGCTACAAAAGACTGAGCGGGCCTGACATTTCCACGGCATGGATAAGAGCCTGGTATGCAAGCCTTCTGTGATAATGACATTGCTTTGAGCTCGCCCCCCCCCCCATGCCTTCACTAATCAAGATTCTCCAATACAATTAAAATCCCAGCAGCTCACTGCTAGGGTGACAAACGTGTCAAATCATTTCTCTCTCGGACGGCATCGAGCCAGACGGTGTTGTCTCTTCCTGCGTCTCTAAAAGAAATGCAAAAACTGACCCCCCTCGCTCACAAGGAAGGAAGATGGGGGAAATCAATGAGGTTGCGAGACAGCAAGCAGCCACAGAAACCTGCTTTAAATTCTAAAAGCTGAATAAGGATATTCATGCATCTTTAATTCAGGAGGGTCTGACTTTGTCTCTAAATGTCTTCCACTGTGCAATTACCAAGGGCAGCTATTCTCTGCATGGAACTGACTCTTATGTGTTAGGAAACCATCGGTAATTTACAATTGGCCATTTTTCATAAAAATACAGTGTAGCATGATGCACATTTTTAATGTGCCTAAGGTAGGTTTAATCAAGATGCAGCATTGCACGTTTGTGCCATAGGGATTAGAATCCTTCCCAATCAGTGGTGTTGAAGCAGCTATTAAAGCAATTCCCAGTAGCACTTCACATTTCTCATTAATTTAGAGGTTTCTATGCATCCTCTTTATTTCATGTTGTCACCTTAGGGTTAAAAAAATATATAGCAGATGACATGTTTTGGACCGTGGATTATCTCTCTTGTTTTGTTTTTTTTTTATGTATGAAATGTTAGACAACAAAATGGTGGTATTTTCTTCGTACTACTTCACCATTCTCAACCCCTTCACTCACCTCTTGTCACTTCTTGCACTGTCCTAAGAAATTCAAACCGGACACCAAGTCTCTGGTCTTCATTACGCTGAACTTGACAGACAGCCTTTTAGTATGTATAAACATGTTTACAGTAAAATAAAATAGTTTTCTGCACATATTCCAGTTTGGAAGGGAGTTGGGGTCATTTTGCAGCCAAGTGTTAAGGGCATTGTTCAAAGAACCAACAGCTTGGGATTTAAACTATCAACATTCCAGTAGTCCATGGCAGATGAGAAATGTTTGTAAAATAAGAAGTGCGATTTTACCTGACACTAGCAATAAGATATTAGAGGAGGTAGACAATTTATGAGTATTTTGTGCTATGTGAATAGATGTTTGATAATTTCAAACATCTAATAGACATACCCAAAGTTGGCCAAAAGTAGATATACAGTACTGATTGGGTCATGTTTAGTCACTTGGGTGCTCAAATTGTCCTCCATCAACATTGCAACATTCCCGTTACTTGTACCCGACACTGGGACACACACAGTAACACACAAATTCTGGTTAACCTCAGTGTTCATACTGTAAATGCCTGTGATATGAACCCCTTCGATTCATCCAGCGTGTGCGGCTCCCTCTCAAAAACCTTCTTCCTTTACTATGCCCCAAAAATCATTCTCAACACTTAAAGAAATAATGAATAAATAAAAAAGGAAAATAAAAACAAAACAAAAAATACCATCACCCAATCAGTACTGAGTACTCCTCATTTAATCTGATTCTGTGCATTGTTATCTCTGTTGGTACAATTATATAAGTTCATGTTTGTATCTTCTAGGGAGAAAAAAAAAAACTTTTCTAACATTCACATTCATAACTTCCCCCAGTGCAGTGTGATCTCTGAGTAGCTTTAGGATCTTTAGAATTTCTTACGGACTTTTCTGTTTTAACTCAGACTGCTTGCCCAATATTTCCTCATTTTTGCAATTTTTGGACGTTTTGTCTACTTTGTCAGAAGTCCAACATTACTCCTCATATCAGATCTAGAGCCTTTGCTTGTCCAAGTTTGTCTTCTTTTATTTGTTGTTGTTGTCATATTCAAACTATTCAGTGTTGATTCTGGGCAGCGGGTGGCATTATATTACCTGTATGAGAAGCCAATAAATCTCTACCTAACTGACTAATGCAGGGACTAATGCCAGGACCAGACTACATGAACTCAACCTGATTTTGACATGATTTTGTCACAGATGACAAATTTCCAGTGAAAGGCCTGAACACGGACATTAGAAAATACGAATACGAAAAGCCTTGTAGTGTCACCTAATCGACCATGACCTGACGAAAAGCCTCACATGCCAGAATATTATTTAGTATTTAATTTTCTTGTTTGTTTGTTTTATGTCTTTTATGTCAGCTCCTATGATGTACTGATAGACATTTCTCCTGTATCCATGATTGACAATTTCCAGACCCTCCTCCTCCTCCTCCTCCTCCCTGATGACACGCGAGGACGTGAACGATGACTGGTCAGGGTCAAGCTTGTAGTGTTGCCTGTCTCCTGACCAAGACAAGGCAAGAATTTATTAGGCCCAGTCTGACCTGGTGACCATCACGAAAGACAAAAATATTATGTAGTCTGAGCCAAGGCGTAAGAGGGTTCGAAAATGCTCTGCGGCAGGTGAAATGGGGTAGTGGTATCTGAGTGGTTAAGGCACTGGACTATTGATTAGAAGGTCATGAGTTCAAATCCCAGCCTCACCATGAGTGCCACTGCTGGGCCCTTGAGCAAGGCCCTTAACCCACAACTGCTCAGGTGTATAAAATGTGATATATGTAAGTCGCTCTGGATAACGGCATCTGCCAAACGACATAAATGAAAAAAAAAATAGCAATAATTAAAAAAAAAAAAGCTCAAACTTGGTTAGTGTAAAAGCAAGGCTTCATACTGATCATTAAAATGGTCTATTATGTATAATGAACAATTAGATTGATTGGAACAATGTCCATGTGAGTAGATTAGTACAGCACGGTCTGTTCATGAATGCCTCTATTTACTGACTTGACTTTGCAGACAGGACCAGAAGGATGTTATAGCCTGTAACCTGTTATGCGAGAAGTTTTTGGGAGTTGTGTTTTGAATAAAACGAAGCCGTTCAGACGGAAAGCGTGACGTCACGGCCGTTGGCTGAAACGGAGCAGAAGTGAACACAGTGAGAAGAGACTCTTTTATCTTGCACGCACGCACACGCACGCACACACACGCACTCGCGCGCACACGCACACACACACTCGCGCGCACACACACCAAGACAACAGCAGCGCTCCACTCTCCGGCTCTGACATCTGCTCACTGGCGCGTCGCTTTTTATAAATCAGGAAGAAACAACAAGCTGTGTATGTATGAAGACGCTGGAAGCGGCAGTTTAAAGACAAGAGACGAGACTTAAAGGTGAAAGAGAAAAGAAAAGAAAAAAAGGTGAGATTTAAAAAGAAGAAAAAAGAAAATATATATATATATATATGTATATATATTTTTTTTTTTTTTAAGGAAGATATCAGCACTGCTACTGAGCTTTGTGTTTCAGTCTTGTACAAAAACTAGTGGTGTTCCAGCTGCCGTTGTTTTAGTGAGATTGTTTACTTGACGCTTTACGCCGTTTAACACACAGGGTCTTAATGTTAACACACACACACACACACACGCGTATATTAAAAGAACAGAAATGAAAGAAAGCCGCCCTAAAGTGTTAACACACAGCCTCTACGATGACTTCTTGTTTATAGTTTCTTTAAGATAAAGCCGGTTCCGGAGAGGGACAACCAGCCGAGGCTTTCTTTAAAACTTATTCAACTCTTCCTCTGGGCTTTTTATTTTATTTTATTTTATTTTTTATGTTGTTGTTGTTGTAAATGATTGCACTGGAGCGTTTAATGTTGTAATGAATTGAGCAGGCTAACAAGGCTGGGCTAATCTCGGCAGTGCGACTGACCCTCTTTTGTCTCAACTCCAGACTTCATTCATGTGCTGGAGGAACAACTGGGGAAGAAATAAAGTCGTTGTGTTTAGAGGCGTGTGTAGGAAACAAAAAACTAAATATTTATTATTTTTTAGAAGTGTCCTGCTGGGTTTTTGTTTCGTTTTGTTTTTGTTTTTTTTTTTTCCATTTTCTTCAACCACTCTTAATGTTTATGGATTCAGAAACAATATGCACTTTGTATTTATATTTACTTGACAGTGCATAATTACACATATCTACTGTATCTATCTATCTATCTGTCTATCTGTCTGTCTGTCTGTCAAGTAAGAATGAGGTGCTGTTTGTGCAGGTCTTGAAGTGGTGTAAGAATAATGAACGAATTTCTACGTTAAGGGGTTGTTAATGTTTGTTTGTTTGTTTGTTTGTTGGTTTTTTAACATTCATTGTAAACCCCTCTGTAGATGCTATTCCTCTCCTGTTTGGATGTTTTGTCACCTTACTGGGCTTGTAACACTTTCACTCGTTTTTTTTTTTTTTGTACGTTTCCACCTTTTAAGCATTCAGATGTTAGGTGATGTCCTTTTGTAAAGACAGTAAAAGATCATGCGCCGATTTGAAATGGATCATTAATGCCTCCTTTTGCTTAATGTAAACTGATCAGACGCTGTTGTTTAAGTTAAGATCTTCTTTAAGTCAGGACAAAAAAATGTGTCTGTTTTTTAAAAAAAAGAAAGAAACTTCATGTCTAATCCACCTGACTGGTGACTGGTGCTTTGGATTTCATGAGGAAAATCTTCTAAAAGCAGCAGACGTACTAACTAGTACTTGAGCTACAAATTGCTCTCTAAATCTAATCTCAGGTCCGGGGTAAGGGAGTGTGTTCTGTGTGATCGGCTGTGTTACGCGGCCAACGAGGTTGTGATTACGGCGTGGTCGAATGGAGATGGATACAGTGACATCCACAAGGGTGGGAGGAGGGGAGAGATGGATTAACAAGCCAGTTTACTTGTTCTGTCTGTTGCTACTTCAGTGTTCTGGGCTTCTTGGCTCTTTCTCCTTTGCAAAAACAGACCTCAACAGGCATCACCTGGATAAATAGATTAGTCAATAAATAATTCAGTGTACGTGAATTTATCCTACATTGTCTTATTGAGTTATATAACAGAGGGTGTTACGTCTCGGTACTTTTTAAAGCCGACATTGTGATGTGTAGGCTAAGCTGAGACCCGAGCCGTGAAACAGGCTTAATTTCCCAGAGTCTTTTCAGTCTGCACTAACAGGCATTCTTGCGTGTGACAGAGGCTGGAGTTGTAAATGCCCCAGGTCTTTCTCTGGTGAAGAGGGTATTTCTCATCCATGGACACAGCTTCTCAGGAAATTGCACAACTCACGTTAAGCAGAAAACAGCAACCTTCTGACACAGCCTAACTCCAAACTACAGTGGTGCATCAGTGTAGTTCTGTTTTATTTAACACTGAATCTTTCTCGGATGAGTTGTTATACACTTCGTGGCAACATCCACAGCTCTATTGTTCGCTGTTTGTTTTGTGTGGAGAGGCTGATATCAGGAATGAAGCATCTGTTCTGCTGAGCGTTCTGATGTGCTGCTCGCCTCTTCTGGGAAATGCCGCTCGCCACTCTGATGCATTCACTTGACAGCTGCTTGATTCTGTGGAGATGCTTGGAAACCATTAGTGGAAATGAATTGCAACCTCCCCCTGCCTTTTTTTTTTTTTTTTTCTCTCCTCTTATTCAGAGGCTTGCTCCCTCACGAAGGCACACGCACCCACACTCTCTCTCTCTCAGTTTGTAGTGCAAACAAATGGCCATTGTTGCTTTTTGTGGTACAGCAGCTGAACACAAAAGAAGGTCTTGATATACTTGTTGTAGTACCTCAGCTGAAGAGAGCGAAGGAGAGAAGAGTAGAGCTGTCGAGGCTTGTCTTGTGGTTGAGATGTTTCCCGAGGAAACTATGCAGTAGTTTTCCAGACAAACAAGGTTTTGATATCAACATCCAGCTCAACGTGAATCTTTTAACAATAAGCATGTATAGTAGAAAGTTCAAAGTGGGTTGATTTTTTTATTTTATTTTATTTTTTTTCCTTCATGTTTTCAGTAGTAGTAGTCAGTAGTTTGTCATAAGAAACTACTGACTACGACCCCTGTCATAAGAAAAATTCAACATTATGAGCCATGAGGTTATGGGTAAAGAATCAACAATAGGGTAGCGTAATGCAAATCCGAGAGACGGAGAGCCAAAGTTTCAATTACGGCATATCCGGAAATCTTGTACTCCTCTTATATCACAAGAATTCATCAACGATTATGTTAGCATTTCATTTACTGTTGTTAAACATCTGTGAGACAAGTTAGTTCCAGTTACCTCTTGCATTATAACCACTATAAATTGTTCTTGTACTTTATAAGATATATATATATATAAAAATAAATAAACAAACCCACACTCAGTTTGTCTTGTTACTGGGAAAGTGCAAAGTAAGGACATGTACAAACAGCTACTGGAGTCTTAATTAAATGCTAAACATCTGCTCACAGAAACGATATCACATCACTTATTATTAGCCTGATCTCACGTGGCCACAAGTTCCGTTGAAGTAGTCGTTACTATAGAAGAGTTAACACGTTTGAAGAAGCACATTAATATAAACCTGTGATTTCATTTGCAGCTGGAGTTACTGTCAGAGCTGCTATTAAAGAAAATTAATCAGTCAGAATCAGGAAATCCAACTGCACTGTGATGCAAGTAAAAGTAATTGGCTATTAGATTATACACAGTGAAAGAGATTCACTTTGGAATCTAGTTTATTATTTACACAGCTTAAAGAACCTGACATGTCAGTGGTGCAGATGGGGGTTATAAATGCCGGTGAATCAACAAGATGCACAGCTTGAAAGGTCATCACATTACCTCATATTTATTCAACAATGTTTTTTATTGAGAATGCTTTTAGAATGAGGAAACAGTAATGCGCCACCGCAGATTCAAGGACTGTTCTCGGTTCTTTAAGATGATGGAAAATAGCACCATGGCATCGAGCATGATGCAGTGCAAGGGTCGCAGTGACCTCACGGTGCCACACACAGAGAATTACTTTCATGAGGCTATTCCTCATTAAATGAGGAATATAACTTGTTCCACATTTGAGCCAATGCTCGTCAACAGTAAAAAATGTGGAGCATGCCTGGCCGCTGTGTTCAGGTCAGCCATCGTTGGGTTTCGAATGTTTTCAGTTTGTTACTTAGTGTTTGTTACCAAGACCTCACTCAGAGTTTGCTTTATAATGAATGGCAATTACTGGCAATGAGAAAACAATTCAGTTGGATCCTGGGGCATTACCTTTTGTGCGTTTATGCAGTCTTTTAAAAGGAAACATGAACATGATATCCTGAGAAAAGGTGAATGAGTCATAGCCCTCTTGGGATCTAGGATCATAAAATTAATCTGGACAGACGGTGGTGTGATTTTTATTTTTCTTGTTTTTTCTGGGGTGGATTAAAAAAAGGTGATTATCGTTTTAAAATATGAACTGACCCCATCTATAAATATAAAAAAAAAGTATAGAGGTATATTTAATGTCAACTTTTTTTTTTTCCCTCCTAATTGATGTTCGTTTATAGGTCAGAGATGGGTGACACTTTGATTTAGCAGGAGAAGTTTTATAGAGAGGTGGTTTATTAGATATGTAATGGAGTGATTATTCTGTATATTGTCTTTCAATCTCTCCTTATTGTTGTCTATCTATCTATCTAATTTAATCACACTTCCTTTTGATTGGCTGTGATATTTTCCCTGCTCTGAAGACCTCCTACTGTGTAAATGGGGGTGATGTTTGAAACGCCAGTAGTTTGGGCTGTATGCCTGCCTGCTACCCTCCATTAGCACCCTGGAGCGGAAGAGTGTGTGCTGTACTCACAAGAGCTGATGGGGGGAGAGGGAGAAAGAGCAGTGTGTTGAGTAAGGTCTTACATATTCATAGCCAAGGGACAGCTGCTTTCACTGGAAGCCCAGAATCACACTAGTTATCACACACACACACACACACACACACACACACACAGAGAGCCTGCACTTCTGCAAGCAGGCCCCATCTTATTTATTGATCTCTCTGCATTTAAAATTTGGTCACTGCTGCCACAGAGCGTCTCCATTTTAGCTGTGTTTGCAGCTGCTGCTGCAGACAAGTGATTTTTTTTTTCTTTTTTCCCCAAACGCAACATGAAACAAGTGAGGAAGGGTATGAAGAAAGTCCGTCCTTGAAATGAGTGTGAGGCAATGAGCAGAAGTGCTTGGCAAATATGCAGGATGTAGTATGCACATTATATGCTCAATTGTCTGGTCTATTAAATGCCTAACTGGAGTCTCTGTCTGTGCTGTACACACTACACCATCCACCAGTGGACAGAGGACTGTGGATAAATGGCCAGTAACTCTGCTGCCTATGCTGGATGTTTATGAAGGCAGATTTCATTGCGTAATTATTTCCAACCAAGAGCTACCATTTAATATATAGTGAATAAACCGCATTGGATCTGCTTATTAAATTAAATTCGATAGAATGTCAAATATTTGAACAGACAAACACGGACAGACAGATGTGGTTTTGGTGCGTGTCATTTCTGTGCACCTTAAGTCCCTGGTTCTTAACCCCGGTCCTGGAGTTCCCCTGGAGTGCGTTTTAGTGGTTTTCCAACTCGAACTCGCCCACCGTTATGATCTGATTAGAATTAGTGTTAAACCAGGTAAAACACTAAAATGTAACGTGCTCCATGACCCGGGTTGGAATGCTTTGCCTTAAAAGATCCATAGAGTCCCGTGGCTGTAACATTAGTCATCTTTACCTGCGTGACACTTCAAAGACTTTTTAGTCAGAGGCCTAGCAGTGACCTTCTGCACTCCCCACAGCACAGAAACTGAAACGGCTGAGCAGAACAGAAATAAGACTCCTGCGTTATTTCGTTCTCACTCTCTGTAGACTGGCTGAGGTGAACTGGCAGGAAAGGGCTGTCGTGTTGAAGAGCATTTTAATAGGAGACGTTTCCTCTGTTCTTTATTGAGGCTGGTATTGATGTGCTGCTGGTTGTTTTTGCTTTGATGGAAATCTCCTGAGCACCTCCAGGCCTATGTGGCTCTCCAACACAAGGCACGCATTTAGACCTAAATAAAGCAGCCTGCAAGTGAGTGCTAGCATCAACGATTTTTCAGATGTGATACATTAGGCTTAAAATGCTACTTTGGGTCGACAGCTATCACTCCTTAGAGCAGATGAGCCTTTCAACTAATCATACTGTTTAGTTTTTTTTTTTATTGTTTTTTTGTGTGTGTGTGTGTGTTACGAGCATCCTGACCTAATGTGTAGCCTGCAGTAATTAAGGATTGAGACGTGAACTACATATCGCTGCATTTTCGAAAAGGAAAAACCATTACATAAAATGGATTAAGAGATCACGGGTATCAAAGCCTTCCGATAGTGAAGTGTTTCAGTCAGAGCCCTGCAGCTGTAATTATGTGCTTTTCTATCGGAACCAGTAATTTGTAAATGTTGAATGAAAGTAAATACATTAAGTGTGATTCATCATTGTGATGTGAACTTTAAAAATCTGAGTGGTTGTAATCCAAGGGCTGTACACATGAAATGTAGGTTAGAAGCATAACTGCAGATTTACGGATTTGTTGGTAGATTTGCAACTGAGCAAATCTGATTTGTGAGGTTGTTATTTTCTTATCAGAGCCTGGTGGAGTTTCTAACCAGCAGCGTGATCTAAAGAAAGGAAGTGTCACAATTAAGGCCTTACTGTTAGTGACACCACAAATAGCACGTCGTGCGATACCTACAGGTACTATAGGTAGTGTCTGTGTGCGTAAATAAGGTGTAATGGTTCTCACGGGAGGGTATAAATACACCCCAGCAGTGCGGAAGCACACCCAGATGGATCTGTGTTTAATGAAAATAAGGCAAAGCTGCTGGCTCACCAGAATGTGTCAGAAGGGGAGGACAAGCTGGCAGTCGTGCTGATAACCTCCTGCCTCGTCTAGAGTTGGAGAAAGCAGAGAAGGAAACAAAATTATTCTCTCAGTGGGTATTCACCACTGAAGATGTGCTTTAATCTTGGAACAGGTTTGATCTGCATCCAGAAAACGTTGGCAATGGTCAAATATCATTGCATTGTGCTCTTTCAGTAATCATACATTATGTGTGAGAATTAACCAAGTTTCCTCTTTCCTCACAATGAAATAGTTCCTATGAATAATATGCTGAGTGTATTACCAGAACGTCTATTGTTTTGTTTTTTTTAAAAAAAAAAAAACAGTTTCCCTGAAACTTGATCTTTTATCTTCTGGGTAACTGTATAGTTGTCCTCAGTACTAGCATGCCAAGCCTATTGTCTTAACTATCATCTTGATATATGATTTATAATAATAGATCTCTCTTACTCAGATATGGTTCATTTTAGTAAGCTTTGATCTTTTCACTGGAAGAAAATGAACCCAGATGGAGATGATCATGTTGATATGTGTGTGTTTTGCAGGTTGTGGATTACTGATGTCCCTGCACTGAAGTTCACTTCACATTAATCAGTAAGTGCCTGCTTGCTGTGGTTGTGTACTGCTGATTTTGTGCAACACTATAAAAGGCACATGTGCTACACAGGAAACAACTGGCCCTTGCTGAACAATAGAATGTGACAAATGTTTTTTTTATTATATAT
>JAOVYU010000060.1:18149890-18161400 GCA_025674565.1 Synodontis membranacea | reverse complement strand
TATTAATATTGCTTGTCAGAGGGTGTTTTATTTCTGTCTTTCCTTTTTAACTTTAATTGCAAGGTGCTGCCACTGCCGTCTCAAACCGTCTGTCCTGGCAATTCACAGAATCTGTCTTTGTACTGTTTTAATATTGACTCGTGTGATTAGGACTTGAAGACGGCACAGCTTTGCTATATTTAAACGCAGCCAACCGAAAGTAATAACTGAGTGATGGAGGATACTTCTGTTCTTGTACTGTACCTTGCAGCCTTCAGTAGCAGCTGCATATCTAATTCAGTAATTAATCTTTCGATGCAGACTTTAAAAATAAATAAATAAATTTAAAAAAAAGCATTTTTGAAATATAGCAATTTTATAGCAATAATTGTGACGTGTACAGAAATTGTGCAGGTTAGAATGATTGTAAATGGCAGAGGTAAAAACAGTTAATAATAATAATAATTATTATTATTATTAATAATTGTAGTTGTAATAATAATAGTTTGGGAAAAAAGGTTAAGCAATTAATTTATATATATATAATTTTGCATTGACATATATTTAGATTGGCATTAAATTTTATATTTAGTTTTGTGTTGATTATTTTTGTAGTATCTGTGTATAAAGTTTGCAAAGATATACCACAATTGTCATGCTGTATTGGCAATGATAGATAGTCTAATGCACAAGAGAAATCAGAATGATGATTTATATTAAATTACATTAATGCGCAAGAGATCTGGGGATGCTTATATCTTGTCCTAAACACGGCCTTAAACTAACTGTCTGTAAGTATGGAACCTATGCATGAAAGGGTTAATGCAGTGAGAGAGACAGTAGGAGGTTACAGAGACATCTCTGTTTTTAGCATAAAATTTCTTATCTGATGAGTTTGGATCAAATCGGCAGTATGTTAAGCTTGACTTTTCCATTGTCCTAAGATCTGAGCACTTGTAGTACACTTCACATGAATAACCTGTATATAATCAAACACACTAACCAAAGTTCACACTCTGCTCAACACAGACAGGAATGTGTGTGCGTGTGTGTGAGGCTTGCTGTTTCTCCTTTGTATAAAATACGTCTGGGTGCAGCAATAAATGTTTCACTGAGAGACGTTAGTGTGAAGGTGTGGATCTTCATGTGTATATACCCTGTAGGTGTGTGTGTGTGCACTACACACTGAGCCAGGTTTATTAACAGATTGCTGCCATGTGTCATGTGAAATATAATGTGGTTGTAAATATAGCAGCTTCCTGCTTGGGAACAGAGAAGGTGAGAGACGGAGGAAGCAAAAAAAGGGTAACTGATTAGGAATAGTTGTTCTCTAAGCTAATTTAACTTTGCTACATACTTACTTTGCTACATACTTATCACAAAAGTAAACGCTAGCTTTTTTTCCGAGGTAAAGTCTAATGTGTAAAGTCTAACGTGGAAAGAGAAATAAGGCAGCTGTTTGTCCATGTGTGTGATGTGGATAACATAGACTAAGGGAACCTATTTGTAAATGACTCGCGCTTATATTGATCGAGCTGAAGCTTCATTAGATTGGCAAAGCATGGTGCTTTTAATGTGAAACGCATTAAATTGCCTGAATGCATGAAAAGAATAAAACACACCCAGAAGGTAAAAAAAAACAACAAAACAGCAGGTGGCAACACACAGGCACGCTTTTTAAAGTATATTGCGTCAGCTTAGCAGGTTTTTCGTCATTTCTTTCTGCCTTATTTTTGACACCCATAATTTCCTCTCTTTTCTTCTGCTCTTCACACATACACACACTTGGACACTTTCATTATAGGCCACTGTTCCCTGTAAATGGATACATTAATTCTCTCTAAACTTATAGAAGTTGATCTTTAAGATGCTACTAAAAGTGAACGTAGCTCATCCCCTGTTCTCCCTTTCCACTCATATCATTCTGGGCAGAGATGTAAAGGCTCATGGAGTTGGTAGATTCTCTTCATCAGAGGCCTTATGGGGGGTTTCCCGGTCAAACACTGGATTTAACGCCATTATATAAGGAAGAAAACATGACCGGGTGTACTCTTGCAGGAAAATAATCGTAGATGGCAAACTGTTAAATTACTGTTTAATTAAAAAATGGCACTTTGTACGTTTTATCAGTTTATACTTCAATTTAGTGTTGCGTAACACCCATGAAGCAGATTAGTTCCTGTTCTTTCTTACACTATAGAAGTTCTAAACAATTATCCATTCACCAGCCTTTCTTTTCTCTCTCTGGAAGTTAATAAGACAAAATGCAGCTTGTCTTGTTACTGAGAAACCGGAAAGCACAAAGTCTTTTCTTTGTCCCTGAGATGCTCCCAAGATTGAAAATATAACAGAGTGCAGACCCCCGAGACTCCTTCTATTAATGTTCCTTAACAAAAAGTGTTCAACATATCAATTAGTTTTGTTTTTTTTTCTCTTATTTGTTTAATTACAGCACATTGTAAATCAGTTTTACTAGCCTTAGATTAGCATCCGCCTTGCAAGGCATTCATCCACCCACCCACGGGTAGCCAGCAGTGATCCGTCTCTATAACACACTGTCTGTGAAAACTCCTGTCTGTTCGGGGATGGCCTCCCAACATGCACTCGCAACTCTCCATCCATCCTCCATGTCTCATGCTTTCTTTCTTTTCATCTCTTTGTCTTTCAGTCTCTCTGGGGCTCTCTCCTTCTCTTTCTCTTTGTCTTTTCTCTGGAGAAGCTCGGAGTAGAGGGTAACTCCAAGCCTGCTGCTCCATTGAACACAATCCCTGTTAGCGTCTAATGAGACTGTGACTTACACAAAAGAGAAATGACCTCTGAAAGAGTGCAGTGTAGTGTTGTATAGCTTTTGTTTAGCCTGTAGTGTAGTTTTTAACATTTTAAACCTTTCACATTCCCTCTTATTAACCATGATGCCGATTATTTTTGTGAGCGCGATCCAGGTATTAAAGAAAATGTGTGATCATTAGGGCAATTATTTCTTTTTATTTATCTCCAGTGTAACCAGTTGCACTGTTTTAAAAATCTCTTATCTCTTATGATATCAATAGTTTTAATAGATATTTTAGTTTTAATTTCTAAAACAGGATAGAAATAAATCTCGTATTAGAAGCACATTAGTGTAGCAGGCATTATTTTAAAGACAATACATTTACAGACCCATGGCTTCACACACCATTGTCAGAGCAATGGGGCTAGTCCATGTCCGACCCCCTAATGCAATGTGTTTAGCTTATGTTGTCCTTGTGATCATGGAAAAACTGCATGAGCCCAGACTGCGTTTGTTCGTAGTGTGCTAAAGAAGCAAAGTTGTGTCTGAAAAGGCTTTGTGGTGCAGTAGGGACTTTCCTGATCCTTCCTGGATAATCTCTTTAGTTTGGTGCAGGTCCTTTTTATAAGTGCTTTGTTTTGGTGAAGAGTGGGACTGAGGGTTTGACTGCAGGCCTCAGGGCACTAATTACAGACTGGGTAATAAGACACCCAGCTGTGCAGCCTTATGTTAATTTACTCATGATAAATCAGAAAGAAACAGGACGAATTCTTAGTAAAGTCTGATGTAATTCTGTGTCAGGGTCCGTGTTCTCCAATAAAGAAAGTTAGCACCTGTGTGTATGTGGCTGGTCCCCATGAAGGGAAACGTCCTTTAAAAAAAAAAAAATGTTTAAAGCGTTTTGTTTGATATCTTGAAAAAAAAAAAAAAAAAAAAAAAAATCAAAGGGTGTGTGTGTGTGTAGGAATAGTTTGTGGCTTGTGACTCAGTATGAGTATGTGTGAGCATATTTTGACAGACCGATTCAGAGGTGCCTGGATATTTTTTCCTGTCTCATCGGTGTGCAGATGTTGAGAACGGAAACTGAATTTAGCATTGTTTGGTTGTTCTGTGCAGCTGCCTGTCTGAACCCCCAGTGCATCCTTGATATCCAAGACATCCTCTTCTCTCCATGCTGACCCTGTCCTCAGACCTGCTGAAAGGCCTCATCCTGATTTAAACACGCACAGCCGGCACCTGATTCATGGATAGCAAAATTCACCTACCTTAATAAAGCACATGGAAAAAAATGGCTTCCGTAATATCAAGGCTGATAAAAATGCCATCCTTTTAAGGAGCAGAGTAAATGCCACTTAGCTGGATGAGGGAGAGAGGGAGGGGGAGAGAGAGAGAGAGAGAGAGAGAGAGAGAGAGAATATATCCCTGCCGTCAGCTTTTCCTTGCACTGATAGAGGTGACATCAAGGTGAAGGCACACTTGGTTGGAAATCATTGATATTCTGACTTGCCGGCTGCAAATGGCTCAGTGGCAGATGGAGTCTTTGTCAGGGAAGAAAAATGGCAGCCAGGGAATGCTGTTTTCTCCCCCCACCGACCCACTACGCTAGCAGCCTGTGACCTTCCACTGCTCATGTGACGATTCTGCCTGTGCACTTTGATCAATTACTCTGCCTGCATTGTTTTCAAGGAATGTAAAAGGATGAAAATGGCATTTTCCATACACGCTGATGCTAGTGGTTTACCCACACAGAGTGTAAGGGGTTAGTGTTTTCATGTCTGGAATTCCTTAAACTTGGTGTTCTTTTAAAAGAATGTTCTTTTAAAATAATTGTCCACACGTTCCCCATTTCAGTAAAACTCCCTTTTATATGTGCACTGTGTGTTTGTCAGCTTTACCTGCTTGCTCTGTGGTGTCTGGAAGGATTTATATATAGACGTGTTTTCTCTGTGTGTCTGGCAATGAGAGGTGCACAAATGCACGTTACTCTTATTTTTCTTGCCATCCTGCAAGACCTTGGTGATCACGGGTCGCTGAAATTTTATTTTATCTGAATTCTTACCGTGCTCTCACAAATGTGATTGCTTTGGATTGAAACCTCATTATAATTTCTTGTGAAAGGATTGCTTAGTGCCCGTCCTGTATAACAATTCAGATAATTAATTTGACTTAACTAACTTGACTCATTAATTGAGGTGTCATGATAGTGAAGTGGTTAAGGTTGCTGCCGCAAAGCTACGGGGTCCATGTTCTGATCTTGGAGGGATTATGATTGGCTAATATACTGAGATTGATTGGCGAGAGAGTTTGCCTTCCCTCCCTCCCTCCCTCTCTAATGACTCTTTTGCACTGCATGGTATATTCTTGACTCTACATGACTCTACTTGCATTTGGTATCAGTAGTTGGTTTTCCACTGCCCCCTCAGTCCCTCAGTGTAGCTGGTTGTCATAGAGGTGCCACACGTAACTGCTGTGATGTCAGGGACTTTAATTATCCTTTTCTCCATGTGCTGAACCGACAAAAAAATTAAAATCTTGTTGGCCCATCATACTGCTGCAGTGCGAGGTGGTGTTCCCTGTTCGGCACAACTTTACTTTAGGTACCTCTTTAAAAATTTGCCAGCCTGTGCTGATATTTTACTTAACTCTCTGTTAGTAAAACCATTATGGTAATGTAATTGGTAATGTGTTTTGTAATGGATCAAACATTATGATTAAAGCTACTGGTTTCTTATGAAGGCAGGTTGCGCTGTGATTTAATGCTTACTGAACACAGAGGGCAAAGTGCAGAGTGCACATACACTCGTCGGTTTTCAGAGAGTTGGGCAAAATATCAGTACAGATTGGTTCATTTTAAATGAGTCACCTGCAGCAAAACCTTCCCAAAATAATATTTGTGGACGCGAACCTGGATCTCTGGATCGCTAGTGTTGCACCTTCACCAGTCAACAGCACTCATAGCAGGTTTGTTCAGGATACCCCCATCTTGCACGCAGTGTTAGTAACTGTTCTCTCTGACCAATCAATAGTTCGCAGTGTTTTCATGCCTCCTTTTGGTCTCGCCTTGGCTCGCGTGGAGCCTTGACTGAGGTGATTCCAAAAATATTACTGGCTACCAGGTACTATCCACAACTCAGGCCTAATAGAAAAGCAGGTAGAGTGGAGTCTAGTCAAGTCCAGCTGATACCATACAGTGGAAAAGGACCACAAGAGAACTCTGTAGGCTTTCTGTTCGTGGATGGCTGTAGCATCGTCAGGATTTGAACTAGTGGTCCCCAGGTAACGGGGCAATCACTTTTACATTGCTTTTTACCCTGCTTCTGGAAAGGAATTTATGTAATGTTCATCTTTTAACTGTTCACTTGGAACACTGTAGTCTATTCGAGCAGGATTCATTTCTTGCACATTTTAAATGTTCAGTGATAAAAATAATATAGTGTACACTGTCATTTGTCATTAAAATTAACATGCACTTTTTCAAACGATGAATGTTAATTATGTTATAAACAGTAACTCATTTGGCCCAGGTTTGTGTGCAACAGAAATAAATAAAACCTGTGATATTCATTCATATTGTGTGATGGTTCGTTTAATTTGTTAGTAAAGCTAATAAGCTGTCAGGGTTAATTGTCCATGAGGAAGACACTCTCTGCCTACCAATCTTTTACAGAAGAAGAATGCATTTTGACTGCATGAAGATGGTTTAATGTATCAATATTTATGATTTAATAAGATAGTTTGTTGCTTTGTATTTGCAGTATCTATGGTTTTGAATGTGGATATAAGCAGTGCTTAATTTGTAAAACCTGCAGGTCCTGGAACACCAAAATGTGTGATCCAGCAAATTGGGTGGCACATGAAATGTCCTGGTCTGTGAACTAAAAGACATGTAAAAGTGCTTCTGCTATCTTGGGTAGCCAGTGATATTCAATGCTGATAGGCCTATGTAATTGATCACACAGGTACTGTGACGTAATGAGTTTATACCAGAGAGCATTCTCAATAGAAAAGGAAACATTTATGGATTGCATATTCTATCAGTTTATTAAAGAACCACAGGCTTGCTGTGCTGTCACCTCTGATAGATAAAAAGCAAAGCTGTTTGTTATGCTATTCCTACTTACAAAAAACTTACATCAACTAATAGTTAACTTCCACAGTCAGGCTAGCATCATCACTGTTCGGCGTGAGAAGTGTCGCCAAACTGCTAATGGCTTCATCAGTGACCTGCTGCCGCTTACTCTCTCGGACTTTTTAGCCTTTTTAGTATTTTGCTCCATTTTCCCATTGTCATCATTTATGTTCTTAAAAAATTTTAATATTAAATGCTTTCTTTTCACCATGATAAAACTCTACAGTGCATGCTATGCAACTGTGGACCTCGCTTTGTGACAAAGAATTTAGGTGAACTTTGAACTTAAAATGATCACATAATGTGAAAGAGCCTATCGATTGGCTATTAGCAATATGAAATGTAGTATGTACCTAGAGCAAGCTGTAAGACATGTAGATAGGTTTATGAGTATTTAGAGAATAAATAGGCAAAAGTAAACAATGTGTTGGTAGACAAGAAGTGACTCTAAATAAAGGCTGTCATGGCTGTCCTGCATGACCTCTGTACTCCTAGAATGCCTGCTACTGTTCAAGTCCGTATATCTTTCTTGGAATTTCCTGGTCACACTAGTGCCAGAAATGAGTAGAAATGGTCAGCTAACTGATGTATTGTTTGGCTGATGTTCTCTTGTTGTATTGGCATATTTGTGCTGTGCGCGAGATCACAGGATATGGCAGAGGTTGCATTTGATTTATACCCAACATATGTCTCTGGCAGGTGTGCAGTCTTGTCACATTTGAAGTCTGTGCTTTCCAGATGTTGTTCTGTGCGATGCAAACTGAATACAAGAGAAATATATTAGAATTCTTGAGTTTCAGTAGGTTTCAAGTTTCTGTGTAGTTCAGATTTCTTTTCTGTTCTTTACAGTAGGCTGCCAGGAATTAACTGTTTACTTCCTTTTCTAGAAATACTTCAGGCATTTCTAAAGTGCATCACTGTGATGCTAAAGAAAGCAGAATTTCACCTGTTCATCATTCATGTTACCTGAACAACATCTAGACCCTTGATACAGAATCCTGAAATGAAATGGGCTAATTGTACCCTTTTACAAATAATAATGCTTGCTTAATAAATGAAATCTGTTCCAGCTGATATGGAGAATGTTGTATATGTTGTAAGCAAAACGTTAAAAATGGTTAAAATGACCTGGAGTTAAGGTGTTTTCATGGATTCACTTTAAGTTGACCTTTTAGGTTTTTTTTAAACTAGAGGTAATGAAAATGAGTTTCATTTATTGGGTTGTTATGCCAGATTTATTCTTTAATTTCACTTTTAGGTTGCAAAATGTCTGGTTTGACTATGTATACCTCGATAGAAAAACAAACCACAATGGAACACTAGCGGTCATGGTTTGGCCTCTATGAAGCCCAGATCTCAACATTATTGAAGCAGTGTAGGATCATCCTTACAGAGAATGATCAAAAGGCAGCCAACATCCAAAGAAGAGCTTTGGAATGTCCTTCAAGAAGTCTGGAGAACTGTTCCTGAAGATTACTTAAAGAAATTACCAGAAAGCTTGCCTAAGAGTGTTCAGGCTGTGTGGAAGAATAACGGTGGTCATACCAAATATTAACTTTAAAGCTCGATAGATTTGCTTGATTCCTTTCCTTGATTTGCTAACTATGACATTAGTCTAAAGCATATCTTATCAACAATGTTTTTGCACAAATGCAAAATAACTTCAACTGTGTAATATCTATTTCACAATTAGGGAAAGTAGGGCTTTCGACACAGATGACTGCCAGTTCATTTGTGTGGTTTAAATGCAATGATGTACCCAGCTTTAGTCACCATTTCATGGATGAATAAATAGAAATATATAAACACTATAATGTACTATCACTGACGTGTTTTATTTCTCTTCCTTTGTATTTTCTTTGTCCACTGGCCTGTCTTAAATCATTTTGGTTTTATACAAAGACAATATAATTCTGTTTGTGTCCTGCTACTTGAGAAAACTGTCCTCTTTATTGCTGCAATCTTAATATATATAGCAGAAGCATTTTTGCCAATGAGAAATGCATTACTCATTCATAACATTTTAATTACCCAGCTAGACCTGCATTAATATCAGAGAAAAGCAGGAGCAAAAGCATTTAGTTGGCTAAGGAGAAGCTATAGCGCCTTGGTGCTTTATTTAACACTTGTGTATGTGAGATCAGGCAGTTTGTGTAAAATAATGGAAAATATCATGTGGGTGTTATTTTTGTTTGGCATTTTATTTGGTCAGTTTTCGCAAACATCATATTTAGAAATCCAACCACATTAGCTAAGAATGTATACAGTTTAACTGCATTACCACAAAC
The DNA here is from genome assembly GCA_025674565.1 of Synodontis membranacea. Classification (NCBI taxonomy): domain Eukaryota; kingdom Metazoa; phylum Chordata; class Actinopteri; order Siluriformes; family Mochokidae; genus Synodontis; species Synodontis membranacea. Next base: position 18,152,234 of record JAOVYU010000060.1, on the reverse strand, counting down.
GCTCCCAGAGTGTTATTTTTCACTTTCCTTTGCTAAATTATTTCTGTAGCATTGAGACATGGACCTAGTTAATGTCAAGGAGATACTCTTTGAATAGCCTAGTTCTTAGCCACAAGCATGGCTTGTTTATTTAGAAACGGGCTTCCATATACAATACCTTTCCACTTTGTGGTGCAGATAAACGTCAGTATTGACATACCTGACCAAACCAGGTATGGAGCGTGGAGCATATTAGTACTGAGTTTGTTCAGCTCTTTCAAGATGTAACGTTGTGTGATTATGGCTTTTGATTAAAATGAAATTGAGTGTTTGTGCTCCTGTTTCATGGCCCTTATGTGGATATTACATCTTCGTATTTTATCATCAGTAGCAGATCATCGTGCCAATGGTGTCAGAGGTAGAGAAACAATTTCTGGGACAATTTAGGAGTAAACAAGATGGGGAGAGATGAGCATTTGTATCATTTGCAGCAATAATGAGTTGTTATTGTCTCCAAACAGGCACATTCTTCATGGCAGTAATGCATTTCTTAGATGAGTGTATTAACGTACCTGAAATCTGTGGTTGTGTCCGTGTTTACCGATAAGAAATTATGTGTAGAAGAAATTATTTAACTCCGTTCAAAATCTGAAATTAAATCTCAAAGGTACCATCCATGGCTGTTACACAGAACAGGAATCTTGAGAGATGGAAAAATCAATCATATACCACATTAAGTTGCGGTTGGCTTACACAATAACTAATTAATATGGAAGTTCCTATAAACTTTTCTAAGATTGTAACTGAGATCTCACATGTTGACTTTAACAGACTGATTTGAGTCCAGTATTATTCAAAACGGCACACTTTTGTTTCTGTGCAGTACACCCTTGATGCTGTACCTGTGCAGTAAAAGAAGCAATAGGGATATATTTAGCTAAGTATTATGTGGTATTATCTTTGCTTTCTTTTTGGATCTTTGCCCCACTACAACTTAAAGTACACTCTGACCCCTTTATTTATTCTCTCTGCCTCAAAACCATATGTGCATTGCTCATACAATTCTCTTTAAAGAAACGTCTACATTATGACATGAATTATGTTCAAGCTTAAACTGTACTTTAAGTCAACCTTGTGAAAATCCTCCTGTAATTAGCTTCATCCGTGTTATGTATAAATGACTATGTACAATGACTATGGCTATGTATAAATAACACACTTAAAAATCCCCGTAGACTATAAACATCTAAAATAAGTTCGAGAAAAAGCCAATGTCACAGCATTCTGGCAGTGCTTATGTTTAAACCAAGCATGGTTTATTGAATTTTCACATTTTACAATAAGCTGCTTTGTTTCAGGGTGGAGCTGCCTTTAGATATGACACATATTCACCAGGATTTATTTAACAACAGCTGATCGGATATCTTTTAATGTGCTGCATGTCTATGTGTTTCCTCTCCCACATCTGATATGTGATTTCATTAGTGCCTTGGTGAAACCGCTAATGTTGAATAAAGACTCTGGGTTCTGCCTTTACACAGATCTGAAGCCCACTGTTTTCTGTAAAGAGCACTCTTCAGCTCTGTCCCCTACTTTTTTTTATTGTTCATATCGTATCCCTCTCTTCATCTCATCTCGTCAAGTGACCTGGGTGGTGAGAGGAGCTGATTAACTGCTGTTTGATCCTGATTGCAGACATTATTATGGCAGAAAAAAGAACAAAGCATATTTGATTCCTTCCTTTCATAGTATGGGATTTACTGTTTGGGCATTTATTTAGTTTTTGTTCTTATGAATTTCTCTGTTATAAATGGTGTTTCAGGTTCATTAAAATTCATTAAACCTAAGGCGCTGAATACAATTCCTGGACATATGACTGATCCACATTACTCGAATTTGTCACAGGTTAATCTAGCACAAATGAGAGCAAATAAGAGATGAAAGTGCCTTATAGCATAAGGCTGAAATTATAAAACCCTGCCATGTCGTGGTCTGTAAAAGTCAAGATCTATGTGTGTGTTATTTTAAGAAAATGTAACTTGTGCTAGAGTAAACACCACTATTGGAAACAAAACACTATATATGTATAGGACTATGGCTTTATGACCCTGAATAACTGCCACGGGTGGTGAGAATTTCTAGAGGTCCCAATAGTCCTAGAATAAATTTACTTCAGATAAAAGTTAGATTTCTCTCATAAAAAGTGTGGGATTAAGTTAATAAACTACAAAGATTTTTCAACCATCCCAGTAATACTGGATCCCTGAATAATTAATCCCAATAATGCTGGATCCAATGGTATATGTGGGAAACACTGGGGTGTGTGTGTGTGTGTGTGTGTGTGTGTGTGTGTGTATGTGTATAT
>JAOVYU010000060.1:18122977-18134972 GCA_025674565.1 Synodontis membranacea | reverse complement strand
CTGTGAACAGAGTCAGCAATTACCTTCTGTGGTGTGATATTTGTTACGAGTACTGACCTAGCCTGAAACATGAACAGTATTTATTATGTTTGAATAGTAATTTATTTTTTTGAGCTGTTGGATGTAATTTTCACAATTAAAATAGAAAAATGCTCATCACATTTTAGTGGTGTTATGAGTATGATATGAATGAGTATAGAATATATTAATGTTTCACTTTTTTAAAAAATAACTGATGTAAAATATTGCATTCTGTCATTTGTATTGTATTTTTGAGTTGCACTAGTATACGGTCTTCCTCAAATCTGGAGACAGTGAGGATCATGGCAAAACATTGATTTCTTTCTTTTGTTCCTTTTCCTTTTTATATCCAGAATATGTGTGAAATTCAGACATTTGAACTCAACTGTGTATATAACATATTAAGCGTGCTGTCTAATTCATCATCAAGCATAATTTACCCATGTTAATAACTGTGCTCATACTTGCTTATTGCTCACAACCCATGAGTAATGACTGAATGAATGACTTGCATTTTACTTGAAAGGTTTTACATGATTTATATAAATATCACAATGCAGTATTTGGTCATGGTTCGATCTTATTTCTTCCCCCTCCATATTATTATTATTTTTAACTATGTGGATGTGGCATATAGTCCACATATTTCACCTTTACTATATTTTCCATCAGGCCAAAGAGCTATGTTCGGGGCTTGCCATTTATAGCAGGCCAACTTGTTGGGGTCAAGGCAATTCTTTGCCCTCATCTTGCACATAATTGCAAACATTTTGAATTGTGATGTTCTACATTTTCTCCTGTATGAGGGGGGGGATGATTGTTGCTGTGAAATATTAAGGCCCTGAACATTTTAGGGTTCTCCCCAAAGAGCAATTTTGTTTAGATTATGTATTGTTCTGCTTTAACTGTCCTTTTGGAAAATGTTAAGGTTTTGCTTCATGTTCGTTTGCTCCCTTAATTTGTCTCCCTGACTTTTTTTTTTTTTTTTTTTTTTTAACACAATTCTGTTCTGAGTTGGTCTGAGTTTACTATTTGGCCTAAAGTGGATGGTTAAGGAAGTTTTCACAGCTGGGTTGCATTTTGATGACGCTGACTTTTTCTGTTTCACCTTTGCATTTCTAACCAGTAGTTGCCTACAACAAAATTCTAGTTGAGGGAATGTGCAGGTTGCTTAGTCTGAGCTGTGTATTTACTCAAATAGAATTTCTTTAAAACCATTTAGACTGGTGGCGGGCATCTGATGCACAACTTCATGGAGCTGCAGCACTCTTTCCTCCTCTCTTGGGCTTGCCTCCTCTATACACACCTCCATCACTGAGCCAGTCGCACACACCCAAGAAGGGCACACGGGGCTCTGCTAAAGGTAGCTTTGAGCCTAGGCATTTCTGTCTCAGTATTATTTATCTTTTTTTTTTTTTGTTTGTTTTTTTTTTTTAAATAAATGTGTACATTTTTGCAGCTTTGCTTGTGCCAGTTATAGGGACAGTGGTGCAATGAGCATGCTCATAAATCCCCTCCAGTCCAAACACGATATAAAATAAATTACATGGCCACCTGTGGCAAAGTGTTTCCATTTGGGCTATATTGAGTTTGAATAAAGGTGTCTGCAATTACTTGGTGATTGCTGTTGTTTTAAGCATCAGAGGTTTTAAACTGTCTCTAGCCCCAAAGCAAAAACAGCATGCTGGTCTGTAGGTACTGTATGCTAAACCTACAGTGCTTAAATAGTGCATTAACCCTAGTGGCATAAAGACAATGAGTAATTTAGAGATTTATTGCACAGTGTACTGAAATTTATTTAATCCATGTGGTTCATGTGTGCATTTGTCCATTATAAAGGGTTGAATGGTGCAGTCAGTGGCAATAGCAAAGCAAAATCTGCATCCTCTGGAGCAAGCTCTACCTCCTCCTCACCCTCACTAGCTTATACAACCTCTGAACAGACCAGTACTCTCAAATCAGGTCTGAACACTCAAAACAAGACCATCAAAACCATCCTCAACCACTGCAAAACCAAACAGTCTGCCACCAGTCCGCCAAAGTGGAGCAGGAAGCAGAAGAGCAAGACAGATCAAGCCCAAGAGAAACCCAGGCACAAAACAAAAGAGGTATGAATCATACCGTATGATCATCTCAATTCATGCAAACTAGTGCTATAATCAAACAAAAATACATACCATGTTAATGTTCAAAAACTATAAGAATATGTAAGTATGAAAATGTGTGCCTTTTGAGAACATGAGCTTGGTCGTATACAGTATACTGTGTTTGATGATTACACTCAGATAGGCAGTGTGTATATAAATATTATTTTTGATATAATAGCATTAGAGTGCTGCTCTGGGTACTGTTCTGGGCAGATCCGGTTTTCAGAGTCAGAAAACTCTGCAAGTAGTTCTATTTGTGGAAGAGAACCCTGACAGGTTTGTTGGCAGCATGCTTCAGATTGATAGATGAGATACATGTGTGTATAGAAAGGGAGAAAATGAGTCGTGTATGTGTGCAGACTATATGATATGATATGACACTTCTTTCTATGACAGGAACTCTGTACAACAGTGACAGAGATTTCCAGCAACAGTGATAGCCAATCAGGATCCAGTTCTGACAGTTCCAGTGACACACTCAGCAGTTTGGGCTCTGTCGACCTGGAGAATGAAGACGATGATGATGAGGATCTGAGTGTATGCAGCATAGACTCAGGCTCTCAGAAAGGACAAAGAGTGAGCAGGAAAGTTAAGGTGTGTCATAATGTTGCATAAGGTGGATGCATTGCTAAATGTTTTGTTGTATTGTCAAATTTTTGTATGGTCTTGCGTCATTAAATGTGAGTAGGCTTCTGTTCTGTGATTAGATCTTACCTGGAATCCACGCCAGACGCTACAAATAAGCAACACTTGTACAAAGTATAAAGGGACCTTCTGTGCAAATCAAACTGTGGATCCGTTTCATTCTGTAACAACTATCAGCAAGAAATAGCAAAAGTACATTAAGCTTTTATGAAGGACATTAACTCTTGTACATACATCAGTGTCAATAGAATATGCAAGATGCGTTCCCTTAACTGACATTACTTAATCCATTAGTTATCATAAACAAACCATAAAGTTCAGCAATAATGCACCATAAATTAAATCAATAAAGAAAAATAAAATTGTGTTTAAATAATTTTTTTTAAAACAATCAACCAAGTAACCAAGTTAAATAATCAGTACATGCATTAAGCAGTGCATTAAGTAAAATTAAGCCTACAATAGTTTGCAGTTGTTAAGTACCAAATTTAAGAACTGGGGTAAGTTCCAATATTTATACCTGGAGATAAGAGTTAAATATGATGTCAACATTTAGTGATTGTAGTATAGTTTTCATATTTATTATTTGTTTATTTATTTAACATTTAGTCTTGGTTTGCATGAACATATGTTTAGTCTTGGTTTAAATAAACATTAGTGAATGCAAGTGTATTTTTTTAACATAAAAATCATCACTTAATAGATGAATTAACTTGATTCATGTTCTTTAATGTTAACAAATGCAGTAAACAATATTACTGCAGTAAACCTGACTTTAAAAATTCTACCAAAAATGTGACAGTACCAGTGAGCCACTTGCATATTTGTGTCTTTTCCTGTCACCATATATGTGTAAAGAGAATTACATTACTCTTAGCTCTGTAGCTACAGCCTGTGCAATCATTAATTAAATTAGGGTTTTTAAATACAGTTTCTATAAAGCTGCAGTCAATGGATTTCTAAGGTCTTTATGCTTTTCTCATGCATTCAATGAATAGATGGGACTGTGCGTTTACAAATCTGCGACCCACAGAGTTGGTGTGAATAGAAGCCTTTAATAAAACAAAAGTACACCTGTTCCTTGAACCACTAAAAATGCTATGTGTTATTTGGCCTTTAGGCAAGTCATATCTGTTCGAGAGGTCCGTTTGTGTGCATCTGTGCGTGCTCAGGATTCTGTTTCAGACAGAAAAGTAGTGTAGTAATTGGGTGGATCTTGTGTGACCCATTCCTGTCTGTTTCCCATCAGGACTCCTCACAGACGGGCCAAGCTACAGGTTGCTTTTCTAGTAGACCAGATATGTGCTCTATGGACCTAACGCCATCACAGGCAGCTCCATTACTCCACTGCAGCATAAAATCCAGAGAAGAGCACAGCCAACACACCAGTGTCATCCAGGCCACAGGAGTAGCAGGCAGCGCTAAGGCTTTCTCCCTCCCTCCACAACCCAACCGAGATGCCTTGTCCAAACCTTTATGTCTCACCTTGTCTCCCAAACCTTCATCTGTATCGCCTTCTCCCAAATCTCGTTCTGTGTCCTCATCTCCAAAGCATTGCTCTGTGTCTGCATCTCCAAAACCACTTTCTAACGCCCACTGTCCAAAGCAAACATCTCTCTCCTCCTCACCCAACACCTCCAACGTCATCTCCTCACCAAAACTCTCATCCTTGAGGAAAGCCAGGAGTTCTCCAGATGAATCCCTCCTGCATATCAGTGACTTTAATCAGCACAAGCAGGTAACAGTCATTTCTCACGGCTTTACACTCTTATCCATCTTCCTTTGACGTTTCTAGGACTGGATTTCAGATCAGAATCAACATATACGATTATAATGAACCCAGGACATGAGAAATGATACTGAGTCAAATGGCAATATTTATTATAATGATGTATTCACAACTTGGGTGTAAGTTTAAGCATACTGTGTATTCTCCAAGGTCTTCCTGTGTAACTTAGCATAACACCATGTTTTATTAATGTTTTTCAGGTTATTCTTAAGAGTCAGTTGGTTTATGGAATGCAGCCTTGAAAAGGCCAGTGTATGTACATGTGTCTAAGACAAATGTGGGTCACATTTGCAGGCAAATGTAATATTTCTTATGCATCCAGAGAAGCATATGTGAGGGGGGAGGTACATGAGGTTGTATACAATTCACAGGAATTAATAACATTTTTGTAATAATTTGGTGCGGTTGTTCCAGTAGGCAGGGGTTGGTGGAATTTCATAGTGCAGAATTAAAGTTATCCAACATTCTTTTCCACAAAGAACATGCTGGCTGATGCAGAAGATGGTGACTGATGGATGAACCTCTGCCTTAGGACCTCATTGATCTACTCTTACGTAGCAGAAGTTTCCTTGCCAGATTAGAGCTGACTCAGAAGGGTGGCAGGGTAGCCCCTGGGAGGATGTCAGAGACACAGTCCATTGAACAATGCAGAGGAAGTCCTGTGGCTTAGCTCTTAAAGACCGTAGGACAGGTTCTTCTACTGGGGAATTACTACCCCCTCTGGGCCCTGTAAAGGTAGAACTCATTTGGAAGTCATTTGAAGTCATTTGTGTGACCAAGCTACAATTTCCCAGTAGGGCTGACAAATATATGGGTTGTGGATCTCCAGCAATGGTAATTCCAGAGCAGACTACTGTGGTAAGGAAAGGACATAAATACTAGGGTTTCATAATAGGAAGGGTGTAGGCCTCCTTGTCCCAGCAGAGTTACCTGCTAGTCTCTAGTCAGCTATGCACTGGCATCATTATTTTCCCGATTACAAACATATAGGAATTTGAAAGTACGAGGAAAGGCAGTTTATTAGGAATTCAGAGAAACCGAGAGTCACACCTGCCTCCTGTGTTGCAGATTTAGATATGAAGGTTTAGGAAGGCAGCATTTATACAGCCTGTGCTGACGGCGGTGAATACAAACAGGTGCTGGTGCTCAACAGAGTAATGGATCCATGCTGAACATAACTCTTTTCAACATACACATATATTGGATAATACAGGACCACTCACAAGAGACAGGGTTGGAAGAAGGATGGCAATATATTATAAATGTATCTATTTTTATTAGATTAATAAAAAAAAAAATTTGTTCATTTTTGAAGAGAAATATAACTTAAGAGCACTAAGATATTTAAAAATAAATATTTAATATATAATAATTTGGATATTTTTCCAAATCAGTAACTATGAATTTTGGAGCACACAAAAGAAAGTGCCTTATAAGTACCTCTCATGCCTTATACTACCAGTAGTTATTTTATTACATTTGTGGTTATTTTATGCTATTATTTTTGTAATAAAAGAATGTTCTTTGCACCATGGCTTCCATAAAAGGAAGCAATAAATTAAAGCATAATAAAAGCAAAATTCATCAAAATATTTGCTCTGTCATTAAGTCTTTTATGTACATTATTTGCCCCCACAGACAAAGGAACACCAAGAAGCAAAGAAATCCCTGAAGAAAAGTATGTCATCCTCCTCAATCTCACCTGAGAGTAGTCCTAAGCTCATATCCGCCAATCCCCAGCACTCCAACCTGTTTCTCACCTCCACCCTGCTGAAGAGCTCTCCCCATCTTAATGGAGATGTTCAGTGTACTGTGCAGGATGCTCCCCTGGCACTTATTACCAAACCTCGCTCTGACAGCTCTAAAATCCCAGATAAGCCTTTACTAGCAGCCACCACTCCCTGCTTTAACACCCCCATCAACCTGAGCACTGGAGTCAGACAGTCTTACTCTGGACCTCCTGTCTCAGACCGAGCCTCCTTGCAGCGAGAGTCCCAGAGTGCAAGCGCAGGGTCACTGCTCCAGGGAAAAGTATTCAGGGAAATGGAGTCTGACATTCCTAGTAGCAAAGACTCAGATGATTCAGGGGAATATGAGGATGATGAAGAGGAAGATTTAAGTGACAGTCTCTCAGGTTAGTCCAGTTAAAATGTGCCATGTCAGTGTGAATTTGTGTGTAGAAGCTGTATAGTTTGTAATCTGCTATTAATGTTGATTTGTCATGTGATGATTAACCCTCACTTACTTTAACTCTTTCTAGGCTCTGGCAGTAACCTGGACACTGACTCTGATAATGATGAAGAGGATATTAAAGATGAAGAAATGGATACTGACACAGAGAGTCACACAGAGAGCATGCCACTTAAACTCACTAAAAGCATGACCTCTTTGAAAGACCATTCAGCTGGCAAGATCAACAGCTCCAGTTCACCCAACATGCAAATCCATAAACCTGCTAAGATTTTGCAAAATATGAGCAGATCTTGGGCTCTGACATATCACAGCACCCCAAGGTCATCATATGCAGAAGTGCCTCCAGGTAAAAATAAATACTCTCACAACAGCCTTTATTAGAGTCACTGTAAAACACACTATTCTTAGATCTTAAACTACCTTTTTGTGGTATGTTTTCACTTACCATAAAAAAAAAAGTCTGGAAAATAAAATGAAATTGGGTAATGCCAACATTAAAAAAAAAGATTACTTGGAAGTAATTTCTTTGTAATTATGGTAAGCGCTCATTACTGGTGGTTGTTTTCCACTTTCAGCAAAGCGAAGAAGAGTGACAGATGAGCAGGCACTGCGTAAGCCTCTTGAACACGGGTAAGAGTTTCAGTCACTGTAAAAGGCTTGTAATGAAAGCAAAAGGTACACTTGGCATCAAAAAAGCGATCGCCTGACTCAGTAAAAGAAGGTTGGTGAAGCGATTAAAAAAAGTGTGCTTGGTAGAGAAAATGAAAAGCCAAGGTAAACATAAGAAAAATAGGGAGGGTACAGACTCGGCCCATGCTCCACTTAAGTCAGACTCAGACTTGCTTGACCTGTCCAGGAGAGGAAAGAAGAACGCACCACTGAATCTGGCTTCTGTCCTTCCTCTACCCATCCATCCATGCTTCCTCCCATGATAGAGTTTGCTGGCACCCAGACACAGTGACTACAGAGTCTCTAGTGTATTCCAGTGTGTGATTCACAGCTGCATTCTGCACCTCATTTAAATAACTGCTCTGAGTTGTGCCTGGCTTCTTTAGTGCATGAATCTGACACCTTTTCAAATATAATCTAAGCAGGTAGAACAAGACAAATTATAATGATTACTTAGTCAGTGTATATGCACATGTGAGTAGTGTCACTGGTACAGGTCTGAGCCAATTCTGTACTTTCTAGATGGAAAAGGGAGACCCGCATCAATAATATCCATGGGCGTGTGCATGGAGAAGTGGCCTACTACGCTCCTTGTGGCAAAAAACTCAAACAGTACCCAGACGTTATGAAGGTAAAAACCAGTCTTTTGCGGGCGAATGATTTGTTTTCAGTTCCTGTCAGGATCCCAGTATATTTAGCTCCCTTAATCTTGTGTAAGAAAGTTTCAGTTTTATTTTGCAATAATAGCACATAACATTGATATAAACCTGATTTTAAGCGGCACATTAGTATAAATCTGATATTTAAATTACAGTTGGCACCGTTGTCAGAGCTGCTATGTCATAGATTCTTTTTTAAGAATCAACACCTTTGGCCAATCAAATTTGAGATTTCAACAGCACTGTGGTATAAATTATAGGAAAATGCATGCCCCTTTAGCTGGATGTAGGATTTAGATTTTTATAATGTAATGTTTATTTATATACTAGAATATATGACTGTATCTAAGTAATCTTTATGCTGTATCTCTCTCTCTCTCTTGTACATTTGTAGTACTTGGCAAGAAATGGAATAAGTGAGATCACACGTGACCATTTTAGCTTCAGTGCTAAAATAAGGGTTGGAAACTTCTACGAAGCTCGAGAAGGACCTGAGGTGATTTACCGTTCATTTCATTCTTGTTGCCTGTCATTTCAGTCTTAATTGTAAATGAGGAACATTTGTTGGCCTGACCGCATGGGAAACATTGTAGTAAAACATTTTTATTTTTTATTTAACATTTTGCAATTTTATATACTTGTGTACTTTTCAATTTTGACAGTTAAAAGTGAATATTTTAAAGAATTCCTGAAACAAGTAGAACAGAACAGGGAACGACTGAACTGAGCAGGCCACTGAAAGGTCAGGTTTTTCTCTCCCATGTAAAAGATTTTATTAACACTAGTAGAATTAGCTGTAAGTTCAGTTGACAGCAGCAGAGTTGATGAGAGAAAATGGAGGTTAATTTACAAAATGCTGCACAGTATATTACAGAATATAGGTGAAGGGGGGGATCTTTGACAAGAAAGCTTCACAGTTTGTGTTGTCTTGGTAACCCTTTGAAGACAGCCTTATCACGTGACGCTTCAAACGGTCCAATCAGCGAGCTCGGCGATTTATTAGCGCTTTGGTCCTGCTACTTCAAATAAAAACGAAGATATAATGAATTTAATAACGTATATAACAATATACTATTTTCGATTATGTTCTTAATCTTGCTTGCTAGAATGTTTGCCTTTTTTTTTGTTGTTGTTTTCACAAAACTAAACTAGCGCAATTAACAGTCGTAGCCGCTGATTGTATACCGCGCGCGCGTGTGTGTGAATGCGTGTGTGTGCGCACGACTGTGACGTTGTACGCATTGGGGGTGCAGCGCGTGACGCTGAGAGTCTGTGGGTGATGAAGGAGCGTGAACTCTCTAAGTGCGATTTGAACTTGAGGGCCTTTTACGTGATAAGTGGCGCTGCTCTGCGAAGGAAGGGTTGTAAAAAAAAAAAAAACGTTGCTATGGTAATGTCAACAACTTTATTGATCGTCTGATAGACTGGCTTTGGTCTAAGTTTAATTATGCTCCCTGCCAGTAATAACAGAGTGAGTTATTTAGGAAACAAAATGTTGCTCCTACATGCCTGATGACTGATTGGTGTTTTGTGGCCTTATTGTTTTCTGCTGGTTTCCAGGGATTGCAGTGGTGCTTGCTGAAAGAGGACGAGGTTGGTCCCAGTGTTTTGGCAATGGAGGCAGATAGAGGTCGTCCCAAGAGTCCAGAGGTCCAGCATCCTGATCCCTTCCATTCTTACCAGAAGAAAATGAGACCGTCTAGTACGGCTGGGCCTGAGATGGCTAATGCCGCATTGGTTAAACTACAGCGGAAACTGGAGGCGCAGGGTAAGGTTCAGCCTTCTTCAGTGGCCCTCAGGTTTCTCAGTGGCACTGTGGTCACTCTGGAGCACTCTTTAAGCACAGTGAAATAAGACTACTCAATCTGTAAACTGCAAAGGCGTGATATTCGGAATATAACATGCAAAATCAACAAATCAGCAAAATCTTCTACTGTAATTTATAAAATAAAGTGGTTATTTGTGAAACAAAATGGTTATTGTGCAAAACACCCATGGTCATATGTAATTAGAACACATTGTTGAGACTATTACACAAAATCACCATGCTTCCTGCATTTTTTTTTTTTTTTTTTTTTTTTTGCTACTTGTTAGCTTTTCAGACGTTATATTAGGCAAAGAGCAAACGAACATTCATTCTGCACTTCCTGTTTTTTTTTGTTTTGTTTTTTTCTGGGTCAGAGATTGCACGGCAGGCTGCTCAGATAAAGATGATGCGAAAGCTGGAAAAAAGGGCTCTTGCACAAGCTGCTAAAGAGGCCAAAAAACAAAAAGGTAAAGCCATTATGTACTGCACAGCTTTAACCCATTTCGAATTGACAGGGCTGGTAAGCGTGCAATTTAGAAATCTTTCAGTTTGTACAGTATGTTTACTTCTAAAACTGTTTTTCTGCTAACTTCTTAATGGTCAGGTAGATTCAGACGATCCTTCATGGGTCAGATGTCACGGCACATGTCACCCGTCAGTCATTTCTAGATTTAAATCAAATCCTCCTGCGTCTCCCAATTTACCCGTGTTTATAACTGTTATTGTGCCTCAGTCTCTCATTTTGACACCGTGTGATTTAGCAAAACCAAAAAGTCAAAGTAAATCTCTAAATCTAGTGTTAATCACAGCTTAATCCGTAGCACAGGAACTAGATCTAAGCATGTGTTGTGTGATTTCAGCGCTGCTGGCAGCAGAGGAGAAGCGCAAGCAGAAAGAGCAGCTGAAGATTCTAAAGCAACAGGTAGAGGCTTAGCTCGTGTTTTTTTTTTTTTTACCACACAGGGACGCACACAACCTGCACACCACCACCTCTCCGAAGAAACCCCACCTCTCAACAGCCTATAAAGTTGTTATTAGTGGTACCTCTTTTCTATTCTGAGTAGTTTTGGGGGAATTCACACTAATCAAAAGTTGTTGTTTTTTTTTTAGGTGTGTGTGTGTGTTCACAGTCAGGAATTTTTCACTTGATATGAAAACTACCAGTGTGTTTTTTTTTTTGTTGTTGTTTTTTTTTAATGGTTTTTCAGACTAAGATAGAAGAGGTCTAAATAAAGTCAGCATCAGCTACCTTGTTCTTGTTTTTGTTCTACTTTTTTCACGTTCATTCTCCATCTCTTCCTAACAGGAGAAGGTCAGGAGACTTGAACAGATTCGTGTTGAGAAGGAGCTTCGAGCTCAGCAGACACTTGAGGTAAACAGATACACATCTGTAGTGCAGCCGAAGATTCAGATCAGAAGTATAATGGCATATCATAAAAGCTACAAATAAAAACTACAAGAAGCCTTGTAAACACATGCAACAATAACAGCAAAAAAAAATGAAGCACATGTTGCTTTTAAGCTTGTATTCTTCAGTGTTTTATTTTATTTTATTTTTTTATTTATTTGAATACCAGAAGGCTATACCATTGAATTTAAAAGAAAACGCTCTGTCACTAGTTTTGGTTTTGTGTTACTCTTCAAAATATCAGTATTCTCTAAATGGTAAAATAATCCCTGTAGTTATTCTAGACCAAAACCAGTAAAGTCAGGTGAGCGAAGATGAACAAGCTCGGAATTGTGTCTGCAATTTCGTTGCCCATAGTGTGAAGAGATGCCGCACTCGATAAGCCACATTGACAGCCACTTATAATGCATGCAATTACATATTTAAATCTAAACCTAATTATAGTGTTCTCTGTTATGCCTCTCTTTAAATCTCCTGAAGTGTTTTGTCATGTTCAAGTTAATGGGATGAAAGAGTGATAGGCTTCTGTCCTGGAGTATGTTCGTAATATTAATCAGCCAATTGTACAGAATGGTTGAGTTCAGTATCCTCACCCGCACCCATACTAAATAGGAAAACCTCAACCACCATGTTCAGATTGCGGTTAAACATGACTAT
>JAOVYU010000060.1:18097543-18108120 GCA_025674565.1 Synodontis membranacea | reverse complement strand
GTTAGGTTCCACAGAAAAATTTGCGGGTCCGTGAAGCCGCGAATACAGAAACGCGAATGCGCGAGGTATTACTGTATATATAATTTTGACCCTGTGTTTCAGAACACCCAAAATAAATTAAAACTTGTGCACCTATCTAGCCATCCATTCATCCATGAACAATCATTGTGACCCAGAAAAAGAACAATTCAAAGTAATTGGAAGCCCAGTATTGCCATGACGTTCATGTTGATGTATGTAAACTTCTGACCACAATTGTTAAACTTAAATAAGCTGACATTGTTTTAAATGTGATGTACAAATGAAATGTACATACTTTATAATTGATAAAACTGAAAACATGTGTGCATTATTACTTTTGTAGATTGCTTTTGTCAGAGCTGCAAACTCATCAGGACGCCTGGCCGTTTATGACACCTGTCAATCCCAAATCAGTCCCTGGATACCGCAAAGTCATCAAGAAACCCATGGATTTCTCCACCATTCAGGAGAAACTTTCCAGCAGCCAGTATGTATATCAATATGTATATATGCACAAACAGCTTCACTAAATGTGGAAAGTAATACATGTGTGGTGGCCTGGGAAAGACTTTAATTTTAAAATGTAATCAAATTTTAACATTAAATATGTAAAATACATAAAGTTTTAACATTTTGCGTATAGGTCTGAGAAGTATAGGTAGCCCAGAACTGATATGTTTCTCTTTTGCAAATATCTCAGTTACAGGTAAGGTTATAGCATTCAAAATCTGGTTACCGACACTTGTGAAAAGAGAGAATATTTGCCAGTATCTAATTACAAGCAGAATTGTTTAAACTTACTGTATGTCCATTTCACAAGAATCCCCCCCCCCCTTTTTTTTTCTTTTTGAGTGATAGATTTCAGGAAACTTGACATACAATGGGTTTTTCTCATTCCAACACTCCTGTATATCATATGTAGTTTGATTGCTGGTGTTATTCGTCTTGCTTTTTCCTGAATTAAGGTTAGTAGGGAAGCAGATGCTATATACTGGGCTTGATCTTTTAATTAAGCATGTGTTTTCATTTTCAGATACCTGAATCTGGAGACATTTATCATTGACGTTAACTTGGTTTTTGAGAACTGTGAAAAGTTCAATGAGGATGATTCTGACATTGGACGTGCAGGACACAGTATGAGGAGATTTTTTCAGCGCAGATGGACTGAGCTCTTGAAACAAATCCAATAAAGTGACTGAAAAGAAAAAAAGGCTACTGCTGCTTTAAATTTGTGATCAAGCAAGCCCTCATCTTCAAATTTATCCTTTACCCCATCACTTTCACCATGAGTCAAAAGTACTGGCAGCTCAGCAAGCCCTCATACTGTGTGTTTATGATCACATTAATCCAGAGTGTTTCAAATAATATAGCGTGTCTCTTTAAGTGCAATACAAATTCTGTTTCTTTACAGAACTTTTATCAATTACAGCTGGGACTGACAAAAGAGCTTTCCACTCTGTAAAAAATATACTTGATGTTTTTCTTTTTTTAATATAAATATTACCATTATAGTGAATGTATTGTATTTAATTTTTTTATTATTTATAATTAATTTGCTATTCTTTTTCTATGAAAAGGAAGAATATTTAAAAATGCATTAAAGCATTTTTACTGAAATATATAATAAGGGTGTTGCATAAGTTTGTAGTAAATATCTTTATGAATTAATCAAAACTCCCTTAATTTAACTATCAAGCATGGAGCCCAGCAAGATTCATATTCATAATTGACTTCTATTTGTATTCAATAGTGGAAAAAACTCAAGGGAGGCAAGAGATGAATTTTGCTAAGTTCATGGCAATTATTGCTGTCAAGAACTGGTTTGCTTTTTAAAAAACAAAAAAGTGAATTTGAGCCAAGAGGTGGTAGACCAAAGGAAGCAGAAGAGAAGATGTGACACAATCGATCCGAGAGCTGGCAAGACTTGAATATGGATCATTCTACTGTTCTAAGGTGTCTGAAGGCAATGGGAAAGATTCTGAAAGATGGTAGGTGGGTTCCACATGCACTTTCAGAGACAAGTAATGCTCAAATGCTTAACAGCTTCATTACAGGTACATTAAAGTACACCTTTATTACGAGCTGCTTTATTACGAGCTGCAGTTCCTAGAGAAACTGTAACACTGAATGATAGTGATCAATTGATCAAATTAATTGAAAAACATCAATGAACTGCCATCATCCAGTGACCATTCGTAAAAGAACACATTTTCCCTTATGACACACAAGGCTATATGCTGCAAAAGTAAATAATTCTAAGCCTTGGATTGGAAGTTTACTGCATCCAGCCTAGCCTACTCACCGGATATAGCATCATCAGATTTATACTTTAAGTCACTGCAACATACATATTCTGACCAACATTTAAAAAAAAAAAAAACTCCATAATATACAAAATGTAGATGAATTAATTTGCTCAAAACCTGAATCCTTCTTTCTCAGTGGTGTTCATTCTTTGCCAGATAAATGGCAGAAAGTCATAGAATCTAAAGGGAATTACTTCAAAGACTGACTCTATGTATTATTTTAGAAAAGCATGAGTAAAATTTGTTCCAAAATGCCATGAACTTATGCACCACCCTATATTTATATATAAAATGTTTACACTGTTAGGTGCTTTACTGGTACCAGGAAACACTTCACAAAATTGCTGTAAAACTGAGTTAGCAAAAATGTTTTGACCATTGAAGAACAGACTAATAGATCTGTGTGTATATAGTGTCTACATGTCTAACAATATGTATGTGTGCAATTTTGCAAACATGTTCTTTGCCATTGTTTCTGTTGTCTTTAAGTAGCATAAATTTAAAGTTAAGAAAGAAAAGCTCATACTGGGACTGAATCAAAATGCCAAAATACACAAAGGTATAATTGATATAGAAAGAGTTGTAAATAACTATAGAGCATCGTGTTAGTATTGAGCTGTGGGGTTGTAAACTATGGTTGGAGCATAGGGTTGATGTTTAGGCGTGGAGCATAGAGTGAAAATATAGTATTAAGTTTGAGTTTTATATTTAGTTCATGTTGGTGTTGATACATGAGATGTAGCATTAATAAACATTCTAGCATAGCAGCTTTACAGAAATCCAGGAATAGATCTAGTAGCTCCAGGTATAGAGACAACAGTAGAATGGAAAAACTCCCTCGGAGCACATTATTGAGGAACCTTAAAGAAAAATACATATCTTCTGGGCAACAGTGAATGGTAGAATTTTGATCATTTTCAAGTAAGAATGGAAGACGTTCAAATATTAGTCTGTGTGTGTTAATAGGGGTCTTGATAAGAACATAAAATAGGTCATGGCAACAGTTTTTGGAAAGTGCCAGTCCGGAGAATCCAGGTGATGTTATTGACTGCAGCAGCAATATGAGTTATAAGCATAGAAAGTTTGAGAAGTGCATGGGTATCCAACTGAGGAAAGGCAAATCATCAGTGCAGATAATTCTGAGAAGAATACTCAAGAACAAAAGGCTGATTACAGGAGCAAGACCTTCCATACTCTAGTGTCGTCACTGTACATGTGGAGACTCTTCCAGGACTAGGGATGGCAGCATAAATCATAGCACCAGAGCAAGGACCAAAAATACTAGGACTCCCTGGGACATCAGCATCCTACGAGGCCACCATCAAAAAACCTGATGACTACAATAACGAGGTGGGCCAACAGCACCAACATCAAGTTTACCACAAAACTCTGTGTAATAACTCTCAGATTTGCATCTTAATGTGGGATTAAAGCCTACAATTAAAGATTACTGTGTCTGTATCCTATACATACAAAAGAGGCTATTTAATTGTTGGAGAACTTCTCAGAAAAATAATATACTAATAAAGGCTGCATTCTGCACTATTTCTGCCTTGTTCCCAGGATAACCCATGGATCCACTGTTTCTAAAACTTTGATAAAGCAGTTGCAGAAGATAAATTAATTAAATTTCATTCATTCATCTTCAGTAAGCAGTTTATATTAGTCAGTGTCACAGTGGAGCAGAAGGATCCAGAGCATTTGCCTGGAACACTGAGCGTAAGGTGAGAGTACACACTCTTACTTACACCTAGGGAAACTTTAGAGTCATCAGTCCACCTTCCAGCATGCTTTTGGGAGGTGGAAGGAAACCACACAGAGAAATAACAACGTGAAACTCCACACAGACAGTAGCTGGGATTGGTATGGGCACTCTGGGCCTGTATAACAGGATGAATGTATACTGGACAAAAATATAAATGAAACACTTTCGGTTTTGCTCCAATTTTGCACATTTTGAGTGAAGCTAATCCGCAATATTTGAGAGTAATGGGTCTTTTGTGTATGTAGAAAATGTTTCAGATGTTTGAGTTCAGCTCATGCAAAATGGGAGCAAAACCCAAAGTGTTGAATTTATATTTTTGTTCAGTATATGTTTTACATTATAATCACTGCCACAGACTGTTGGCATTGGTGTTTCAGTGGCTGCCTGGCTCTTGGTTTTTCTATTGTACTGAATAAAACTTTAGAATTATTTTTATTGTCTTCTTCTCAAACTCAGTAATATGTTTTGAGGCAAATCCGCTCTGACTTTTTAAAATGACAAATCCACACATCCGAACATGAGTGAACTAAAGTGAACTTAGACCAGATCTACTGTTCTCCCCAGATATTTACCTCCACTGTTTTAGTTTCTACCTGTGTTTCAGTCCGAAGACAAGAAACAGATTAAGGAACAATAAAAACTTCTACTGAATCTATTCCTCTCTCATCATGGTTCATTCCATCACATGGGCGTACGCCTCTCAAGCTAAAATCTGTTCTGCCATGTGGTACTGAGGAAAGAATAATTAAGCATCATTCAACACTCTAAGGGTGAAGACTGCCATCTTGAAATACTGGAGGATGTTAGACCAAAGAAAGATTCCAGGTACAGTAAGTATAATAGAAAATGTCTCTTGCTTACAATGGAAAAAGAAGCATTTGAAAAAAAAAAAAATAAAAGCACTGATAAAATTTTAGACGTTTGATTACTGAATCATTGAGGATCTAAGAGGAAACGGATTTACTGGGTAAAGGGACCTGCACAATCAATACACACCAAGCACCGAGCTAAAGCATGGGATTACAGTGCATCAGTAAAACTCAGCGAGTAGAGTTTAGGCATAACAATGAAGTTTAGCAGTGAATTTAAGTACAGTATATGACTGTGGGATTGTAGTGTTGTTGGACTGAAGTGTTGGATTGATTATTTAATTTGTGTGTTAAATCAAGTTTAAAACTGTAGCATTGCAGTTTAGTGCTGCATTCTATAGTCTAATGCTGAAGCAGGGGTTAAACACAGGAAATGTAGAGCCCAAAAAAGCAGTTTTAGTAGCGTTAGATTGTAGTATATCAAGCCTGTCTTATTGATTTGGTTTGAGCTTGCTCTCTAAAGCACTACTCAACCCAGGTCTTGGGTTTCTCCCTGCCCTGAACATTTTAGTGTTTTGCTGGTTTCCAGCACAGCTAATTAAACTAGCTAATTAACACTCCTTCTGGAGTTAAAGTGTGTGTCTTAGAGCAGAGAAAACATTCAGATGTGCAGGACAGGAGGTACTCCAGGACCAGGGTTGGGAACCTGGGATCAAGAACATTACCCAGCTTCTGGGTTGACAACGCGAATCAGTCGTGGGTTTGTTTGTTTCTTTTAAAACACAACTTGGGTAAACAAGTTATTTTTAATCCATTATCATACAAATGCATGTGACTTGTGCGGAATGTGCTGAGACATTACTCAACAGCAGAGGACAAAGAGCCAAATTGGTTTGAAAAGTAGTGTTAAAACATACATTCATACTGTATGTGGGCTTTCTCCATACTCTGAACAAAGTTGGAAGCACTGAATTATCAAGAATGTGGGTGCAGCGTTTCATTCCAATCAAACAGGAGCCACACCTGATTCCACCTGTTTAATCAGTTGATCTTGGCATTTAGTAGACAGGTGTGGCTTCTGCTTGGTTAGAATGAAAACCTGCACCAACATCGTCCCTTTCCAGATACGGTTTGACACCCGTTGTATGCTGTGGCATTAAGATTTTTCTTCACTGGATCTAAGGGACCTAGTCCAAACCTGTTCTAGCATGACCCTGTCCCTGTGCTGACTGTATACCAAGCCTTCCTTAGTGCCTGGCATTACTAATGCTCTGGTGTCTGAATGAACACAAATCCAAACAGCCACATTCCAAAATGTAGTAGAAAGCCTCATAGAGCAGCAAATGGGTGGATCAATTCAATATCAATGCCCAAGCTTTTGGACTGAGATATTTAACAAACACACAATATGAGAACCATGGTGTCTACACTCTGTATAACCATAATAATGCAGCATGAGATTGAAGCAAATGTGATGGGATGAGGCATAACAATGAAGCATGTGAAGGCAGGAGGGACAGTCTCTGCATATGACCTACTGCTTGTGACATAATACTTACATACTAAGTGTATAGCTATGCTATCATAAAGGTATGATGTTTTCCTGTTCATTCTGTATCTGGTTACGAATGTAGGTCATTCTATGGCCTACCTTTCTGTTACCGTGGTAACAGTAATAGTTGAATGTTGATGTGCATCTTATGTCACTAAGACATTTGCACACACAGAACTAAGTAGCGTTCAGTTACAGGGATGCCGGGATATTTTTCATTTCTTGAGAAATGAGCAGTGCTGCAGAGTAAGGTGTGTGAGTGTGTAGTCTTGAGGGGATTAGTTCTCTGCTGCCCACCTGTATGATTCATAATAGAGCCATAGAGCAACCGGTTTTAAAAATAAACATGTTGTTGACAACTATGGCCCGGAGCCTGTGAGACCATTATTATCTTTGCTCTTTGGGTGGGAAGGTTGGCTATCTTGTAGCTCGTGTGTACAGAATGTGGCAGTTAGTGCTCTCCTCCATGTGTGATTCATTGGTCCAGCAATATTGTCTGACCAGAAGTTTAAAATAATATTGTTACTAACTTAAGGCATAATATCAGTGTGGATATCCCCATTGGTCAAAAGCAGCAAGCTTCTTGTATTTTTTCCACTTGACAGCCATTCTTGACATTATTTTGTAATGAACATTCACTCCCACTTCCTGTTTTTTTCTGGGTATTTTTTTTTTCTGGGTCAGAGTTTCCTGTTTTCTCTGGATCAAAAAAAAAATGGAAAGAGAAAATGGCTCTTGAACAAGCTGTTAAAGAGGCCAAAAGGCAGAAAGCTTGAATAAGTCTTACATTCACGGGTCTGTTAAGCAATTGATTTGGAAGTCACTCAGTGTGCGCAATATGCTTGTTTATAAAAACTGCATGTGACTGCTTCGTTCTTTAAACTTCGTTCAAGTAGAACAGAGAATAAGAAATCAAATAGTTTCCTCATGATCCATCATGAGTCAAATGTCAGTGTACATGTCACTCATTTCTAGATTTAAATCCATACCTCCTGCAAATTAATAATAAATAAATAAATCTCCAAATCACAGGTTAATCTGTGGCAGGAGATCTACAGTCCCCTCTGAAAGTGTTAGAAGAGCAAAGCCAGTTCTTTTTTATCTTTGCTATACACTGAAGACATTTGGGTTTGATCTAAAGCTTAATGTGATTAGAATTTCTGCTTTCAATTCCTGATATGTACATCTAGATGTGTTCAAGTGATCCAAAATATCAGGACGCATGACCGGCAGCTGTTTATGTTGCCCAGGTGTGCCCTGTTAGAATAGCTCTGAATGTCTACCATTCTAACCCTAACCCAGGGTATTGCCTGTGAAGACTGCATTTGTTGTTAAAAGGATATACCAACATGAACACCAGAGAGATGTCTATTGGGGAAAAAAGGAAGCCGTTTTAAATCTAAGAATAGAGGGAAAATTGATCAGTGCTATTGCAAAAGCAATGGGCATAACAAATACAACAATTTGGAATGTCCTGAAAATATTGGTGTATTAACAACCAGACATGAAATAGGTCAGCCGAAGGAAAAACAACAGCAGTTAATGACAGAAATATCATGAGACCTGTGAAGAAAACCCCAAAAACCACAGGCAGTGACATCATCCACCTACACAGGGCAGGGGTGAAGGTATCACAATCCAACATTCAAAGAAGACTTTAAGAGCAGAAATAAAGAGGTCGTACCACAAGATGCAAACCACTTATCAGCAGCAAGAATCAGAAAGCCAGATTCAAATTTGCAAAGAAATACAGACAAAGCCCAAAAGTTTTGGAACTATGATTAACCTATAGCAAAATGCTGGAAATGTCAAAGTATGGAGAAAGAAAGCATCTGCTTGTGATACAAAACTTGAGAGTTCATCACCCAAGCAAGGCAGACGTCGTGCCATGGTTTGGGCTTGCACGGCTGCTTCTGGAACACGTTCACTAATCTTTATTGATGATGTAACTCATTATGGCAGCAACAGAATGAATTCAGAAATCTACAGAAACATTCTGTTTGCTAATTTACAGAGGAATGCATCCTATCTAAATGGGAGGAACTTTATCATGCAGCAAGACAATGATCCAAAATGCACTGACAACACAACAAACGACTCTAAACTGGTTTTAGGTTTAGACTGACTGAATCATTCATCACACCTTAACCCAACTGAGCAAGCATTTCACCTCCTGAAGGTGAGACTGAAAGTAGAAGCCCCACAAAACAAGCGACAATGAAAGAAACTGCGGTGAAAACCTGGAAAAGCATCACAAAGGATGAATTCAACGATTCTGTGATCTTACTGGTTCGCTGGCTTGATGCAGTTATTGTACGCAAAGGGATATGCAAGCAAAAATTAGGTGTTATATACTTTTAAGACTGTCTGTTCCAATACTTTTGCTCATGTAAAGGTTTAGGTGGTCCTCCACCAAAGGTGCTATGCTCTAACTTAGTTAGCACGGCTAGATGAAATTCTGATCTAGCATACCATATTTATCGTTTGATATTAAACCCAAACGTCTTTACTTTATAGCAAAAAACAAAAGAATTGGCCTTTCAGTTCCAGTACTTCCAGAGGGTGCTCTATGTCTAAGCATGTATTGTGTGAGAAAGAGCTGAATGAGCAGCTGAAAATTCTAAAACAACAGCTAGAGGCTTCACTCATGGACACTCATGTGTTCCTAACAGCTCATTTGCATGTAGTGATGCCCCCAAAACTCAAATCAAGGTTAAGGCTTAAAAGAAGAAGTGGAAATTATTTTGACTTGAAATAGCACTCTTTCCCTTCAGAATCTCAAAGCATGATTTATAAAACTCGCTCTACTCTTTTCCAGACAAAGACCAGGAGGCCATCAATACAAACATACAATGATCTAAAAAAAAAAAAAAAAAATGTGTTCTTAATAACTACTCGATGGCCACCTCGGTGTTTTGGTGCACTTTCTTTGTCTTTGCTTGTTTGTTAACTCTGTGTTTTGCCGTACTACAGTGAGCTCCTACACCAGATATGAGCTCATGAACATCAGGGCTACAATCCCCGAGGACTTACAGTATTTCCAACTTTCATCACCTTTGCACACATACACACCCATTTTTACATATTTTGCACACGGTGTACATCATTTTTAAAAATATATTCCTACTTGTGTAGTTTTTTCCCCCCTATTTTTCCTTTGTGCCATTGTTTGCATCATTACACCAAAACAAATTCCTTGTTTGTGTAAAGAAAACTTTGCACTGAATGTAATCCTGATTCTGATTTGTGTGTGTGTGTGTGTGTGTGTGGTGGAGTACACTGGAATATTTTTCTCAGACATGACAAGCAGACGTGTTCTGTATTAATCACAGAACAGACTGGGCCTTTCTCTGTTTGACAAAGTCTTGTCTTTCCATTTCACTACGCTTGGGCACACACAGACTGAAAATCTGAAGCTGCCACACTTGGCCAACCAAGTTAACAGACTTCTTTCAAAGCGTGTACAGTATTTACATATTTCAGGTTAAACAGAACTCTGCTTGTCTTGGTTTTGTCTCGCTAAACCTCTTGCATTGTTGACATGTTTGCTAATGAAACCACAGGGATTTTCATTTACAAAAAACATGTCACACATTAAAGCAACAGGTTGAAACGTCAGTCTTTTACCCTTCAGCTTCTGTCTGGTTCAGAAGGGCACTTCAGCAGAGTCACTGAAGACATCCAATGGATCTGGGTTTTAATATTGTAACAATACAGTAGCCATACTGTTATGCAGTCTGTATATTGTTCTATATATTATATTGGTATTTCGTAATCTTCTATCCAGCTGTCTGTAGTGCCAGGTACAATCCAAAAAGGTTTGTTCGACATTTGCTAACTGTGATTTCCTGTGGAAGCTCTACATGCTGTTTGTTAAGGAGTGTTATACCAGTATGAGCATTGCACTGTTCTGTATGTGCTGAAAGAAAAAATAGAGGATTGTTTTCCAATTACTGTACACATTCCTTATAAATTTCTTTGTCACTCAGTCAGTCTCTCATTCTGACTCTCATTTCTAAACTGTATGGACTGAGAATTGAAATGTAAAGTAATTCCAAGCCAGTGTGCCAGGTTGAACAGTAATGACTTCCACTGCTCTGAATAATACACGTTGTTCACTTCAG
>JAOVYU010000060.1:18049308-18059800 GCA_025674565.1 Synodontis membranacea | reverse complement strand
TCTACTGTCTGGAACTGTTGTCCATTTTTGTAAACTTCCCTTGCCATCCATCCCCAAAGGTTCTCAATTGGATTTAGATCAGGGGAACACGCAGGATGGGCCAAAAGAGTGGTCCTAAAATTTTGATCAGCTGTAAAACAGCCTGTTTGAGTTTAATCGTTATTTTCACTTAATTGAATGCTCAAAAAATGTTTTGTCTCACTCCCATTTCTTCTTGTTGCATGTTTAAGCTCTACCAACCATGCAAAATATGATTTTTTGCCATTTTTCAAGTGGTCTTAAACTTTTGATCGGGACTATTAAGTTACCTTGAATATATGTGCTTTTAGAATATGATGTCCAAGCTCCATTGTCTGCTGCCTGTTCAACTTGCCCTCCTGCCTGGACAACATGAATGCCATCAGGGCATGGCCACTTCTGCAGGGACACAGAAGCAATAAACTTCAACAACAATGATAAACAATGATAAACCATAAAGCAGATTACTAATAGAAGGATGGAGAAGTGATTCCTGATTTTAAAAATAAAGTTAAATTAAAAACATGGCTTGACAAGGTATTAACCGTTAAATCATTAGCGGCAGATGATTTTGTCATCATGATGTACGCACATGCGCACGCACACCCGCACACACACAGACACACAGAGTGGTATTTCCAGACTTTTAAGGAAGGCGTGCATGCCCAGGAGGGATGAACAGAAGAGGTGTCCTCATGTTCCCTGTGCTTGGCTCAGACTCTGACTGGTATTCATTAACAGAAAACTTCATTAAAAGGCCATGCATGAAAGCAGCTAGCTTTGATCAGCTCAACATCTCCTTCACTAAATAAAGTATTGTTCTGTGCTCTCTTTCTGTTTAAGTGAAGAAATAACAAGATTAAGTGGCAGGACCCTATTTTTCAAGTCTCTCTGTGTCAATGCCAAAGCACGGGATATATTTTTCCATGTAATAATGAAAGAAAAGGACAGAAGAGAGAGAGAGAGAGAGAGAGAGAGAGAGAGAGAGCGCAACAGGAAGAATGATAGGGAATGAGAACGGAGAGTACGTCTCATTGTGGGGAAGGGTATGTGCTAAGAGGAGGTGAGTCACCAGCCTTCATTTGTCAGTCCCATGGCTGGTGCAGTGAGGACACACACTGTCCAATCAGAATGCTCGGAGCTTCACACGAACCAGAACAGGAGATGGGAGGGATAGAATAACAATTAGACAGCACTGTTATAGTTAGTTCTCATCTTAATCTGCACCACATGGAGGCATCTGAAATAAGCAAGCCTATCTATATTACTCTATAATGACCTGCTAATTAAAGCTTTATCACAAATTCACACAAGGCACAGCACACAGCTAAATATCACACTTTCTCATAAATATGAGCGGCAATAGATGATTAACAAATAAAAGAAAAAAAACTTTCATAACTATCTATATATACACCGATCAGGCATAACATTATGGCCACTGACAGGTGGCAATTGTTAGTGGATAATAACTGGGTCAGAGCATCTCCAAAACTCCAACTCTTGTGGGGTGTTCCCGGTCTGCAGTGGTCAGTATCTATCAAAAGTTTTCCAAGGAAGGAACAATGGTGAACTGGTGACAGGGTCATGGGTGGCCAAGGCTCACTGATGCACATGAGGACAGAAGGCTGGCCCATGTGGTCCAATCCAACAGGCAGGCTACTGTAGTAGCTTACATACATGGACATGAGTAGCATATGAAAGTCATGAATTGAATGTCTTTGAAATGTTCTTTTTCTGTAACTGCAAAAAACCCAAGACTGGTGCACAAGTGTCAACTTATTTTGAGATTTCAGAAATCAACAAAGGGTCAAACTTATAAATACAGGGTCAAAATTAGAAATTATATTTGGTTATATGTCCTGTTAACCAGATGCTTTTGGTAGACATCAGCAAGCTTCTGGTGGGATTCTGTTTGGATATTTGACCACTCTCGTCAGCAGAATTGGTATATTTTATTACAATTTGTGTGTTTCCTGGCAACGACCTGACATTTAAGCACAGTCCACATACTCTATATGGACTAAAGTATTGGGACACCTGTCCATTACACCAACAGGAACTTTAATGATTTTGCATTTAAATACATAGACTTTAATATGAATATGAAAATGTCTTCTTATGCTGAAGCATTAAGATTGCCCTACACTGGAAGTAAGGACCCAAGCCCAAACCGTGAAAAACAGCCCCACACCATTATCCCTCCTCCACCATGCTGACATTCTCCCGGCATCCGCCAAGCCCAGACTGTCTGCCAAACAGAGACGCATGATTTATCATTCCATAGAACAGTTTCCACTGCTCTACAGTCCAGTGGCGGTGTGCTTTACACCACTTCTTCCGATGCTTGGCACTGGGCTTGGTGATGTGAGACTTGCATGCAGTTGCTAGGCCGTGGAAACCCATTCCATGAATCCCCCGCTTTGGTTTAATTTTTGTGTTTACATAATGCCAGTGGAAATTTGGAACTCTTCAGCTATGGAATCAGCAGAGCTTTTGTGACTTTTATGCACCATGGACCTTTAGTAGTCGTTGACCCCACTCTGTGTCTTCACGTGGTCTTCTGCTATGTGGCTGAGTTGCTGTTGTTCCTAAATGATTCCACTTGCCAGTAATACCACTGACAGTTGGCCATGGAATATCCAGCAGGGATGAAATTTCACAAACTGTCTTATTGCAAAGGAGGCATCCT
The DNA here is from genome assembly GCA_025674565.1 of Synodontis membranacea. NCBI lineage: Eukaryota > Metazoa > Chordata > Actinopteri > Siluriformes > Mochokidae > Synodontis > Synodontis membranacea. The sequence goes on along the minus strand of JAOVYU010000060.1, from coordinate 18,057,090 downwards.
ATCACAGTGCCATGCTTGAAGTCACCGAATTCTTCAGAACGACCCATTTTGTTTCACAAATGTTTGTAAATGGAGACTGCATGGCTAGGTGCTTGAATTTATACACCTGTGGCAATGGGTCTGATTGAAACACCTGAATTCTATAATTAAGAGGTACTTTTGTCCATATAGTGCATTTTGGATTAGTTTTAAGCTTCATGTTAGCCTGCTTATCCATTCCACTACCAGCTTTGATGTGTGTTCTGGGTCACTGTCCTGTTGGAACACCCAATTATGTCCAAGATTCATCTATCTCAGTGCTGGGCAAACTTTCTGACTCGCGGGCCACATTTGTCTTTTACATTGTACATATAACCAGGCCCAGCAACCTTCGACGGGGGGGAAGGGGGGGGTTGTCACCGATCGTATTTTTTTGGCCGACAGTCTCCGACGGGGGCGGAGCCGACCGTACCGAATTTATGATTTCGCCGACAATCTCCGACGGGCCGACAATCTCCCGCAGGCCATAGTTTGACCATGTCTGATCTAGCTGATAGTTTGAGGTTATGCTGAAGAATTCCGAGGTTCTAAATTATTCCATCCACTTTGTGAAATGCATCAGTTCCACTGCAGTAAAACAGCCCCAGAGCATGATTCTAAGATCATCATGCTTATGAGCTGGTACAGTGTTCCTCTGTAACTTTGGTCATTTGTGGCCAAACAACTCCATCTTTTTATCATCTGACCATAAATCTTTACATTTCTTTGTCCATGCCGTCAACTGCAAACACTAGTCAAGCTTAAAGGTGTGGATTTTGGTGCAGGGGCTTCTTTCTTGGATGGCAGCCTCTCAGTCCACGGCGATGAAAAGCTCGCTGAACTGTAGATGGTGTTCCTGCAGCTTCCAGTTCATGTCAGGCCTGTGCCTTTACGGGTCCTGGGTTGCTCCTGACCATCCAAACCAATTTCCTCACAGTTGCAGGTGACAGTTTGGGTCTTCTTCCAGCCCTTGGCAAAGTTAATACACCTCCTAATAATTTTTAATTTTAAAACAAACCCATTTTATTTTGTGTGCAGAGAAGCTACCAGTTATAGTCAGTCATGATCAATAACAGGAAGTTAAGAGGCCTTGGCAAGTTAAAAGATATTTTGGAACTTCCAGCACAACCTGAATTAATAAACCAAGTGGATGTATGTATATGTTTCACCATATAAGCATAATTTTGGCTCTGAATATATATTTCTCTCTCTCTCTCTCTCTCTCTCTCTCTCTCTCTCTCTCTTTCTCTCTCTCTTCCACTTGTCTACTCACAAAGATGAGTCTGTGCAAATTCAATACAATGTTCTGAGTGATAATGTTTATCCTCTGACAGAAAATTTCTATGCTTCCCTATCACCATCCACAGAAAATAAGAAATAAATGATACGACAGTCAAAATATTGCTTATTTTATATACACCATATGGATAAAAGTTTGTGGACACCTGATCTTAACACTCACATGTGCTTTGTTAAACATACCAGTTCAGATTTAGTCCCAATTTGCTGTTATAATAAGCTAAATATTTTTAGGAAGGCGTTCCACTAGATTTTGGAGCATATCTGTTTGAATTTTGTCCATTCACCACATGAGCGTTAGTGAGGTCAGGTACTGATGTTAGGTGAGGAGGCCTGGGGTGCAGTCGGCATTTCATTTCATCAAAAAGGTGTTCAGTGAGGTTGAAGTCAGGGCTCTGTGTAGACCACTCAAGTTCTTTCACACCAACCTCAGAGTACCGTGTCTTAATTGAGATCACCCCCTTGAGCACAGGGGACTTGTCATGATAGAAACAGGTGTGGGCCTCTTAGTCCCCGTGAATTTGTAATGATACAGCATCCAACATCCTAAACAATTGTGTGCTTCCAACTTTGTGGCAACAGTTTGGATAAGGAGCACATACTGGTGTCATGGTCAGGTGTCCACAAACTTTTGTCCATATAGTATATGACCCCTACATAAACGCATTCATAAAAAAAAAAAAAAGCCCACAATAAAGTTGAAGTGCCATAATTACAGCTTTATTAAAACTGTGATTGAGCGGTGCTGTAATCAGCCAGGTTGGCTCTGCTGCAGTTTGACATTGCACATAGGCACATTTAAGAGAAAAAAATAGCCCTTATTTCTCCACACCTTATTGTTGGATATTGACTACATATTTATAGTCCATATTCCTCCGGTGAAACTAAGACTGCATCTTGATTTTTGCCATTTAACATCAACAATATGCTCTGTCACTGCCCTTAGAAATAACTGCATTCCAAAGATTTCAAAGATTCCAAACTTGCCAAGTCATTTGAGGAGAAAGTCTGAATTTTGGCAAGCAAGGCTGTCAGGCTTATTAACATGGAGATAAATTGGCAGACAGTAGTTACAAGAGGACATAACCCAATAAACCACCTTTCAAGAAACGTGGAATCAGTAGCATTACAATGGATTAGCTTAGCATTTACCAACAGAGAGCGTACGATGTATAATCAAAGCTAAATCAAGCTTTCTCTGGTTTCTGGTTACACAAAGACATGGTTGGCTGCTCAGATTGTTTGAAGAACTTTAAAAAAAAAAAAAAACCCAAAATACTGTATTGCACAGATGTATAGTGTTAACATAGGGCTTGGTGGTGGTATCAGAACAAACAGGAGCTAAAATTATAATAAAGAGTGATCATATTTAATATTTTGGTAACCAATCCTGGATAAATCACTACAATCACAGTGGGATTGAATATTCATCTTCTTTACAGAACAGAACCCAAATATAATTTATCCAACTGATGCCATTATTCTTACTGTTTATTAGTGTTGTAGTACTCGAGATCAGTCTCGAGACCGTTTTTGAAGGTCTTGGTCTCGTCTCGGACTCGGCCGCATGTGTCCTCGGTCTTGTCATGGATTCGGACAAAGAAGACTCTGAATTTTATTTTGACACCAGCCGAGACCACGGCTCAGAGAATATTATTATTAATGAGCTGTTTAATGTCGGATTGGATAACTTCTTACTTTAATTGCAACCAATGATGTTAGTGCCGACCGCGGTTACCCAACTCGCCCCCTTCACACTAGTGTTGTAGTACTCGAGATCAGTCTCGAGACCGGTTTTTGAAGGTCTCGGTCTCGTCTCGGTCAGCCCTGGTCTCAGTCTCGACTCGGTCTCAGAGCCTCAGAGCCTTGGTCTTGTCTTGGTCTCGACCCCCTCTGGTCTTGGTCAGGTCTTGGTCTCGGATAAGGTGGCCTTTACTATAACACTACTGATTATAAGTGCTAAATATCTGTCAGATAAGTAGACAAATTACTGTTGTAATAACCATCATATTACTGTAAGGTTGTATTTTCTTCTGTTTACTTTAAATGATGACATTTTTCTCATTCCATTTTCTCTCCTTTCTTCTGAGTAACTTAAACCCCAGTAGATGGAAAATGGGTTAAGCTTAACCCATCAGCCATAACATTATAACTACTGACAGGTGAAGTGAATAACACTGATTATCTCTTCATCATGGCACTTGTTAGTGGATGGGATATAATAGGCAGCAAGTGAACATTTTGTCCTCAAAGTTGATGTGTTAGAAGTAGGAAAAATGAGCAAGCATAAGCATTAACCCTTAACCCTAGCTCATCTGTTGGCTCGGACCACACGGGTCAGCCTTCGTTCCTCACGTGCATCAATAAGCCTTGGCCGACCACTGTTCCTTCCTTGCACCACTTTGGCAGACACTGACCACTGCAGACCGGGAACAGCCCACAAGAATTGCAGTTTTGGAGATTCTCTGACCCAGTCGTCTAGCCATTGCAATTTGACCCTTGTCAGACTCGTCCTTACACTTGCCCATTTTTCCTACTTCTAACACATCAACTTTAAGGACAAAATGTTCACTTGCTGCCTAAAATATCCCATCCACTAACAGATGCCATGATGGAGATATAATCATGTTATTCACTTCACCTGTCAGTAGTCACAATGTTATGCCTGATCGGTGTGTGCGTGTGTGTGTGTTTAAAATCAGTTCTTCTACAATTAAGGAAAGTGAATCAAAGCAGCCTTTACTATGTTTTCTCAGTTGTTAAGAAGGATCTGGGGTTTCCAGGATGCCGAGCAGAAAATGAGAGTTAAAGATAATTCATTATAGTTTTCTAGCACTGACTTTTCTATTTGAATTCAATTTCAGTACATCCTTAACACATTCCATTCCAATATGACATACAGCCTTATAGACTAGAGTGCCTAGATTAAGTGCCTTACAAATGGCCATAGGCACCCTTTTTCAAGGTAAAATCTGCAAACTTGTGATAAGCCATAACCTTCGAAGTGCAAACTTTTTAGATGAAAGCTGTGAGAGAGTTCCTGAAGTTGGTCATCACTTCGGATTATAATATTTTTACAGATCATTATTTCAGCACTGCTGGTCATCCTCAAGCTTTTTCACTCTCTCAAACTAACTCATGCTGGTTGGAAAGATGTCATGAGGAAGATCATCTCATCTTGCAGCTTTATCTGTCTTGTATTTCTTGTTATTTGGTCAACATTTAGTGGCATTTTCACATTAATAATAATAATAATAATAAAACAATCAGAGCACAGGACAACTCTCCTTAATTACTAACTCAAGCCTCCTACTTTATGGCATGCCAGCATCTTACCTGGGGTCACAGAGGAACTCAGAGCTCTCGCCATCAGCCCTCCACACGAGCCACTCTCTGAAGGATGGGTGGCAGAACATGCGTGTCTTATCCCGCCGTTTAATCAGGAATGCAGAGAGCATGTCCATACGCTGCTGGAAATCATCCCACTGCAACTCTCCCTGTACTGAACCAGCATTCAAGGCCTGAAAGAGCTGCTCATCTGTCAGTGGGTGGAGAGAAGCCAGGGCAATGTTGAGGATGGGCATGGCACGCTCAAACGCAGAGTTGCTCCTGAACTTCATGTTGCATTGCAGTAGGTAGATCTCGGCCAAAGAGATTGGCACCACTTTGTAGCTGGAGCTCTTGATGACCAAATGCCCTCTCTCAAAGAGGTCTAGTGTGAGTTTTAGGTAAAGGTATGAGCCCTGGCTGCGGGAAATGAGGTGCGAGCTCAGCTTGGACACAGTGACAGGATCGGCCTTTCCGTTCAGAGAGACATTGTTGAGGACGTCACGGCTGCTGTTCACACGGTGCTGGATGTAGGCATTCAAGTCTGAGCTGATCTCCTTGTTATCAGGGAAGTCATCCAGACTGATCTTGGTGAAGGGAAGCAAACTGGTGACCTCCTTTGGAAACACAAAGAGGAACAGATTTCATTCATCTTCATGAGGACCTACACCCAACTCTGACCTTAATATTAGTAACCAAAATGTCATTAAAATTTGTTCATAAAATTCACGCCATTTTCCCCCATTCTCTGAGGAAATTTAGACATTTTTGGTCCAAATTGTGCTGTGTGTCCTGAGATGCTTTTGGCTCAGCAAGGCTGTACAGCGTTGCAATTTGAGTGTGCTACTGAAAGAGTAGTTATTTAAGATGTATGAAAACTTGAATCAGTCTGGCCTTTCTGCTCTGACCTCTTATCAACAACGGTTTCTAAAATACACACCCCAGCCCGCCTTGCATCAAGAACCATGCCATACTACGCTCAAATACTACACTATGCTCAAAACTGCATGATTTTATGCATTTTTCTGCTGTTACATGATTGGCTGATTGGGTAATTGCAGTTGTTCCTTTTAAAATTGTTGGTGAGTATACGCTGCAATATGGTACCATAGCTGAACAATCCATTTACTGCTATGCAATATGCAGTGTATAATGTAAAGTATTACTTATTTGTGAATATTTCAAATTAGAAAAATACCACTCCACATCAATGTTATCAAACACATATAAGAATTCCAGCCTCTCTTAGACAATTCTCTCTCTCTTTCTTTTTTTTTTTTTTCCTCTGTCTCATCTATCCTGATATAAGAAATGCACACACACAAGCAGGTGGTGTTAAAAGCCACTTTTCCTGTGCTATAGTATTGTTGTCCTCTGGATGATTTATCTACACAAGGTCAGAACAGAGCAGGAGATATCAGACCACTTTGAAAACACACACAGACACACAGACTCTCTCTCTCTCTCTCTCTCTCTCTCTCTCTCTCTCTCTCTCTCTCTCACTCTCTCCTGCAAACAAAGGATTAAGAAGTGACAGACTTGAGAGAGCTGGACTCTACAGGGACACCCTCACATTATACTCTGCACACATACAGAATACACTCCCACACAAAAGGATGTTGCTGTCATATATACATTAATTTGCACTATGCCACCTCATATTTTGAAGAGCCCCATGCAACAGCTGACCTTGCTTTTAGAAGGAACTCTGTAGCTGAAATATAAACATGATCAGGTGAACCACTGCATGTACTGTGAGAGACAAACATGGTGAATAATACAGTAGGGCACTGAGATAAAACTGTTTGCGCTTAACTGTTCACTCAGATACTGATTGAAAAATAGAAACGAGCTTAAAAGTTTTTTAATACATCATGCCTCTTGCATATATTCAACACTTTTATATAGTATGGTAAATAACATTAACGGCAGAAGACTGATGAAATGTGAGCAGGTCATCTTTGTTTGTTTTTAAGCTACGGCTCATTTGTAGATAAACCCTGCTTTTATCCATCACTTCCTAATCTTTCTGGAGAGATTAATTCAACTAACAAGGGAATCTGTGCACAATCTGACATGGCCACATTTAGATTTTTAGCAGCCACTAACTTACTAGTAGCAGTTAAAGCAGATACTCTGGCCTTCTCCAAAATGGGATCATCACCAAAGGTTCTGAATATGCGCACTGACAGACAAGTGAGAGGTTACAACTAAGCAGACTGGCACTCCCTAAAAACCTCCTAACCACAGCATACATTATTTCATCATTCCATCTTCACAGACATTTTTTTTTTTCACGTCTTACAGTGAAGGTCTTTAATAAATTAAACTATCTGTCAAGATTTCCATCTGTTCTGAAGGTGTTTAGGGATTTTTCATGGTCATGTTATGTCATGTTATGTTATGTTTGCTGTGTCCTCTCTTTCGTGCATGTGTGTATATAAGCTCCAATATGGCTTCCTGTAGATGAAAATTCTCATGTAATGCACAGGTCATTAATAATGTACATTTTATTCTTCCTGTTCTGACAGCTCTTGTTTTTTTCCAACCCAAATGACTACATTTTGAAGATTACTTGCTGCAGAGATTACATTTCATGCATAGAATTTTTAAAATGAAACTCATTCATTCACCTCCACAAACTATTTCCGATCATGAAGACTGGCAACAGAGATTCACTCAACAGAACCACAAGAATATGCTAACACCAATTAAAGAATCAATGCAGCTCTGCTACAGCTACTATAGCACAGATAATTGATTATTCATGCCTGGAGGTCAGCTGCAGTTAAGCAAACAACTGTTTGCATGTTTCTATGCAAGAGAGAGAAAAAAAAGAGGAAGAGTTGCTGGTTCCCTGAGGGGTTTTTAATGTCATACATTCAGTGTTTCACTTATTCACTATACAGTAATTATTCTTTTTCATGCCACATTATGCCTGACCGCATAATGTGGCATGAATTATGAACCGATCGGAAAATAGATTTAAGTTCTATTTTTTAGATGGAAGATTACAACAAAGTAATGTTTATAAATTGGGACAGATAATCCAGACACATTATACTCCTTATATTCAACATTCAGGTGAAAATTTAGCCTAAACCCCCCCCCCCCCCCCCCCCCCCCCCCCCCCCCCCC
>JAOVYU010000060.1:17831641-17848485 GCA_025674565.1 Synodontis membranacea | reverse complement strand
CACTGTGGTCAAAAAGGAATGGACATGGTCAGCAACAGTACTCTGTGGTAGGCTGTGGCATTTAAATGATGCTCAATTGGTACTAAGGGGCCCAAAAGAAAATATCCCCTACACCACCACCAACCTGAACCGTTGATACAAGGCAGGGTGGATCCATGCTTTTATGCTGTTTACGTCAAATTCTGACCCTACCATCTCAATGACTCAGCTGAAATCGAGACTCATCAGACCAGGCAACGTTTTTCCGTTCTAGTGTTGTCCAATTTTGGTGAGCCTGTGCAAATTGTTGCCTCAGTTTCATGTTCTTAGCTGACAGGAGTGGCACCCGGTGTGGTCTTCCGCTGCAGTCCATCTGCTTCAAGGTTCGATGTGTTGTGCATTCAGAGATGGTACTCTGCATACCTTGGGTGTACCGAGTGGTTATGTGAGCTACTGTTGCTTTTCTATCATCTCGAACAGTCTGCTTATTCTCCTCTGACCTCTGACATCAACACGCCATTTTTGTCCACACAACCCCTGCTCATTGGATATTTTCTCTTTTTTGGACCATAAACTCTGTAAACCATAGAGATGGTTGTGCATGAAAATCCCAGTAGATCAGCACTTTTAACTTCAGCAACTATATACAGTATATAAACACATCCCTTTTGGTTTTCATCCAATAGAGAAAAAAGGAAATCTTTTTAAAAAATAAAAACATCAAGTAGGCCTATCACAATACAGATCTTACACTTTACGCATAGTGTTAATGGTGATAAAGAAAGTGATTAAATATGCTTTGTTTTTTGTCCTGTGCCAGTCAGCACTTTTTAAACATTAGGGCAACTGATTTATAGAAGAATTTTATCAAAGGTATTTACTGCAGAATCTATAATCCTGCTGACTTTTCCCATTTGCCACTGCCGTCAAGCATTTCCCGACTGCACAGCTGGTAATGCTATTAGGCCCTCGCTTATACTCTGCAAACCAGAAATGTTGGACATGCTAGCTTTTGCTGTCCTTTTTTTAGCCTATCAGTTCTGAATATTACAGTTCTGGGTATATTCCAAAATTGTACCTTGCAAACAAGGGAACTCAGTATCGCATAAACCTACAATGTTTTTTTTTTTCTGTGCATCTGTGTGTTTGTGCGTATTCAGGATCAGTATTGGACATTATAAAGCACACATGTAGCGAAGGAGAGCACAAAAATGGTGTATTGGATGAAGCCACGATAGCTACTATTTTAAAAGAAGTTTTAGAGGGTCTTGATTATCTGCACAGAAATGGACAAATTCACAGGTAGGAAAATCCTATAACTTTGTTCTGCTTTGTTGACAGTTAATTATTAATGCAAAATGGGCATATATGGACATTCAGTTCCCAGTTTATTTGTTGCATCTCACTTGTACCAGCGCTCCTCATTTGTGATGTTATGGGGTTACACTACGCCATACACTGTACAATTAGTGGTTGAAGCCAAGTTAGTGTAATTACCGCACAATTTATCAGCCCCTTCAGTGGAAAGGGACTACAGTAGGGCTGATCAGATATTACTTGGGTAGTTGCTCATGCTTAGCCATGATACAGATAAAGTGCTAGACAGTTAACACAGAGTGTGCTTGAGAGTTTAATTCTCAGACGGTATACCCAGACAGTTGACTGACACAGAACTTAAAAGTGCCTAAAAGTGGCCACTGTGTCAACACTGCTGCTTGGGATACACTGGGAATAATCCAGCACTCAAAAAAAAATACATGATTCAAAAGATTCAAAGGTTTATTTGTCACTGGTCAGTAGAGAGGACATCCTGTCTCAGTAGAGGGGGGATGACAGATTTGTGCATAGCCAAAGGACTATTATATACCTACAGAGTGACCTATATGGTAGGTGTACCTCATAAAACAAGCCGTGAGTGTAGATACAAGGTATGTGTAGCTAATAAACTGGCAACGGGGTGAGTATTGTATTGGAAAAATCTCTTGTGTCCTGAAGTTACAGAGGAATGAACAAAGAATATGTTTGTAATGTTTGACCGTAGGGATGTGAAAGCTGGGAACATCCTATTGGGAGAGGACGGCTCAGTCCAGATAGCAGGTTAGTTTCACCCTACATCACAGTTTGGACCAGAGGGGCTTTTATTAATTCCACGAAATGTAATATTTTGGAAAATTGTTTCAAGGGGGCATCAAAAGGCACGCTGAAACGCTTTTAAAATTCTTCTGTCTACTTGTAAAATGAAATAAAAAGAGCCATCGTGTTGGGAACTCATTTGCATTGTGTAAAACATATGTTTCTGTGCACAATCATGCTTAATATAATCACACTTTGTACGTAGGATCGCATTTAAAAAACGCTTGCATGTGTTTCCAAAGGTTTGTGGCATGCTGTATGGTCAAGTAGCAAAACTAATCCTACTTAAAGTGTTATTTTGTGAAAAGCACCAATTAAGACGGGATTAAAGGATTCATGGAACTATAAGTTTTCTTTTGAGCTCTACATTAATTAAACTTCCTTAGCTGTGGAAATACTGCAGTAATTAGTCTGGGGAGACAGTCTGCACATGGCCAACATGCTATTTCTGGGTTTTATCAATGAAATTTAAAATACTTTAGCTTAAAATCAGTAATATTTATTTACCCAGAAGGAGTTAATAAACCATTGTTTTGTGATTTTTAAGCTGAGGGAAACCTGTTTAACTCAGTAAGATCGTTTATTTATTTCTCCATGTTATTTCTCTATGTAAATTTTGCCTTAATAGTACGTATTACAAAGTCTACAACAAAGTCTAGTCTATTCTTATTCCTCTCTGGGATAGGTAGGAGATATAAGTAGAGAAGTATACATTTGATGACACAAAGCTGTAACAGAGAGTATGTACTGAAAAAAGGCTTTAAATGGATATACTGATGGGGACTGTTTTCGTCCTGGGAAGTAAATTGGCAAATCTAGTGCAGACATATTGATTTGATTTTATATAACCAAAGCTGACCTTGTTTACTATTGATTAATGAAGGCTGCAAGCTGGGGAATTGTAATTCAAATTAGGGATGCACCAATCATGTAGTGTTGAGTGTCAGTGTCAGACAGATATGTCCTGAAACTCTTGATTGTTATTGGAAACAGATTTGAGATATTTTTCAGTTCAGTTCACTGGCCTATTTATTTATTTTTTTTTAAATATAAATTGTACAAACCTGTTTGACCTGTGGTAAAGACTGACTCTGGTGAGGACTGACTCTGGTGAAGACTGACTCTGGTGAAGACTGACTCTGGTGAAGACTGAGTGTGGTGAAGACTGAGTGTGGTGAAGACTGAGTGTGGTAAAGAATAATAATAAAATTTATTTTATAACGTCATATATTATCACAAGACATACATGTGAATGTTCTGGAATGGCAGACTCAAAGCCCAGAGCAAATTCTAACAGAGAATTTGTGTCTGGACATGACAAAGGGCTGTTGATGCCCGATCTTCGTGCAACCCAAAAGAGATTGAGCAGTTTTGCAAAGAAGAATAGGATAAAATACCAGTGTCTATATGTGCAAGTATGATTGAGACTGATCCACACAGTCTCACAGTGCCGTGATTGCAGCCAAAGGTGCATCTACAAAATTGAGACTTGAAAGGGTGAATATTTATGCAATTACCTATTTTCATGGTCTAGTTTTCATTAATTGACATTACTTTGCGAAAGTCTGGTTGCACTTTCATATTAAAGAGGTTTTTTGTCAGGTCATGTCAAGAAGCCAAGTTATTTGATTTCTTATTTGTTAATTTCATAATTATTATAGTAATTAGTTTATTTATTTATTTATTTATTTAACTAGTGTGTTGAAAATAGCATCCTGTAATATCTGCACTGTAGAGTGGCCACCTAGTGGCCAAAATGCACCAAACACCTTCCTTAAAAATGTAACCTGACTACTTGAATTTGAAGAAAAAAAATCTGAAAATTCACCTGTAGGTGATAAGATTTATTTTGCATATTCTGAAAAAAAAGGGTGATGGACTTTTGAATTGACTGTAGGTTAGAGTGAAGCAAAGTTTTGTCACAAGTCAGTGGATAATCACAAGAAGCCACAGCTCTGTAGGTCCTACAGGTGATTTGTTTAGAATGTTTGATGCGGTTCCTGGATAATGCCATGTGTGAGTTATAGCGCCCCCTATTGGCCAAATTGCTCCATATTTGGCAGGTAACCAAAAGTTTACACAGAAATGAAATTCACCAAGTTTGGTTATGTTTGGATGTTATTCTGTGAAGATATTGGCTTCAGAGTAATTATTGGCGACGCCTTCAATATTGATTGGTGCATGATGTCAAAACGGTTACATCAAATAAGAATCTGCTTCAGTAACTTTTTTAGGCATCCTTCTTAGATTATGTCTACTAAATCTTGTGAGATTTAGCAGAACGGTCTCGGAGGAGATAGTTTTTATAGGTTTTCAGGTTTTTCCAAAATGGCGGATAAATTTGGCCATATACATTAGATTCAGAAACTTCCAGGGAATAAGGGGGTAAAAGAATTTCAAATTTATCTCACAAGGTTCAGGAGATATAAGCAAAAACGTAAAATAGCTTGTTACAGCGCCACCTAGAGGTCGACTTTTAGTTCATAAGCTCTGACCCACGATCCAGACCAATCGTCCAAAGGATTTCCTGCCAGGTTCTACGGTTCCGGCCACAGTAGGTAAAATGTAAAACACTTTTTATTTAGTGTAATAGGCCACGCCCCCTTTAATCAGTCAATGACATCTCTTTTTTTTAGTTTTTATTTTAAGCGGTTCTTAAGATATTGACATACAGTCGACCCTCACCATTTTGCGGTTCGAATTTCACAGCTTCACTCTATCGCGTTTTTTTCAAATACAGTATATTCATTAAAAAGTTGATCGAGACAGTGAAAATGCGTCTTGAGTCAATTATTTTTATTTTTTATTAACTTTTTTTCCAAAAAATTAGGTGTTATTTCATGTTTAGAGGGCTCTAATAATGTTAAAATCCGTATTTAATAGGTCGTAAACAGGTTTTCTATGCTCTAACTACATGGAAATAATACTTCGCGGAAATTCACTTATCGCGGTAGAGTCTGGACCGGATTAACCACGATAAACGAGGGTTTACGGTATGTCTGTTATAGCGACCCCTATGGGCCAAATCACTCCATCTTTTGCAGCATGCCAAAACGTTATGTGCCCATGAAGCCTACCAAGTTTGGTTGTGTTAGGATGTTTGTCTGTGAAGATATCGGCTTCAGAGTAACTGTTAGCCACGCCCTCCATATTGATTGGCGCATAACATCAAAACGGTTACATGAAACAAAAATCTGCTTCAGAACCTGTGTTCGGCTTCCTTCATAGATGATGGCTACTAAATTACCTGAGATTTGGATGAACGGCCTCGGATAAGGAACCTTTTATATGTTTTCAGGTTTTTTCAAAATGACGGAAAGATTCAGTAGGTGGAAATGGGTGGGGACATATGCATTTCATTTAGGAGCTTTCAGTGGATAAGCAGAAAAGAGAATTTTGATTGTATCTTGCACGGTTCCGGAGATATGACCCAAAACCCAAAGGACCTTGTAACAGCGCCACTTATTGGTCAACATGTGCCATTTCAGGTCGCTGAGGTGTCGCAAGCACTTCTGACCAGTTCACCAAAGGGCTTCGCTAAAGTGTTTACGATTTGGGCCGTAGCCGGACTTTTGCGCAGGGAAGAATAATAAACAAACAAACAAACAGTAACCAGCACAAAAACAATAGGAGTCCTACGCACTCTGTGCTTGGACCCCTAAATATATTACACCACCATCATTTAATATTAATTTAGATTTATTTGTTTTTCAGGATTATTTCCCATCTCAATAGCTGTGAGAGCAAATGACAGACAGGGAGTCCTCAAGGCAAACTGTTTAGATTTACTAAAGAGAATAGTGTAAGCACTGGATCAGTATTGGGGATTGTACTAGGCTGAATTCTTTCGGAAGACCTCTTCACCACGTGTAGAATGTTCAATACAGGCGTTCATACATATTATAACTGTGACTATTAGACACATTGAGACATAACGATAATAAAAAAAAAAAAAACTATGGAGGAAATTTTTATAAAGCTGTTGCAAATTGAATTTTTATCTTGTTTAGCTGATTCTACATTGTATGCTTATTTTGCTGAAAAAATACAGCTTAGGCTGGTTTTGGAAGAGTATTGAGCTGTGACAGATTCAGCTTTTCCAGATAACGATATGAATAATTCTCACTGCAGACTTTGGTGTAAGTGCATTTCTGTCGACTGGAGGAGACGTAACCAGACATAAAGTACGGAAAACGTTTGTGGGAACTCCATGTTGGATGGCTCCAGAAGTGATGGAACAGGTAGGATTGTTTATGAAATAAGCATTACTATTGCACAGGGTAAGTGACTGCCTCCAGCTTGTCTTTAGCCAAAGAGACAGAGACCACACAGGGATGACTGTCAGTTACGCCAGAAAGATTCACTAGACCGGTTGTGCAGTACACACATGTTTAAATTTCAAGTTTCAAAACCATATCTCAGAATAGGCTTTCTCTGAGTAGAGTATATGGGCTTCTCTTGTTTGTAGGTACGAGGTTATGACTTTAAAGCTGACATTTGGAGTTTTGGGATCACTGCCATAGAGTTGGCCACAGGATCTGCACCGTATCATCGATATCCACCTATGAAGGTGAGGGTATTATTTCCTTTTTTCAGTGTTGAATTGTATTCTATGGACTGCACCAGTCAAAAATTCTAATTCAATGTTTTTTTCTTTCTATTAATTACTAGAAAAAGACTTCATGTCTTAAAGTAATGATGTATTGTCATTTCTCTTTACTTAGTTGAGTGGGTCTTGACATAATCAGGGCTATTTACTGTATACACACACAACCTCAACACAGCACAACACAACCAATGGTCTCAAATGCATTAAGAAGGCAAGAAATTCCACTAATGAACCTTTGACAAGGCGCAGCCGTTAACTGAAAAGCATTCCAGGTGACTGTGTCATGAAGCTGGTTAAGATAATGATAATGATAAAGATAACTGTACAAAGCTTGATCAAGGTAAACGGTGGCTAGATTGAAGGATCTGAAATACGAAACATATTTTGTTTTTCCTAAGACTTTTTTGTTTACCACATAATTCCATATATGTCCCATATGTTATTTCATAGTCTTGAAGTCTTCAGTATTGTTCTACAATGTCGAAAATAGTCAAAATATAGAAAAACCTCTGAATGAGTGGGTGTGTCGAGACTTTTTACTGGCACTGTAAATGTTTTGTAAGCTTGACTAATGGGTGATTAAATGTTTTAGAAAACTAATATTTAGCAGTGTGCTCCTTGATTCACTTGTGGGACACTACAGAGGTATGACACTGTAACAAGGATGACTGACATAGTTATACTATACTATGCCGTAAATACTTTAGAAGTTTTCTTAACCAGTGTACACTTAGGTTGGCACCAGAGTTTTGCAGTGCCTCTTTGGAATATAATCAGTCCTATACTCAAATCCTCTTTGGAATATAAAGTATTTCCTTGTACAATTTGTATATTTAAATGTCTTAACTGAGACATCTTTACATTTTTCTTTGACCAGCTGTTAATTTTGACCCCGATTTCCTCACCATGTTGTGTAGGTTTTAATGCTGACACTGCAGAACGATCCCCCAACCTTAGAGACAGAAGTGGAGGATAAAGAGATGCTAAAGAAATATGGGAAATCATTTAGGAAACTAATAACTCTGTGCCTTCAAAAGGACCCGACTAAGAGGTACATTGTTATATTTCCCTACTGAGAAAACTAGATGAGCAACTTGTTACTATAGCAAATTTGATTGATATAGTTTATTGAAAAATTACTAATTTTCAGTGTGTGTGTGTGTGTGTGTGTGTGTTTTAGTGAGCAAAAAAGAAAAGCTCTCTCTCTCTCCAGGCTTCTACTTTATGCCATATGTTCAGTCACAATCAATAAAGGGATTCAGTGTTATAAAGCTCCCAGTAGAAAAACTCAATTATGGTCAGATTGATATAAATGAGCCCATGCCAGTAGTTATACTAAAGGCTTACTCTAAAGTACGTTATGTGCATATATAATCAGGCTAAATATTCACTGTTGTATACAGGGGACCTTACCTTAATTACCCATTCTGGTTAATGCAGGAAATATATTAAAGTATATTTTAAGAATGCCCACATGACATGTTTGCATACTCGAGCACTTTTTCACATCTCTACAGGCCAACTGCGTCAGAACTCTTGAAATGCAAATTCTTCCAAAAGGCCAAGGTACAGTTTCATACATTTTCTTTGCAGTTCAGACAACTTGTTGTGCTTTAAAGTTTAAAATCTTTTTTTTTTTTTTTTTTTTCCTGCTTTACCATTATAGAACCGGGAACACTTGATTGAGAAGCTGCTTTGTAAAGGACCAAATATAAGTCAAAGAGCTAAAAAGGTATTTCATTTCCATCACACATTGCTCTGTGCCACCGTGGCCATCGCAGTGTACCCTGTACTGACGTGCTGTGGTGTGTGAGGTTTGGTCAGTGTGGTGCTTCCTTTTTAGAATACTGCCACTACACACTGCTGCTTTTTCCACAAGGTATAAACACACTAGTTACAGAGACAGAAGAAAGGCTTCTTTCAGCGATTTCATTCTGGTCTTACTGTGGTGTTCAGGTGCACTCCTGCCAGCTGATTGCAGCTGTTTATGGCTATTAGAGTTTATAATATATATGTACAGTATATGTGTGTGTGTGGTGTGTTTGTGTTTATATATATATATATATA
Organism: Synodontis membranacea; assembly: GCA_025674565.1. Lineage (NCBI taxonomy): Eukaryota > Metazoa > Chordata > Actinopteri > Siluriformes > Mochokidae > Synodontis > Synodontis membranacea. Next base: position 17,839,697 of record JAOVYU010000060.1, on the reverse strand, counting down.
TACACACACTCACACACGCACCACTATATATTTGTTTATTGCTTAGGCTGAACTTTGCATTTGGTAAATATTGACTTGGTGGATTTGGTTCCTTTTTTTTCATTATTTAAAACAGCCGAGGTAAACACATTAATATCAACCTTTTATTTAAGGCTGTTAGCTACTTATAAACACATAAAAGTAACAATATCTGCAGTGTCTTCTACAGATCTCATAGATAGAGACACTGCAGTGTCTAGATACAGATCTCAAGAATGTGATGAGTAATAACCTCACAGTCTTGTGTAAACTTACTGAGCTGCTTTCCCTCTCTCACACACATTAAAAATAGAAATATGTAGAGTTTACCGTGTTGTGGGTCTATGTGAGCCTCTTACTATAATATATATCACTAGGTGACACTCATGGGATTTATGGGTTTTGTGAGAATGAGACCCTGATATTCACTGAAGGAAAAAAAAACCCTGTTGAGTCAACTTAAAAAAAAAAATGGACTTAAACAAACACGTGAAATATTAGATATTGACTCAGTGTCTATAATCTATTCCATTTATATTGTATCCAAAAAAACCCCATAAACATAAAGTTTAGATAAAATGAGCCTTAATTTTCATCTATTGGAATAATAATAAAAAAAAAAACACAAGTTTTGTTTTACTTTTTACATCGTAAGCAAGTAGAAGGTCAGTCCGTTTTATTTTTGTGATTAAAGTGCATGGATCCATGGTGAGTAAAAATTTGCAGTATGCAATAGAGATGGGTGGGAAACAAGTGTGTAAACTCACTGTTGTTTTATATTTGCACATTCAAGTGATCATAGTTGCAAGCCAAGCCACCAGGAGGCAGCGTCATCAGAGAAATATCCGTAATACTGTAATAAACAGTAGAACAAGTGAGCATTAAGACACTAAACACAACATATAGACATATTAAAGCGGGAAACTAAATCACCCAGTCTCTGCATCAATACGAGGAAAAGGAGCGTTAAAATAGACAAACTAATTAAAGGCTAAACACAGAACAGGTGCACACAATAGTGTGCAAAATGATGGGACAGGGCAGAGACAGGACCAAAACAATGGCACATGGCAGTGCAAACAAAACGTGTATGGAGAGAGCTCAAAACAAAACATAAGAGCAGCACTCATTGTGCTGTGAAACACGCTACGCACTGAGAGGGGGGGAATTCATGACATTGTCCAACAACATTACATCATTGAGTCATTTCCATTGTCTGTTTGAATACCTGACAACTATATAAGATACAACATTATTAAAGCACATTTTTTATGATATAGCTCTAAATAACAGAATTATTATTATTATTATTGCCTTATTGTTTTTGGCTGCAGTTTTAAAATGGTTTTTGAGTAAAGGGCCTGTGCTTCTGGTCATGGGTGATGAGGGATTTTTTGTGCTAATCATTGATACTGTTGTGTAGTCAGTGCTTAGAGAGCAAATGGACAGCTCTAACTGCTAATCATTTTGTTAACATGAATTAAAGAGACGAGAAAACCAAAACAGCAACAAAGGAATTAGCCTTGCAAATAGTAATAAGGATCTCATAAATGAATAAGAAAATCATTTCTAAATCTGAATAATATTCTGAATAATATGATAAAAGCCTGTGCGTTAGAGATGAGACATGGTTACGAGTAAGTGCATTAAGTCCTGCGTAGGCTGAAATAAGTGAATGAAGGAGAGTTTGTCTCTGATTCAAAAGACAGCCTGTCTTGCTGAAAAAAAGCAGTGACTTTCTTCCCTCTTTTTTGGTCATTTTGACCTTTTGCCTGTTCTATTTTAAGCGGTAACTGTCCCAGACAGCTGCACCGCTGCCAAACCGTGTGTTGTTCGTTTCTGTAGATTGTATAGCCTTTGTATCTGTTTGTCAGTGCACAAACGCAATCAGGTAGGAAGCAGGAGCAAGCAGAAAACATCGGCCATGCAGAACGAATGAACTGTCAACTGCCGTGCATTCAGGGCACTGCGACGTTTCTGGGCCCTCGACAGGAGACAAAGACAAATGGGGTTTAATGTGGCTGCTTAGGCAACCGAGCACTCCACTTAAACACAACCATTTGCATGCTAGGCTGCTTTTTACTCACAGTCTAACTGAGTGTGAGATCAGAGTGAGATCACAATTCTGCCTTCAGCCTTGAAACAGAAAGCGGGAAGAGGGAGCATATGAATAGGAAGTAACGTGAAGCTGAAGAAGTTGAACCTGTGCTCCATACAGTACTGTACATGAAGCTGAAGAAGTGCTACTTACCTCTGTATTTTCTGGAAGTCCTTTTATAAATTTTATATGTGTTTTTTTTTTTGTGATCATTGGCTTTATTTTAATAGAAACTGGAATTATCTCTGTAGGATATACTTTAAATCTCAACATGCAATTCTGCAAGACTAAAAGCTTCATAATTAGAACACCGCTTTAAAGTTCCTTGCTCACCGTAAGGATTCACAATGGCTTCCGTCTTCCGTCTGGAGGGCTTGGCGTAGCCGGTCCTGCATTTGGTAACCAATTACAGTCAGTGAATTAGCATTATCATAGAGAAGGAGAGCAGAAAACATTATACCGTCACATCCGATGGGGTGGGACAGACTCCGTGGATGCTTCTGACGGCAGTTGCAGTCATCCTGATCTTAGTATGCAGGGACGGGAACCCTTTGGGAAATGCAATTTCAATAGCACCACGGAGAAAATGATTATGGCAGCGCAACTGAATAATTGGACTTATAAGCAGATGCTGCTGTTACTTGGCAGACATTGTTGCAATGGATCATAAAACGAGAGCGCATTCTGGTGTTTTAATTAGTTTCATTGTTCAACAAGACTCTTCTGAAACAGTGAGCTTTTAAAATGTGTCTGTCTCTTAACTTTGTGTCTGTTACAGTACCTGGTTTGATAGAAATGTGTATAGTTATTGTGGAAACGGAGAGCAGAAGGAAAACATCGTCACTTGAGGATTCTGTGACCTGAGCACCTGTGATACCGGATCCAATTTCCTCTCTCCCTTGCTTTACAGATCACCTTTCTCTGGCTTTGCTGAAGTGAGACTTTACCAGAGCCACTGTACTGCAGTGACTGGTATAGACCAGTGAACACCATCACCGTTTTCATCCTTACAAGATTCGGATAAATGTGGAAAAATATGCTGGTCTGATGACCTTGAGAAAGCAGCGTGAGGACACTGAATGATTTGAATTTGCAGTCGTCATTTTCTCATCAGTGCGAACCAAGCTTTAACTGACTCCTTTTAGTGGATCACACTTTTCAGCTCAATTAGCTCTTGATATGTGAATGGATAAACTGGCCACCAAGTGTTCATTTCCATGAGCAGTGATGTGTACACCTCACACACGGTCACGGCGCTGTCTGAAGTGCTGTAGTGTTGCTGTTCCGCCAACAGGGGGCAGATAGGTTCTTCGGTTCAAGTCAGGCACGATGTCAGGAGCTACATGATGAGCTTGATTTGGCAGGACAGGTGTGGCCGGCACCTAATTAACTCATCTTAAATAATTATTGGATGGTGTGAATTCGCTAGAGCTGTTGATGCAGAAGAGATGGAAATATTGCCGGCACAGAATACCAAGAGTTACTGCAATTGCTTCCTTTCCCTTGCCATTGCTTGTTATGTGAATTGTGATTGTGTTTTACACAGTATATGTTGTGCTTTTGGCATATTAGAGAGTGAGTAATAAAGGTGAGCAAATCTGTTTGCAGGCAGTCATAGCGTAGTGGGTGTTTTGGCACATGAAATGTTTGTTTTTTTTATGTGTAGGTGGGAGGTCTAGGATTGCTGACCTTTTCATCATATTCACACACTCAGACCTTATAGATGATGTTTGTGAGACCGAACAGTATATATATATATATATATATAAAATGATATGTTTATTTCCGTATTATTCTGATGAAGGTACCAGTGGAGAGGCAAAAGGACGCTGGCCTGCCGGTGTGCGCAGTGAGAGAGCATGATGCTGGGAGAAGGGTACATGCTTCATCATTTGCCTCTTAGCTGTAGCTGCCTTTCAGCTTTGTAGATTGGAGTGCTGTGTAAATTTGAAGGCCTTGTAGATTTAGTAATGCTATCAGTCGGTGTGTACGTGCGTGTGCATGTGGATATTTTGTCCTTTGTCACTTCTGTGTGCTGTAATCCTGATCACTGGTGTCGTGCAAATGTAAAAGATCTTTTTGTAGTAAAGCTAGATTAACCACTTATATTCTCAGGACCCACAGGGTGGCAGCAGGGCGGCTCAGTTTTACATCATCATTATTGTAATATTCTATATATTTATCCTATCTGCAGTTTCACTGTAATTTCTGAATACCATGCTTTAAGATGATCTAAATAACAAGCCAGGAGGTTAAGGGTCTGAATCTGGATTTATGTTAAGGTTAACTTGTGAAAGAATTTGGATTTGTTCAGGTTTTCAGAACAAAGCTGATCTCTGAACCGGTTATCTTGTGACAGTAGGTTTGTGTAGAAGGAGATTCTGTAGAGTATATGATTTGGCACCAATATTCATGCATTTGTTTTTTAAAAAAAAATTAAGAGGCTCCAAATAAAGAGGCTGAATGCTGTTTGCTATTTATTTATAAATTTACAAGATGACATTGGATGTGGAGAATTGTGTCCATTCATCGTAATGATAAAAGACTCCACACTTTCATTAGCATTTGTAAAAAAAAAAAAAAAAAAAAAATTTAGCATGTTTAATGTAATCGGTGATCTTATATTTCACTGTTGCTGAACAATTCATTTTACACATGCACGATCTGTCAGTACACTTCTAACTCTGGTAAGACATTATAATTCGCTGCAACGGGTCTGTTCCTTAAGGAAATAAACTGATGTCCCTTTTATTGATTAACAATTATGAGACATCAACACAGATTCTCAGTGTAAAAGTAAACCGTGTCCCAAACCTAATGAATTTCCAGGACTGTGCACTGCCCTTGGCCAGGGTACAACCGTAGCATATGAAGTTTTACACCGGCATGAGAATGTCTGTGTCTGCTCAGGTGAGACGTGTGCCAGGATCAAGTGGTCGCTTGCACAAGATGGAGGATGGAGACTGGGAATGGAGTGACGATGAGATGGATGAAAGGAGTGAAGAAGGGAAGGCAGCTGTCAGTCAAGGAAGGGTAGGTGTGGTCTTATTCTGTGCGTCTCGTTTGATATGTGGTAAGCTAAGTAAAAAAGAAAAAAAAGAAATAGGTAAGCGTTGCGTTAGATTTCACTCAGTGTACTTCCATTAAACGTGTTTGCCTTTGTTAGACATTGCAACGGCACAACATTTAGCTTTAAGGGAGTCGACTGACGCTTATGAATGTTCCATGCAGCCCTAGCTGTAAATATTTTACTCCGTGCACATGTCTGTATCCTTAACAAGGGGCTTGTTCTTCAGGCTTTAAAGCAGCATGACCAGGGAAGAGACACACCTCTCCGCTTTGTAATTCTCTTTGATTGGTGCACGTGAGAACGCGCAACTCACTGTGAGCCCGAGTCGGGAATAAAAAAAATCAAACCCCCTCCACCAAAAATCAGCCGTAAATCAGCATGCGCTAATGAGGCTGGAGATACATTGCTTCTGTGTATTGTTTATCATAAAATGCAAATCAGCCGGTGCTGATTACACTCCTACACAAACAGCTACATCTGTCTATCATTCTTTGTGGGAGAAAACGTACATAATATAATCCTGTCTCTTAATTGCTTTTCAGTCACGGAGGGTCAAAGATGAAAACCAGCATGTAAGTGTTCCTTTTCTCTCTCTTCATATTGAAGCTTATGGTTATGGTGAACTCATCAGCACTGCGAATATGAGTTTTAGTCTTTGAAAAGGATGAAGCGTATTTTTTAGCAATTACAAAAGTGTAAACAAACACAAACGGGGCTAACAGACAGACATAGCCTCTAATCACGTTAATAATGTCGTTACAAGTGACAGGGTCCTGCATTGATTGTCTAGTAAACCAATTGATATATGAATGTAGAATATTTGACTTTAATAGAAATCCAACACCGAGTGTTGCATACGCAGAGATATGTGCATGTGTGTGCAAGGTAACATTTCCTCTTGGGCTTTATGAATGTTCAGAAACCATTTCCCAATAGCTGAATGAGAGAGGGCGTGCTATTCTTCCTCTCCACATGTAGGCCCTATCTTTTTTTTTTCTTCTTTTTTTTTTTTATTGCAGGGTGAAGTGAATGCCAACAATGTCCCTATAGAAGGCCTGTCCATTCAGCATCCCCAGGTGAGAGCTGTGTGTGGAAGTGGATGTGATTTGTCTTGATTCACTAACCCTGTGTCCCATGCTGGGAGGCAGCACAACCTAGACAGGCCTGGAGGAAGCCTTTTAATATCTCCACATCTAGTGCTCTCTGCATTACGTTTAGAACAACTGCTGAGCCATTTTCTCTCTAGTTTCTTTCATTCTCATCCACTGTCATTCTTACTTACTGTCTATTTTGCTGTTTGTCTGTTTCTTGAGATTGGTATATGTGGCATCATTCAGCAATATGGTAGAAATCTAGGAACGTTTATAAAAAAATAAAAATAAAAAAAAAAGCCAAGAAAAATATACGAGAGAACAACAGATTAACAAGGCGTCGTTGTGCTACTGCACCGTCCGATGAGCGGTGGTAAATTAACAGCTGCAGGGAACGTCGGAGACCAGTCTAGTTACCCCAGTCTCAGATGTACATAAGTAGGTGTTAATTTAGCACCCTGGCATTTCAGTGTGTGACGCTGTAATTAAGCAAAAAAGAAAATCTGCAGCCATCTTCAAAAGCCTCAACTTCTTTTGCTGCTAAGCAACAGTAACCTCATGGTAAACATTTTGGACTGTGAGCTTCGTTTTAGGCTTTTTTTTTTTTTTTTTTTCTTTTTAAAGTGCATTCAGGAAGAATGAGCCAAAGATAGAATAAAAGTCAAAATAATATTGCACTTAAGACTTAACATTATATTTGTCATTTAAAAACGTTGAAGGGAATTGGACATCAATTGTGAATTGGACATCCGTTTAGTTACACCAGTCTCAGATGTACGTAGTAGGTGTTGATTTAGCCTGTTCCACTCTTGATTAATAGCGCCTTTTAATCTATGTTGGATATTCACAAATGTACTTGTGGGGATTGATATATTTTTAATGCCTTAAATGATCATAGGCGTATTTAAAAAGGAAATCACTTCGCAAACCCCAATACTTTTGTAAACTGTAGTGAAACCTGTAGAGGCCTAAGGGTTGAAAAAGATGAACTTTTCACTATTAAACCCCGTCGCCCTGTCTAGCAGCGAAGGTTATTTCAGTTTGTGAGAATTGGTGTGAGGCACCGAGAGTTTAAACTCAACCCATAGCTATTACCCTGTGGGTCTGTGTGCTCATGTCTGTGACTCATTGTAAATTAAACGAGAGAGCTCTGGTGGAAACGGCATAACAATCCCTCTTACTGTTTCCTTATTTATGCGCTCATGTTTCCTTCTGTCTGCCTGTCTCCTCGTCTCCCTTTCATCTCGGCACTCTCTTTTCCCAGTGACATTACCGTTATTTAAAATTGATCAGAAATAGAGTGCTATAGGCACGCCGATCCCTGCGGATACGGGACGGGGATTTTATGTGGCGAATTTTGTGTTTTGCTCTGATATAAGCCTGTGTTCTTAGATTGAAACGTGCAAGAATGTTACACTTTAATGCTTTGCTCTCAGGAGAACGAATGCGTGTCACATTATCCATTTTCACGTTATAATATACATGGAATAAAAGGAGAGTATATCTGATATGGTGATTTTTTTTTTTTTTTTTTTTTTAACATTAAAGATTCAACCTCTGGAGAAAAGCCCAAGCACTCAGGGTGCTGTGAACATGGTCCTGAGGCTAAGGTGAGAAATGCACTTGAGTTTCCATTCTACCTTCACTGACTTTTTAGCTGCTCTAAATGTAGGGGGAAAGCTTGAACTATCCAGGCATCTTGAGTGTCTGCAGGAGCCTAATGACTGTGTTCTGCATGCTAAAGAGTGTGTGTGTGTGTGTGTGTGTGTGTGTGTGTGT
>JAOVYU010000060.1:17780185-17790602 GCA_025674565.1 Synodontis membranacea | reverse complement strand
GAGAGAGAGAGAGTGTGCGTGTGCGCATGTGTGTGCGTGTGTAAGGATTAAAGCATGCAGAGAAAGACCCCTGACCCTGCACGGAAAAGCACTTCAGGCCTATCAACCTTACTGTTGTACTGCAAAGCCTTGAGAATTGCACCAGCTGAGCTACATGTACTGAACACTTACTGCTTGGAGCAATTGCTTGCAGTGTAACAACAGTTCAGGAGGATGTGAAAGCCTTTTTTTTTAGTTGCTCTGTGAAATGGTTCACATCACACAACAAAGCTTGATTTAAACCTAAAAGGATTATATTGTCAACAGCAAACGTGCCTGCTTTAGAGCTCAGTAATGCAAAGAGTTTCCAAACCCAAGGGTAAGGGGCTTGTGCTAGCGGTATCCTCCGGCAGAAAAAAAAAAAAAAAAGATTAACTGCTTTCTGGTGGCTTTCACATATAAAATACAGAAAATATAGCACCACCCTCATGTTCTAACTTACCTACCAAATGTTTGGACACACCTCGCAATTCAATGGCATTTCTTTATTTTTATTTCTTAAAAAAACCTTCATGTCTTAAAGTAATGATGTACTGTCATTTCTCTTTATTTTTTTGAGCAGTTCTTAACATAATCTTGATTAATACAGTTGTGGAACAGGGACATTTAGTGTATACAAACCCTACATCAACACAACACTGATTCAAGATAATGCCATTAGTGGGCAAAACTGTCGTCGATGTAAACAGTGGCTCCACTGGAGACTAAAATATGCAACATATCTACTTCTTATTATATAACATATCAGCTTCTTATTTATTTATTTATTCATTTATCACATTAACATGTGTTAATGTATAGTTTTGATGTATTCAGCGTTACTCTTCAATGTAGAAAACAGTCTAAATAAGGACAAACCTATGAACGAGTAGGTGTGTCCGAACGTTTGACTGGTACATATTCATCTCTGCCGATCATATCACCATTAGTTAACTACAAACACCATTAGTTAACTAAAACCCCAAGTTTCCAACAAAAGTGCAGGTGCGCAACCCTTTTGTGATAAATCTTGCAACTGAAATGGTAATTTACTTCGCCTTTTCTAAATTATATGGAAACACTGCCACTTGATCTGGAGTTCTTCATGGAGCTGAAATAGAGCCTGCATGCGGCATGCCACTTGTCCAATTCTAGTTTGTTCTTTTACGTCGTAATCTCCGAAGTGTTCCCATACAAGCACTTTCAAAACAGATCATCTTCAAATCCGCTAGCTAGTTTCTATAATTACATGGCACACTTGCTAGCCTATAGCTTTACATTTCATCGCACAATTGGTCTAAACCTTGTGAAATTTAACAATACATGTTTTTCATCTTATTTTTTATTTATGACCTGCGCAATGTGGTATTTGAACTGTTGTATTGCTTTAATGAGTCAGATACCTGTGGATCAATGCAGAATCGTTTGCACCCAGTCCATTATTTTGCAACTGAGACCAAACCCTTGTATTCGTGTTGCCACACCTCACTATAGCCCTGAGGCTGAATTCTCATTTAGACCTTTATATGTTCTGCTCCATCAGTGTTGTCCATTTTGTCCCTCACCAGATATTGAGGGAGAAGGCTCACTCTTATACAGGCCAATCAAAGCCTCCTTCATATTTCTCTCCCTTTCCCCTTCCTTTTGTCTTAAACCAAAGCTGTTTTCATGAGAGGTGCCTGCGGGCAGAGTGACATTTATCCCCATCTTTGATTTATCTTAGCTACGCCACTCTGATGGCCACGTACTTAAAGTGTCAGAAATACAGACCATCCGTCTGTTTAAGTGGGTGACTGGTACACAGCTACACACACACACACACACACACACACACACACACACACACACCGGGCTTTAACGGACGTGGTAACAGCAGTATAACAGAAGGGCAAGAAATCTTTTCCCTTTTCTCAGACACATCCTGTTAGCAGCCAGGCCGCTTCTATCTGTGTGACAGACCAAGAGGCCTGGAGTAATGATTAAATTAGTGACTGAGGCATAGATGTGACACCTGCACGCACTATATATACTTATATAAATGTATTTTAATAGATACAGACTAAAGAGCCGACTCAGAGCCGACTCTCCTACGGCGGGCAAATGAATCACACGTCCCCACCGGCATATTCATTTTTTATTTTATTACCGTAAAACAAATATTTTCTCCTTATGACATCAAGTTGCTTACTTTCAAGAAACAGCACATGTTTGATGTGTTGAACACTGACTAATGGATTTCTTTGACAGAACCTTTGATTTAAACCCAGGAGCAAGTTATTTTAAGAGCTCGCTCACATTCAGTTCAGGTGAAGACTATGGTTCTGTAACGTTTGATTTTTTCCAATTTTTTTTCTTCTTCTGTTGTTCGCTCTTTCATTTTCCCCCGTGTGTTCTTTTGTTTGATCCAAACATACATCTCACACAACAGTCACAATCCCGATCCATTCTGATGTTTAATGGCCACTTGGCAGGTATATGGCAACTGCTCATTAAGCAATGTATCTACAGTAGTTTATTAATAACCATTTTTTTTTTTTTTTTTTTTTACATGGTATATTATTCACCTGAATTAAGTTTTGTGTAATAATCACAATGACTGTGAAACATCTATAAGTAATAGTACGTAAAGATGTTTCACAAGCATATAATTTCTGCTATTTTGATACTGATGCCTGGCACTTCTTGGGAAGGACACGTGCAAGGACCAAGGACACTGCTCATGAGATAAATGCCTTTGGGACTCCTCCCCTCTAAAATAACCACCCAGCTAACCCCATGACACCGGGCCTGATATGTAACTCAAATAATTTCGAAACAACCATGACAGACAGAAAAAAATGCAGCACTTCAAAATATACTGCTTCAGTTATTACTATGCAATCGGCAGCGCCTTCATTAAATCATATCTTAACCTATCAAGCCACTTCATACAGTAATTGCTTCGTTGCTGTCAATGGATGACAAAACCACACATTATTATGCACTTAATCTATGCATTAAATTACTTTTTAGGGAAAGGATAAACGTACAACTTTTTGAATATAATTATGAAGTCCGGTATGCCTGAAACCTTTAAAAGACATTAGTTTATTAGTTTTCTGTACCCCATGCACTCACAATGGCTTTTTAAATTTTTAAAAATCATTTAATTATTAAGCACTTTAATCCCTTCCTGCAAGAGTCTAGGGAACTGCTGTTTGCATGTCTCCTGCCTTTTAAGGAGACAATTTTAAGGAAACACTTTTCTCTTCACTGTTTTTTAAGGAAACACTTTTCTCTTCACTGTTTTTTAAGGAAACACTTTTCTCTTCTCTTCAGTTTCTCATGACGGATGGCTATGTTAAGAGTGAGGGAGAAAAGGTTTTAACTACAGGTGGACCGAAGCTACAAGTCAGAAGAAGAAGAAGCACCAAAAATAAATTGCCGGAACCTCATAGGCAAACACTAAACTTGAGCAGCACTTACCAGAAATGCCAAATTACCATAAATCAATGTTGCGGCTTAAGTGTGGTTTCATACGATTTAAGCCGTTTTTAATTAACAAATAAGACCACCAATCTTTTCTAAAAGAAAAAACACATGAAAGCTGTGAATGTCAACATTAATGGTCCATTTTAGAGCCCTCTGATAGTGATGGAAAAGCATTAGACTTATCATTTTGATTGGCTGTGCAACAATATCCATTTGGTAATGAACTGAAAGAACATGGTGGTAGTTTCACGAAGATCAGGACAGACATTAAGGAATCAGTTTGTAATTTGACGTTGACATGGATGGACTAACGAATATAATCAATGAGTCATGTGCATAAGGAACAGAGAACCGATTAAAATCAAGCTTCCTACTTACAATGTGGAGCGTTACAGGATTATAAAACCAGGGTTTTCATACTGTATTAGTTTTTAGGGAATTTCATTTCCATTATTTCAACATGGCCATAGCTACAGGGCTAGACATTCTGACCGATATGATGAAATTCTGCCACAGAATTTGAATGGATAGCCTGTGTTCAGTATTTGAGACAGCTTTAGCACAGAGGCCAAGGAAGGAAGACGGTGAGAGAGAGTTCAAAAATAGTTGGCCATGGTCAGAGAGAATTCAGAAGTAGAGACAAGGCAAAAATGATTACTAGTGCATCTCAAAAAACAAGAATATCACAAGAATAAAAAGAGCAATATTTTCCATCAGTTATTTAAGAAATTGAAAACTATAACGGGTCGAGAATTTATTTTAATTTTAATCATTAGAGACTAACAAGTTGAAATGAGTTAATATTAAAAACTACAGAATAGTAAAAACTGAACTGTTGCTTCAGTTCTCCAATTTTGTCCACCCTGAAACAAATAAGCCGCACATGGGCATGAATCTCAAAGGCAGAAAACTGGCCCCACTCTGGCCCTATCTGCTGGAATCAGAATCACAGAATCATGGAATCAGATTTTCATGAGCTATAAGCCATAATCATAACAATTAAGACAAAAAAGACTTGAAATATTTCACTTTACGTGTAATGAATATGCAATATATGAAAGTTTTCCTTTTTGAATTAAATTACAAAAATATTCAGTTTTATGAATGAGTTGAGAATTTGTTACACTTGTGCTGGTTTCTTTACTACGCTGTGTATGATTAAAAAAAAAAAAAAAACTAACCTAAAACTGTAACGTATTCAATCAAGCCAGCCAAGATAGTACATTAATAGTTAGCTTACCAATTAGGTAGCTACAGCAGGACCAACAGCCATATCAATATCCACAATGAATCCTTCAAGAAACATGTACACTCTAGTAAATGCTCAAGCTTTAGTTAGTTTAATTTTGTTACCCTTCACGGGAAAGCCCCAAACCTGTTCCAGCATGACAATGCCCCTGCGCACAACACGAGTATTAGAAAGACTTGGTTCGCCAAGGTTGTTGCAGAACAGCTTGAGTGGCCTGGTCAGAGCCCTGATCAACCCCATTGATCATGTTTTGGATGAACTAGAACCCAGACTGTGCCCCAGGCCTCCTTGCCTGGCACCAGTGCCCAACCTTACTAATGCTCTTGTGGCTGAATGAGCAAATCCCCTACAGTCATGCTCTAATCTAGTGGAAAGCCTTCCCAGAAGCGAGGAGGTTATAATATCAGCAAATGGGAGACTAAATCTGGAATGGGATGTTTAAAAGCACATATGGGTGTGATAATCAGGTGATAATCATTTAGCCATATAATATAAATTGAGTAAATACAGTTTCATCTTGTTTTTTATGACCTTGTCACAGGTGTGTTTTGAAGCCTCCCTACATTCAGGACTCTCTATTATTAATGTGCAATTTCTACAGTATTTTCATAAATAATGAACTGAATTCAGTCATGTCCTCGTCTCATTTCAGTCATATTCAAAAAAAGCACATGAACACAGGTGTACACCTTTATAGATCGTAGCTCCTCACTTTCTCTTGAGCTCATTTCTGGGACAGAAAAAATATAAAAAGCCTAGGGAGAAAAAAAAAAAAAAAGCATGTCAACATGGCTATGATCCAGACTGCAATTTTTCTATGATGCCTTGAAATTACAAAACACCTTTTTATTATTATTTTTTTTTCCATTTATCATCATTATAAATATATTCGAAAGGATCAGCGTTGATACGCTCACAAACTAGAAAAAGCAGTTAAAGCTTTGGGGAGAAAGCAGAATGGCGGACATTTATTGAGCCAGTACCACTTTTCGGCGTGATAGGAATAATTACGGAGTATCATCTTAAAATGCCAGTAATGGACAGAATGTGAGGCACTGACAGATAGAGAATGACGGGGGAGAACGAAGTGGGGATGACTGCGCACAAACAAGTGGAGATGTCATTGCAAATGAACACCATCTATTCTGCTTTGATATATAATTGGCACTAGCGACAGCTGCCAGACAGAGTGTGTTTAAATGGAGACACTGAAGAGCCAGAGTCTGATCCACTCCTTCTGCACTGTGATGGCAGAGACAACACTGTCCAGCTGCAGCTAACCTCTACCATGCTTTGGATATTTATCAGTGAGACAGATCCATTGGGCTAGATAAGAGAGTGGAATCAACACTTAATACAAAAGTAGAGGAAGTAGGACCGAGCCATTTATGAAAAGTCTGTTTATTGAATTTCCAAGCTTTAGAGCGTGAAGCAGGCAGATTTACAACACAGTTAAACAGCTTTGTGCCACCGAGTGTTCTACTCAGCCCTGCTTTCTTCTGTGACCTGCTATGACCTTATGGTAATAACTTGCAGTTAATAAACTGATGCAATTTTAGTAAACGGATGAAAAAAAACAAGCATGCGATATTTGCATTAATAGGCACACTGTTGAAATAGTGCACATATGACTATAAAATAATAATCTACTTTGAGCCTTCACCATCTGCAAATCCTCATGTGCTGGAGATGTGTCGAAATTAGAATCGAAATGCCAAGCAAACATGAACTTATAACTTAGATTAGATTGAAAGAGGAAGCAATCTAATTCAGCAATGCTGCTGTCAGGCAAGCTTGGGTTTGTGGATATGTCCCTGCTTTTTTCTTGCTCAGGTGGTGTGTGCCTGTATATGGCACAATATAACACCCAGACCTAATCCTGATAAGCAGCTCTGCTGTTAATAAAGATCAGTGTTGAGGCAGATAGGAATGGTTGTGTTCACAGACTGAGAATTATTTTCCTTGCGGGTCTCTGGAGTCCTAAAACACAGATTTTGATTGGCAGCTACAGTCACATATATGGTAGAATTTAAGTCCTGTAAATCCTGTAATCGCTCATGAAGATTATTTCTCCCCTGGGTTTTATTTTACAGTTATAAGATGGTTGTATTCCTACTGTACATTTACCGAAATACTAATGGTAACATTTTTTTTGTTTGTTTTTTTTACAGTCCGATACTTGGCTTGTTATTTTAACCTTTAACATTTTTTTACGCATTCATACAGAGTCCCAGCACTAATCCATTTTCACCTACTGATTATTTGCTTACGCAGCCATACAGAGTAAAACCATTCATAATTACATCCTTTCTGTGGGCAATGTGATGTGTTTAGCCTCAGCCGAGTGGTCAAATCAAAGCTGTAAATCAGTGCTGCTAATGAAGGAGCAAGAAGAGTTCATACTGCCACACTATTGAGAGCTCAGGGTTAGAACACTGTTGCGTGCGTGACCTATTTTTAGAATTTGCTCAGTGTACACAATGTCCCAAATGATATACATAGTACATGCACGTGCCCTACACCCACCATTAACCTTAACCAACCGGTTCCTTAGCAACAGCACAAATGACACTAATTATACTAATTATACCTAGGATGCTTTACAGCTATATGAACCAGAATTTTAGTGCATTTGAAGCTGTCATTTCAGTAAAATATGTGCATTTATAGTTTTCTGAGAAAACACTGGAAAGTTTGGAAATGATATATTTACACTTTTGGAGCCACGTGCAAAATGTTTTACATCAACCTCACTTTAGAGAAAATGAGCATACTTAGTAACATTAATGTTCAAAAAGCATACTCATGAATCGAGGCAAAATTATAGGGTAGGGTAAGCTTGTGCAATTTACTTGCACACGTTCCATTAATCTACTATTTTTAAAAAGCGTGATAAATAATGTAATCATCCAAAATTGATACTGAGCATTTTTGTCCATTTCGGGTGTAAGGAGAGCGGGGTAAGGTGCAATAACTTTATCAGCTGTGCAGTCGGGAACTGCTTGCTTTCAAAGCAAAATCGCAAAAACTCAGCTGAATGGTGGATTTTCATGTGCATTTGCATTCATCTTGCACAGAAGAGCGAAAAAAAAAAAAAAAAAGAAAAAAGTCCTGTCCAATGTTATCTAGGTTGAACACACACTGATAGATTTTATTTCATGTTAATGAATTCAAAACATCTTGACATAATGTGAGGGCACTGTGAGTCTCCAAAGCCCTGGAAAAAGGAGGAAGGAATGGGACTTCCTGGTTGTGTCAGTGCAAGGCATTATCGAATAATGTCTCTATTTGTGCATTTATCGAAAAAGACTCTTGATGTTAAAGTTTGATGGGTCTGGTAATAAAATATAACCAAAGTAAACATCAGTGGACAAGGCCAGTTGTGGCAGTAGAAAGAAAAAAAGTCATCATTGCAAACAGATTTTTAACCACAATCAAAAATTTTTGTGAGAGTCACAGTCTATTTTATAAAATTATTTTAAATGACAGATTTGAGATAGATAATACATTTACCAAAAAAAAAATGATAGATTGTTCTTATCGAACAGATTTATGCGAAACAAAATTGCTACTCTAGGAAAAAGATGCTATGTACAGAAATGAAATGATATATAATATATTGCATCCTTTATCAACCCAAATGCCCAGTGCACTCCAGTTTCCATCCCACTGCTGGCTTTACCATGGTCATAGAGTCTCATGAGAGGGCTAAGCGTAATGGCTGATTCAGTCTGTGGGAAAGTGTTTTCTTTCACTGCTGTGAGGTCAGCTGAAAATCATCATTGTTGATTGTACAGCCTTTAGAATAACTGGCAACTGCCTGTGTGACAGGTAAAAAAAAAAAAAAAAAAAAAAAAAAAAAAAACCTTATGTTTACTGATGCCTGGACCTCATCGTCCTCAGAGGTACAAAGCAGAAGCACCGTACCTTAGCATTCAACTGCATTGAAATGGGCAAAGAATTTTATTATACATTTATACTATGTACATTATGGTTACAGAGTATAAATATAATAAGTATATCATTATACATTTATACCACGTATCCATAATTTTCACAACATAAAACTGCCACATGTCCACATGTAATGAGTGTCTGGAAGCTTCACACTTGCCCTTGGCATATCTTTCACCCCCCTCTCCCCATGACAGTGTCTTGCTTCCCTCCCCCAGTTTACTGTGCCTCCATCATGCTTTTCTTTTTTATCGTTTTCTTTCATCTCCTCTTTCCCTTTCTCCATCGCCCTCTTTGTCTCTGTACCTTACTCTAATTCTCTCTCTTTCTGTATCATCTCTAGCAGGTAGTCATTAGGACTGAGCAGATGGTGTAGCTGCTGATTGCTGTGTGAGTGTGTCTTCACCCAGCACAGCCCTGGAGCAATGTGGCCTCCAAACATTCGACGGAACACTCCAACAACCACAGCTCAGCTGATACGAGTAGTTCAGTTGCATACGAGTATCTACTGGCCAGAGCATTAAGGCTGCTTATACTGTAGTAGCCTGTGTGACGTTCAATAATTAGAGTAAAATATTGTCAAACACTCTCAGCATTAAAATAGGCTAACGTAATAAATATTCACATTATGCATTTTTTTTCACGTGCCTCTCTTTTCAGTGCACATGTATATCTGAAGCATATTCCACACACTGGTTTTCCAATAAGCATTAAAAAAAAAAAAAAAAAAGCACACGTCTTCATATCTTGAAATTGGTGACTGCTCGACACACTGAGGGTATTAACGTGAGAAGAACCGTATTTCTCTTGATGAGGATGTCTTACATCATGCTGACATTTGACCATAATTGATACAGCAGACGTTTGTCAAACGGAAAAGAAATGAAGACAACGAGCGGAAGCAGAGAGAATTATGTGTTTCCTCTGCAGTTCTCCTTCTGGCTTCTTCAGCTCACCCCAAGTGAATTGGTTTTAATAAGACAAAACCTCAAACCAATCTCCTACAAATTATTTCCTTCAAACAAGATTGCGAACCGCTCACAATTTAGTAAAAGTCCTCTGCTGAGTTGCCATATACAGTATAAAAGCACTGAGCGCTCCCACGTCTACAAGTCAATAAAATAAAACTCGGGTTTTAGCAGGAGGCCATGTGATGTTCCATTTCATATAAAACAACAGCAGCCTCAAGTAACTATAACTTCCAGAAGATGGAATCAGCAGGAGGAAGAGATTAATTTGTTTATCGTTGAAAAGAAGCTTAATGTGGGACGCTACAGCTGCTTCATGTTAAACAGCAGACTGCACTTACTGCAACAGCAAAACAATCATTTCTGCAGCATTGCATACAACGCTAAGCATAGGATGACATCAATATGCCTCCATTGCACCGCATTGCACAAAGGGGATGAAAGACCAAACAGCATTACAGACATCCGAATACGTCTTGGAAACAAAACTGTAATATTACATGTAGTATTTAATGAGCTTAGAAAATGCTTTAGAAATCTGACTGGTCAGGAAGAATTCATTAATTTTGTATAACAACAAATAATTCTAGCTAAAAGGATATATATATTGTGACGTAGGCAGGGTGATGGCTAGTGACCATCATCCCCTGCTGCCTGTTTGTGTGGGAGTCTATGCCAGGAGGGGCGGGGTTATGGTTCACCCTCCTGGCCCAGTTGGGTTAGTTTAGTGGCCTCGGCCATGTTTGGTGTGTTTTGG
>JAOVYU010000060.1:17759701-17769895 GCA_025674565.1 Synodontis membranacea | reverse complement strand
TGTGCCTTGTGATTTTTCTAATGTGAAATATGTGCCGTGGCTCAAAAAGGAAACACTGAATCAGGTGATACTGTACTTTTTACATCAAACATTTATTATTTTTTTAAGGGTAATGTATTAAGATAACTTTTAAATGAAATTAAAGTGCATTCAGAGCATGATTTAGGTCATATTTGGGGTTTAAAATAAGAAATAAGCATTTATTAGCATTTTTAGTGACTCCACCAAACGTTCGCGATTTTCACACATCCGCGCCAGAGTCTGGAACCTAACCCCGCGAATGCACGAGGTATTACTGTACCTGTGACTCCATACACTGTGAAAATTGTTCTAGGTTTTCTTGGAATAGGTCTGTACTGAGGGGACGCAATTCATAAATAAGGACAGAAACTTCATTTTCATGCAATAGCACAATAACATGGGTTCATACAGCTTCCGCAAGGCAAATTTATGTTCATGTTTGTTAATTTATTCATCCACGCATTCAGTCATTCATTTATTTCAAACGGAACTTTAAGGTTGGATTCAGTATAACACCGTCAACACTGAAGTTCACTGTAGGGTGAATGATTTCTAAATAAACAGAAGAGTTTAAATAAAAGCTGGCTTTTCCTTTTAACTGGTAAGGGATGAATAATTATAGGACCTAATTCTTACAACCCCCCTTTGAAACAATGGACGATAGCTAGCCAACGTTATGCTGTGACTAATTTATATGATGTATTGCAAAGTTCAGAGGTGTTGTAACACACAAATACACCTATATTTGGCACAAAAGATACACATCGATCAGCTGAATTACTTCCCACAGTATGCGATGTTTGCAGAAAGTCAGTGCAGCCCTTGCTTTAACAGTCACGACCTTTATTTGCCAGACAGGCATATTGCATGGTGCAATGTAAGCAAAGGTATAAGCTTGGAGAAAGCACCAATTTTTGCCAATATTTATGTCCAGTGCTAACTTCTAACTTCTAACTATATCAGTAGAACTGATTTGAAACTGCAGGCTCAGTAGACACACAGCACAAACGAGGAAAACTTAACTTTTTTTATTTATATGCAAATGTTATTCAGTCCCCTTAAGAAAAAAAAAATCTATTCATTTGTATAATCAATTTATTCATAAATGGGCAAGTTTGGTATCATAAGTACAGACATTAAACACTTAGGGCTATGGAGGATCTGTAGGAATCCTTCGTACCAGTAGAATGAAAGCAGTCACATTTAAATAAGAGAAAGAGCTGAATAAATACCACTGTAGTTTTCTAACTGATCAAATATCTGTCTAGGCATGATAAACATATTATGGTATAAGGTAGTTGTAGTGTGATAGTAATTAGGTATGGGATCAACTTACTATCCATTGGTTTAGGTTCAAGTGTTGTTTTATTATACGTATGAAGAATCAACTGCTGAATTATCAAAACGTGTCACTGATCAAACTCAGATGACGTCCTAAAACAACATAAGGCCTGCATTCTTTGTTGTCTTATCATCACTTGCTTCTCTACTTACTGTACGGAGGCGGTGAAAACATTTCTATTAATGTTCACTTTGTTGAACGCAATGTAGAAAAAGGCCAGTTAAACACCCTAGCACATGTCCATCAGACATCACTTTGAAAACCATTCTCCTCTCTTGACCCATTTCAACCATGCAGCTCTCCTGCTATAATGAATTGTGCAATACAGGGTCTCTAAGCAAGCATGATTAGTGAAACCTTTTTTGTCCCATTAAGGGAATATTGTTGGGAAGCAAACAACTTGAGATTATATGTCTTCATCCTAATTGACGTATATTTTGTATAGAAATTTTATTTGCAGCATTATTATTGGAATCAAACCAATTCATTTCACTGAAGATTCAATCAAATCAGCAGTGGCTGCCATACTGCTGACGCAGAGCATTTCATTACAAGTGATGTTTTTTTCAACTGCAGACACAAGTACAACAGGTAGAATAGGTGGCGCTATGACTAAATCTAAAACAGTTGAAATACTGCAACAGCAGACTAGAAAGGCGCTTAGGTTCAGAGATCCCAGATAAGATTGTAGATACAAAGAAGTGCAACATTCCATGAAGCTTATTCGATTATGCATCCAGTGCAACTTCTTTAGGACCAAAGGGCCGTTACGTTTTTTTTTTTTTTTTTTTTGCAATAGCTAAAAAGCACTTTTATTTAACATTTTTTCAGATAAAAATGAAGCGCACCACTTTAGAGCAAACAATGCTGACAACTGCTTTTGATATGAAATTCACTCACTGCTTTTAAAATTCTTTCGCTCATCTCCATTTCCAAAAGAGCTGTGGATGTACAGTATAGGAGTACATAAAACAAAGAATAAAAAATCCTGAACAAAAAAAAATAATACCCTCGAGTTCTGAAACAAATCATACAAACTGATGTGTGAAGTGTGCAATCAAAACCCTGTGAATTCTGGGATATCGGTAGGCTCAGTATCACCATGTGTGCAAGACTATGATAAAATCTCTGAAAAATAAAAATTTATGAAGTAACATTGGAAAAAAACTGGAACATACAATAGAGAAAGTTTCATTCAGACCATGCTTCATTTTGGGTTACCTCCATTGAAGGACTATGCCTTTTGTAGATACAAAGGAGCACAATACCTATCAGTCTTTATGTAGCCCTACACTATTTGTACAGAGATTAACAATAGTTTCTGTCACAAAGCAGCTTTATATAAATCCGAATGTAGATTCAGATTTTTAATTAGCAAGCCAGAGATGACAGCAAGGAAAAGGAATGATAAGGATGGCACGGAAAAAACCTCTCTGAGCTGACACGAGGGAAAAACATTGAGAGATTTAAGAGGGAACCCTTCCTCTTCTAGGTGTCAGTGAATAATGGAATTATAAATACTATCCATAAGTACTAAGTGTGATGAACAGATGTTCAGTAGGAAGTATTCAGTACAAAGAGTGCATGAGCACAGTACGGCCAGTAAAACTACAGTAGCAGTTCTTAGGTACAAATCTACAGTATCCAGGTGAGATTATTCACTGAATCAAGAATGAGTGTTCGGCACAGGCAGTTTTGTGAGTTAAAATCGTTACAGCATTCATTTCACCCCTCCTAATTGCCAGGAGACCTAGAGAATGAAGCACCTCCTTGAGTGGGTGCACTTGTACAGTATGTCAAGGCTTTAATCATATAGTGATGTACAGCACAGTACTTGCAATAAATAAGATGCATTTACACGTCAGACTACATGAAGATTGGCCACACTTAGTGGTCCAGTATGGCCGTGGTTTGCTTCTTATAATGGGAGACAATAAAACATCTGCTCCATGCAGACTCTTCACTGGGGTCCCACAAGCTTAAGTGCTTGGTCCTCTTCTATACTCACTCTACACCCTCTCTCACTGAGGTAACATACTCATATTTTATGCTGAGGATGGTCAACTCATTTCGTCCCCTTAAGTTTCAACTTGTAGCTCAGCATGCCTGGCAGACATCTAGCCCTGAAAATACACCCCAGTGTGACTAAGATGTACATCCCTGAAGATGCATCCCCATATCATGATCTTGTACTCTGCTTGGGCATCTTTCTGTAAAACCCATCAGACAATGCATACAACCCTTGATTAGCTCTGGACAGCAAAGGTCTTATACATCTAAACTGACTCAGTCAATCAAGTATCAAAATATCAGGTAAATCTCACCATTACTCTCCATGAGTGACTCAGGTGCTTGTTCAGTCCTTTTTCATTGCAAGATTAAATTACAGCTCACTCATTGCAGCTGTGGACCTTTCAGAAGCGAGTTATCAGCCTTGGGCTGGTGTGACAGTGCGGGGAAAAATTTGGCGATATACAGGTAGCCCTCCTTCCATTGGCACACTGGTGAGTGTGTTTCTCCCTGAACTAAGTTTCAATCCCATCGGAATTGAGCACCCTGGTCCCTGACAGGCTTCAACAATTATTATTATATGCCTTTCCTTGTGATCTGTCAAAAACTGTACTGTAGGGTTGAATGCATGGGAACGAGTCCTGCTTTAGGCTGTTTAACGTTGTGCTGCTGCTACCTGGGTCAGCATGCACAGATTGCAGAAGGTTAACCTCACACCTCCCTAATTAGTCAGAATATATAAAAGATCCCAAATGAATTCAATAACAGTTGGCCATCTGACAGTGCACAGGTTGAACAGACTGGATATGTCCAGCCAGAGATCCAGTAAACAATGAAAGCCAACGTGCCAACAAGCAACCTACAAGTTCAGAGTATTTGGAATGGCACGCATCACGTCCGTCGTGTTTTCTTGTTGTTCTGGATTGATAAAGCCTGCATCTATGAGCATATGGTCTAACCAACTGTAAAAAGCCCTAAGGTACAGGGATGAGGCTCCGCATTTAGGGCATATGACAACGATTGGAAATTGGATGATGGAGAACAATATGTGCATCATATCAGTGTTGTTTGGATAGTCATCATCTCTGAGAAGTTTTCTGGGTCATCCCAAGGTGATCCCTGTTGCTAACTACATGGTCAGCATGTATTATACAGGGGGTGACACTGCCCCTGACTATTCTGAATAAAGCTTGATTTAAAAAGTGAAACAAAAGGTAATGGTCTTCTATTAAAGAAGGTTGCATTATGCAGTCCGTCACACAAACCATATACCATGACATTCAATACAGAAGCAGAAATTTTAAATTGTCTGCGTCATCAGGTGCCCCTTCTGGGTGATGGATTTCTGAAAATCATGGATGGAGCAAATGTTTTTGTCATATTTCCAGCAAAATGACAGAGAAAGTGTGATGTGTCTAAAAGATTATACCGTGCCTAAAAGAAGCAGACGGAGTAAATAAGCCGCATTAGCGTATTGGAGTGTTTTGTTCCTGTTGTATACATCATGGCACATTCGATAAAGTTCAGATGCATCACTTTGCGTGTAATGGACAGTTTGGAACAATTTAAAATGCACAAGCTGTACTATATACAAAGAAAAATACTCTGTGTGTATGTCAAACCCAATTATTTTGGCTTCAAGGACACTAAAAGAGAATGTGTCCTCATTCCCCTCTCGCTATCTCCAATGCCCACCCCCCAACAGGCAAACACACACAAATGCTTTCAATCTTTCTGTATCTCTCTTTGCTCTCTGTCCCTGTCCTTGTGAAATTAATCCAACTGCTGACGTACACATTCTCTCTTCCATCAGCCAGTCTCTTCCTGTGTGAGCAAATACTTTAGCTACACGAGCACTGTAGAATCGTCCTCCTGTATTTATCCTTTCTTGCATTCATTTCAGATTAATGATGCGGAACTGATGAGACAGAGGTAAATAGATAGCAATGTGGGCTCTGAATCTGCTACTGCATACACTGCATCTGCATCTGTATTTCTGACATCTGGGCTGCTGAAGTTGTCTTGTAAAGATCTGTAGGTATGTCTAGGTGGCGTATCACTTTCTGTGCCAGTGGCCGTGACTACACCGTCCTTCCCTAAAACAGTAGATAGTTCTGTGATCTTACATGAATGAGAGATCAGTGGAGGTATACAAGCTGAACCGTTGTAGACACGTGGGTCTGTAAAGATCCGTGTGCGAGAGAGTTGGATAAGGAAACAGTCGGAATGAAGGAAGGAGAAAAGCCAGCGGGAGAGAAGCAGGCTAGCCCTGCGGCAAGGACCTATAATATTCTCCAGCCATCTGCTGCTGTGCTCTTGCCCCTTCTGACATTGTGCCAGCCTGAGTGGTGTACAAATAGCATAAAAGTGCATAAAGCAACAAAGAGCAAACACTAGATTTTATTTTTTAGTTTCAATTCTTATTCCTACTGTCCTACTGTATTAATCAGAATATGTAGAAGATCCCAAATGAATTCATTAACAGTTGGCCATCTGACAGCACACAGGCTCGGAACAGATTGCATGTGTCCAGCCAGAGATCCAATAAATGCCGAGGACCAACAGGCTTAAGTTCTGAGTATCTAAATGGCATGCACCACGTCCATCATCTTCCCTTATTGTTCTTGATTGATAAAGCCTGTATCCATGAACATATGTTCAAACCAACTGTTAAGAAGCCTGAAGTACAGAGATGAGATGAGCGGTTCAGCCTTTAGAGCCTATGATAATGGTTGTGTCGGGGATTAGGGAGCATGATGACAATGCATTTTGCCTTACAGATTCTTTCTTTTCATATAGCTATCTGTAGGACTTCCATAAAGCACAAACATTCCTCTCGGAAAGTATTGGAACAGTAAGGCTAAATCTTTTGTTTGATGAATGAGAGGACAGTTCAGAATTTCTGCTTTCATTTCCTGATATTCCCTTTTGTTTGAACAGCCCCATTGCTCAAGTGATCAAAAGTACTGGAACGTATGCCTGACAAGCATTTGTGTGTACCGTATGTCTTTCTGTACGGGTACACACGAATACACACAGTCACTCAGGAGGCACTTTATTGGGAACATCTGCACACCTACTCATTCATGCAATTATCTAATAAGACGATCGTGTGGCCAATCATGCCGAATTGTGAAAAGAATTGCGATCAGCAAATTGTAATTCAAGTGTGCCTTCTATGAAAGCAAAGAGAAAGGGGGAGGCAGAGGGCAAAAAAAAGAAAAACCCATATGGGAAAGCTATTTCATTACAATCCAAGATCTGACATTCTCACTTCCAGTGATCATCGAAAATCTTCTCCCACTCCAGCACTCGGCATTTTTAAAGGCATTCATTCTCTTTGCCAAGAGAAACAAGTCCAGTTCGGATTGTGACAGTGAAAATTGATTTTAACTTTATTTCTTTTTTTATCCTTATATCTCTGAGGTGGAATTCTAAACAGTGATTTATACTCCACAGAGGTCCAGAGAAGCCCAGCTCTAAATCCCAGTGTTAAGCTTGTGCCCCTGCATGCACAAACATTACCAAAGGCCAAGGAGAATATAAACACAAATGCGCATCAACATTCAGACAGTTCACTAAGGCCTTTATCATGGCTGGTTGATCAACAGGGACAAGCTGACATTTAACACAGCACTTTTTAAAGCACAGGGATGACTCCCCAGCACTTTTTATTGACTTCATACTCATATCATGTCAAAATATGTTTCAAAAAAACACCTCCACTTCACTTTGTGTGTGTGAGACAGAGCGACAGAGAGAGAGAGAGAGAGAGAGAGAGAGAGAGATTTAATGAAAAGGTAAAACCTACGTGACTTCTTTTTTAGAACAAGAGCTGCTGCGACTCAATACAGTTAATATTCGAGCGACTTTTGGGTGCTCACATTTCCTACTATGTTCCTAAACTTGCCTTTGATGCTTCTCACAGATTCTACAAAAGTTTTTTTTGAATGGAGCCAAAATAAGCATATCAAGTTGGAATAAACAGCATCCATTACTTTTTTATTAGGTTTTGTGTTGTTTGTGAAGATGCATTATTACTTACAGTTATGACCTAGGCAAGATTGAATCATTCAGCTTTAGTCTTTCAACTTAATCTTTTGCCACTGCAATATCATACACTGATCAGCCATAACATTAAAACCACTGACAGGTGAAATAACATTGATTATATCATTACAATGACACCTGTCAAGGGGTGGGCTATATCAGGCAGCAACTGGATCTATATTAGTAGATTAGTAGATGTGTTGGAAGCAGGAAAAAATGGTTAAAAGCTTTAGGATCTGTTTTTGACTTGTGCGTGTGTCACTTACCTAGAGAACAGATGACACGTGGAAGGACTACGGGAAGAATTTAAGTCAACAGGGGCAGTGTGATGCTCTGGGGATTCTGCCGGAAAACCTTGAAAGGTACCTAAAGATTACGTGTCTAAGTAATGACACGTACATAAACATTGTTGCAGATTAAGTACACACCATCATGGCAACAATATTCCCTGATATCAGAGGTCTCATTCATTATGCACCTGCAAAAACTGTTCAAGAATGTCTTAAGACCTCACAACTTACAGGCCTTTAAGACCGACGGTCCCATCTGCATATCAGTAATTAAATTTGAATAAAGTTTTTACCAAATAACGTATAGCAATAATTATTTGGTATTCAAAAGTAGACATGTAAAACGTTCAAATCATTCATCCAACATGCTTCTGAGGAGTTGTTTTCCCCATCTAATAATCTGCGCAAAAAGCACAAATATGCGCTCCCAACGAAAAAACGTTAAAATAAATTATCCATCTTTGCACACGTGTTCTTCATATCTGATTAAGATCTGGTTTCCTGTGAGGTACTCAGGCTGACACATGGTATGGAGTAACCACGTGACAGCGTGAATGCGTCATAGGAAGTGACATCATGCAACATTTGTAGTCCTCAGCTTTTCCAGCTACTACTCGACCAAGTTCTGTTGTTTATTGTAGAATTCGTTCCTCTCTCTCTTTCTTTTTCGGTTTCTCTGACTTTCTTGCACGCACACACACTTACTCAGTTGCGTGCGTGCGCACACACACATCCATGAAGGCACATTCACACACACACACACACAGGCCGTGTCTCGTTCTCCTTGTAAGCGTTCGGCTGCGTCGTTGTGGATCTGTTATTATGACCCAGCGAGGCGAGCTCTCCGTCTGATCATCTGATCCAGAAGTCTGTTTCTGGATCAGTAAATGCCTTGATGGGTCAGAGCTGTTCTGGCAGCACAAGGAGGACCTACACCACATTAGGCAGGTGATTTTAATGTTATGGCTTATTGGTGTACCCTGTAGTTGATACATGTGCCAAACATCCTGTCCTAACCTAAATCTTGGTTTTGCTCAATTAACAAAAACTTATTGTGACCTTATTATACTGCTATATTGTTAAAAAAAAAAAAAAAATTAGTCAGACTCTTAAATAGTATGCCAATATAAAAAAGCCAAAACTGTGAGTATTGTCATAAATAAATCCTGGATATTATTTGTATTTCTGAGTATCAAAAATAAAAGCAAGCTTAAAAGCCAAGAAACACTCTGTCAAAAGATTTTAATATCATGAACAACTGCAAAATTTTTCATCAATTATTAAAAAAAAAAATGAAAATGTAATGGGGGGGCATTTTTCTATTTTTATTTTAATATGGCCTACAGCTCAAAATATGTAAATAAAAACATTTCAAATTATTCAAATATTTCATGTCAAGTTTGAGTAAATTACTATTCAAACAGCAAAAATTCCATGCATCTCTCGCTCCAGTTCAGTACACACAACTACAATCATGGGAAAGACTGCTGAGTTGACAGCTGTCCAAAAGACAATCATTGACACACAACTTCACAAAACTAACACACTTTTCTTTTTTAAAAAAAAACAAAAACAAAAAACAAAAAACAAACATATTTTAATTTCTTGAGATGCACTAGTTCAATAATCATACCATTATTCCCCATATGAAGATGATGCCAGATGTCACTGTCATGAATTACAGATTTAACGGCACTTACTCAGCTTGACATACGAGTACAGGCCCTGAGAGTCTCTGCAAGAACAAGCAGCATTGTACTGACCTTTGACAAAGCAATATCACAGCAAGTTCAATTTGCCAAACAAGCAGAAACCAGAATTTGTTACACCAAGTCAAGTCACAGTGACACAAGCTCCTCTAGAAACTCATCTGGCAGCGTTGTACAAGAACAGAGTAACACTTACAGAGGAAGAAAATGAACCCATGATCATTTGCCCTTCAGCAATTCAGAAGCAATTTCCTCTAAATGTAATACAGAGATGTAATGAGCAATTTGGATAATATGTTGTTCATGTAATGGGCTGTTCCTGATCTCGGGCACATTGTGCTTTAATACACTGATGACACTGGAGTCCTAGCTAAACCTTCTGAAGAAGAACATTAGAAACAACCTGATGCAGTACTAAAAACAGGAGACTTTCTTTTAAAATTACTCGTGATAGCCTTAAAAGCTCTGCAGAGTGTGTTGAGTACTACTGAAATGTATCCCTTGGTAACGTCTCATTTGCTGCAGCACAGATCTTGTTGGCAATTTATCACATCCCTGACAGCCACTGACCTCAGTAATAGCACTGATCCCACAATGACCCCGGCGCGGTCACCCAAGAGACATATGATTGGCTTACAGACACGCGCACACGTTATTAGTAGGATTAGGAAAAAGTATCTATCTATCTATCTATCTATCTATCTATCTATCTATCTATCTAGGTGTATCTAAAAAGTATCAAGGTGCCGCATAAATATTGTGTGTATATATA
>JAOVYU010000060.1:17741847-17758957 GCA_025674565.1 Synodontis membranacea | reverse complement strand
TTCAGATCTTTGAGTTCAGCTCATGCAAAATGGGAGCAAAACCGAAAGTGTTGCGTTTATATTTTTGTTCAGTATAGTTCATTCAACATTCAACATAGAAGCAATCCCAGTCGTCTTCGGGTGAGAGTCAGGGTACACCCTGGACTCTCACAGTCGGACTGAATTGAGACAACAGTTCTTTTTTACTGTTAATGATTAGTTTAGAGCTACAATAAGGGAATTCAAAGCGGTTATGGTTTGTTTCATAGTGGCCCATCACATTACCAATTTGAATAGGTTAAATAAAATGGAAAATACAATCTTGGAGCCTCTCCCCTTTCCGATCTAATGTCTCTCATCCTGTAGCTAGGCTCTGAACCAATGAGCTGCTTTCAACTAACAATATACATAAATGCATGGAACAGAGGATCTGCAGATCTTCAGAATATGAGCTAGACTATGGCCAGTTATTTTCAGACATCTATCAACTCTGCTACAGCACTACTTCAAGTATTCGGTTCAGTTCACTGAAATACTTTTTCTGGGTCTGCATGTGGACCATGCTATGCATAATATACAGCTTTGAGATGCAACTACTAAGCTCTTCCCAGCAACTAGAGCTAATAGTGGGAAGCTATTCATGAAAATGACAGAGGCTTTACAAATGAAACAATGAAATCACTTTCAGTACGCTGAAGCGTGTAACAGGACGAAGCAGGGTTGGCAGGCATTGTGACCTGGCAGAAATCAGGCTGAGAGAAATCTAGTTTGCGATGCATTATTCATCATCTGGCCAGCCTCTGGATATAAAATGCTTCAAGAGGGGCTTGTTAAATGTAATCTCACTTCAAGAGCCACAACTCTGCAAAACCAGGTTTATTTTTTTCAGGACCCTCTTGGAGTCAAATCAAATTAGGTTTCCAAAGACTCCTCATTCCCAAAGCCCAGCATGACCAGGAGGCAAGCGCTCAGGGCCAGTGGCATGTATTAATACATCATGAGCATGTCAGTACACACAGCATCGTGCCCGTCAGCAATGTGCTTACCCCAAAGCCTTTCCATCGACCTGTGGTTATCCAAGGCAAAAATTACAAAACATTCCACTGTACCAGCATTTTCATTTTAGTAACCAGTGGTGTCTCCAGTGGCTGTTATCATAACGACTTGAAAAAATCTGGCTGTGAAACATGCCTGCTGCTCTCTGCTGTCAAACCGAACAGAAATATAGTCCAAGTTTAAACCCTGAGTCCTATTTACAGCTCTTTTCTCAAAGTCAGAGCAGCAAGCTAGAATCAGATTTACATGTTAACAAATGCTTGGATCTGACTTATACAGTCTAAGGAATGCTCTGCGAGACTCACTTATACTAGTGCATTTCAAAAATTAGAATATCATTTAAAAAGTGCAATAATCCATCAGTTATTTAAAAAATTGAAAACTGAACATATTCTATACTCATTACACGTGAACTAAAAGGTGGCAAGCATTTTATTTTTTGAAAATTATGGCCTACAGCTCAAAAAATTTGAATTAAAAGATATCAAATTATAAGAAATTTCATTCATTTCATATTTCAGCAAATTACTATGCAAACAGTATAAGTACCACGTATCTGTCTAGTCCAGTATACGCAACTGTATGGGGAAGACTGCTGACTTGACAGCTGTCCAGAAGACAGCTTCCTAACAGACACCTTCATGGTCAAAGTCAACCCAGCATCTAGCAGGAGATTTTGGAGTACTTCATACTTATATCTGCTGACAAGCTTTATGGAGATGCCGATTCCCTTTTCCAGCAGGACTTAGTAACTTCCCACAATGCCAAAACTACTACCAAATGGTTTACTGAACATAAAAATTACTGTGCTTATGTGTATTATTGGGCTTCTATTGAGAAACACCCAACCCAAAAATACAGACGAGCAGAAGGCCGGTATCAAAGCAACCTGGGCTTCAGTAACACCTCAGCAGTGCCACAAGCTTATTGCCTCAATGTCATGCATACAGTAATTCACGGTAAAGGAGCGCAAGCTGAGTATTAACTGTATAAATGAACATACTTTTCAGATGTAGGACATTTCTGCATTGTAAATCCTTTTTTGATTGATCTTAAGAAATATTCAAATAATCCAAGACACAGGATTTCTGATCTGCATGAGCTATAAGCCATAATCATGAGAATTAAGACAAAAAGGCTCGACATGTTTCACTTTACATGTAATGTATATGGACTATATAAAAGTTTTCCTTTTTGAATTAAATTACAAAAAAAGGTCAAAAAGAAAAAACTTTTTCCTGCTAATTTCTTGCGACGCATTTGTATGGGATAAGGGTTCTGGCTTGCTGAGAATGGGTCCCAGAAATACCACTAGTACTTGCTTAGGGCGACATCTGCTCTCTATTTTTCACACAGCACTGTGTTAATGTACCTTTCTTTAATTACCATCTATAATTCACATCCAATTCGAGTTATTGACAGATAGATTTAAAGTAAGGGGGAGAGGTGGTAAAAAAAAAAAAAAAACATTAATTGCAGAAAAGGCGAGGGCAGAGAAAGAGCAGCTGGTGTTACAGAGAAGGCAAGATCACATGCAATTCTACATATAAGGCACATTTATGTTAAATATACTACTGACAGAGATCATTTTAATTCAATTTTAAGTGCATGGTGCCTTTAACAAAAGACACTGCCAAAAGCAGCTTCCAGATGTGAAGTGTGATTATCGGCACCCCTTGCACAGTTTAGGAAAAAGGGTTAGAAAATATCCGCCTTTTGGTCAAGTAGCTTCATCTCACACTGAAAAAGAAATTGCTGCAAGCACAATATAACAAGCACATATAACAAATTTAATGTAAAATATTTATGTTTTTTAGTTGATTCGAGTGAGTAGCAACTTTCAAGCTGCAATTCATAACTTCCTGATTAAATGTGGTATAAGTATAAGGTGAGACAGATTTAAATTCCCTTAAATCATATACTGTATCAACACGGGAAAGATAACAGAACACAAGGACCAAATGAGGGAGAAGTGTGTTATTAAAAATAAATAAATAAAGACTTTTTTTTTTAAAGCTACTAACCTGAAAATGCCCTTTTCTACTGTTAGGGCAATAATAAAAAAAAAAGTTGACATCAACTAGAACTGTTATAAACCTGCCTGGAAGAAGACCAGAGTTTATTTTATCCCTGCCTACAGTGAGAAGGATGGTAAGAGAAGGAAAAAAAAAAAGAAGAAAATCTCCATCTTCTGTAAATCTCAATCTTACAAGAAAAAGTAAAATCTTGGGGTCACCAATTTCCAAAACCACTATCAGACGCCTCCATAACAACAGATTATTGGGAAGGTATGCCAGGAAAATGCCTTTTCTGTCAGTTAACTACAAATGAAAATGGCTGGAGTTTGCAAAACACTACATCTACATCTGACTGGAACAATGTTCTTTGGTCTGATTAAATAAAAATGCAGCTTTTTGGCAATAAACATTCATGGTGGGTTTGGCGTTAAAAAGAAGGATGGCTGAAAAGAATCTTATCCCATCTGTAAAATAGTGGAGGTTCTGTAATGTTGTAGGGCTGTTTTTCCTCCAAAGGCCCTGGGCACCTTCTTAGGGTACATGGCATCATGGACTTCATGAAATACCACGACATTTTATATTAGACCTAAGAACAGACTAAAACTGGGTCGTCATTAGATCTTCCAGCAGGACAATGATCTGAAGCATATGTCCAAATCAACACAAAAACGGTTAACTGACCACAGAATCAAACGTCTGCCATGGCCATCTCAGTCCTTTGACCTAATTCTCATGGAAAACCTGTGGGTTGAACTGAAGTGGACAGTGCAGAAGAGAGGGCCTAGGACCCTGGATGATCTGAGATTCTGTAAAGAGGAATGGTCTCAGATGCACAGGTCTGTGTTCTCCAACCTTATCAAATGTTACATGAGTAATCTCAGTGCTGTTTTATTGCCAGTGGGAGGTTTTTCAATGTATTAAATACAGGAGTGCCAATAATCATGGTGCATGCTTTTGTTGAAAATAATGGTTTCTTGATGAGGGATTATTTTTCTCTGAATAAATTTAGTTCAATTAAAGGTTAGATTTTTTCGCATTTTTGTCCAGTCTGACATGAAGCCACATCACCAAAAGGTGAATTTTTTTTCTAACCCTTTTTCTAATCTTTACAAGGTGTTCCACTAATTGTTCCTGGCGCTGTTGATTTACTAGATTCCTAATGAGCAATCCCGTTGTGACCAAGTAAAAACTCTCTGCAGAGTCCAAGAGAAACCAGAGTCAAAAAGAAACCCACTGTTGTCTGGGTTACACCAGATAGTTCAAGTGCAATTCACTACTCCTCCATGGCAGTATATTATAATGTAAAACATGATTGTGTTGAAAAGATGGTCAGTGTGAGCATCAACGTGTTTATGATTACAACAGCAGTTCTTAGGTCTAAGTCTACAGTTTCCAGGTGAGACTGTTAAAGTGATAAAAGGCAATCCCTAAAATATCTAATAAGGAATTGGACCACACAAACTCTGGCTACACCCTAGCACCTCTTGTCGATTAATACGTGCTCATGTTTGGTTTTCTAAGCATTATGTTTACTGTCGTTTCACTGTTTGCCCTTTTTTTTTTTTTTTACCCTTCTATCTCTTTGTATATAATTCTGGATTAACTCAAATCATGTCAAGAAATGCAGTCTGGTTGAGAACAAAAATTCTAGAAAAGGTACAACAACCTCATTTAGCACTGGACTGTATATTGTTATTGCTCCATGTGCCAAAATCAATTCAGTTCCTTGAAGCCAAGCTACTGGGAATAAACAGAAGGAAAGGGAGAATGCAATGATTACCATGATTACAGAATGCACACACACACACACACACACACACACACACACACACACACACACACACACAGTCACAGACACAGACACAGCAGGGTTGATTCTACTGTGCATTAGTCAGTCCTATGAAAAGAGGAATTTCAGGTGTTTATGATGAAAATAATGAAGCTATGCAATACTTTGGATCAAGGCTGTCAGGACACAAAAGAATGAATGAATGTTGAACAGCCTTGATCCCTTGATTTACCCTCTTGGCGCTAAGCAATGCATAATGTACGTAATACTGAATGTCTGTTAAAAAGCTTATTAAAAATCCAATTTCTGAAAGCTGTTATTGCTAAAGGGAATCAAATGGGCCTCTAAGCTGCTCAACCTGCAGCAACACTTAGAGTGTATGCATAAGCTTTCAGAAAATTTACAAATACAAATTAAACACAGGCAAAAATGAGACTGTGAGCATTATGCAACAAGCTCCAAATGCAAATCATGGCACCGATTAATTCTGTAAAATAAAAAATAAAAAAAAATCTATCCATTTGGCCCAACCAAGAATTCAGTAAATAGCATTTAAGGCTCTCAGCAAGCATGTCTAGGGTCTTAAAATTCCCACTTCAAATAATTTTCATGAGTAAAAGCATTAAGCAGTGTGGTTAGAGAAAAATGTCCACTGATGGACCTCAGAGCCAAAGAATTTAATTTGCACATTTCTAGTTTTAAAAAGGAGAATTCAATAAGTGAGCTTACTGGGACTTGCACTACTTTTGCATACTTAAAACTCAAGTTATATGGTTAACTTACAAAGCACTACTTACCTAATATTTATTTTAATGTCTCACTATTACTGCAACCTTGAAATTATATGGTTCTCTCTGAAAATTCTACGTGTATGATATTGAGCAATAAAGTTTGGCAAAAAAAAAAAAAAAAACTTTTTGCTATTTGACAATAATATACCTTAAATCAATATTTATGGTTCACACAGACAAAAAAAAAACCTCAAAAACAAATAGAACATTGTTATTCCATGGTCCTGACTTTACTTGAATGACACCTACATTTGGGTTTCATAATACATTTATAAGCACTGCATAAATCTTTTAGAAAGTAGTGCTGGATGATTTGCGATTGAATTAGGCTTAAACATGTAAGGCGACAGTGCTTATTTAGTCTTTACAGGAAAGACAGAAGACAGAAGATCGTGCCAAGACTGTTCAAGATTATATTTTGTAATTTCTTGGTCCTTATTTTAAAGGTTTTTTTTAAAGGGGATTTATGGGTGTTATGGGAAATATACATAGTCATAGAAGGTCTACATAAAGTTAAAAGCATGACAGGTCGCTTCTGTGTGTCATAAATCAACACATTTTTTCTCTGCATGTGCATTTAAAAATAACAAAGTCAAACTAATCTACAAGGTTATATCTTGTGTTTACTTGGGGTATTCATTTGCAAGGTTAATTAGATTGCCTTTGGGAGTGAAATCATTCAACAATGTCATGGAGTGACTGAAAAGCAGTTGTTAGAATCGAGGGAAAAAAATACAACTGTACCTCAAACACATGCTGCCCTCTCCACATCATGACCGACGTCCTCAGCTGATCTGCAGACACAGAGGTCACAGGTAATTAAAATGCACTCGAGACAACGACAAGCATCAATAGAAGACTGATGTGTGGATGAACAAGAATCCGAGAGAAAGAGTAAGACAATCAGGAAAAGGATGACACAAAAAAAAGAGATGGATGGAGGATAAACGACTGCATTTTTATGGGTCTGTCAGAGAGCGTGACTGGAGCAATTGATTATTAGTCTCGCATTGTGACCAGTCTCGGTGAAGCCACACTCAAGAGACTGATGTACTTTAAGACAACATGTGCATTATATTTTAAAGCAAGAATATCTGCTGCTGAAAAGAGCTCTTCACACTTCACATGCTGTCTGTTTCATACATTTGCTTAGCACTTTCCTCCACAGCCTTGATTTACACAGATCACAATTAAAGAGTGCTAAATCGCACGTGCAATCCTGATCCATTGCTCATTCCGTTAGAGGTTGTGCTGCAGGTGAATTACAAAAAGACAAACGTGCAAATGATGCACGTTAGGTGTTAGGTTGTAGAAATGTTACTTGAATTAGTTTTATTTGGTCTACAAGTAGCACAAACCTGACATCTGATTGAATTATTTGTACACACAACTTCATCCTGAAATAACCGTCAGGCAGCAAATTACATTGGTGGTTTCTACATGGTAAACAGCCTACAGTACAGTATACTGCATATTACTCAAGACGTTCCCTCAAAACGGACAATGCATGCAATTTTGCCTAGTTAAAGCTTGCGTTTGTGCTGCATATTTGGTGCACACCTTCATATATACTTATAAAGTATGCATTCCAGTCATTAAGCTGATGTATATACAGTTAGACATATTTAGACCTACATTCAATTTAAATAGCCTAATGGTTAGGGAAGCGGCCCTATAACCGAAAGATTGCAGGTTCGATTCCCGCGGGCAGCAGGTACCACTGAGGTACCCTGCGCAAGGTGCCGCCCCAAGCACTGCTCCCCGTTCGCTGAAATAATGGCAGCCCCCTGCTAAGTGACATGTCACATATGGGTTAAATGCAGAGAAACAATTTCCCTCCGGGGATTAATAAAGTAATTAAAAAAAAAAACAAATGGTGATACACAATCTTAATGCAAATATATTGCAGCACCATCACCGCAGTTTGGAAGCACTGAATTCCATGCTCCTGTATGAAGGAGATGAAATAAATACACTTCCCAAAAAGTAAGCTGGCAGATGGATACTGCATCATCTCAATCCTTCATTAATGAAAATCACAAATACAACAGCCCCAGTCTCAGAAATCTTTATATAGCGATATACAGTGTTAAACAGTATAGAATTGTCCTTTATAAGTTACCTTTTACAGTGATTAACAAAGAAGTCATTAAAGCACTCACCCCGACCAAATGTAAAAAGAAGTGATGTTATTAAATTACAGTATCAATAGCACTTATTGATACTTGATTATTGAAATTGTACACAAACAGTGTGAAAAACAAATCAGAAACTTTTTTGTGCACACCCCAATACTACGACTATGTTGATGTTTTTGAGTTTATAACACCACCCAGTCTTTATGTTTGAGAGTCTATCAGCATGGAACCTGTGGGCATTATTTTCCAACTCATTCTGACAAAAACATTCTAGATCAGTTCGATTGTGAGGGCATCTCAATTCAGGTTGACCCCCCCCCCCCCAGATTTTTATTTGGATCCAGGTCTGTGCTGTGGCTAGGTGTTTCAAGAACATTGATCATCTTTTGGTTAAACCATTTCTTTGTTGACTTGGATGCAGAGGTGTGACCAGAATGTCATATGTGGGGGGGCAGTTAACTCATTTGGGGGGGCAGAAAAAAATACCTGCAAAATAGGTGGAAAACCACCACTTACTTCTAATACTACTACTACTCGTACTACTACTAGGCCTAATAGTCTAATAATAATAATAATAATAATAATAATAATAATAATAATAATAGTTTTCCAATTATTTTCTTACTATCCAGTCGGGTCTGAATGCAGAAGGTGCTGACTGACACGCTCCCTATTCAAACGAACCAATTGGAAAGCAGTGAAGTTTTGACGATCGTACTGTAACCCGATGGAGGATTACAGAGCCCCTGAAGAATACGGATGGGGAAAAATGTTTACATAACAATAAATAAAGCTATACACTTTGCAGATAGATGATTTTTTTTTTTATTATTGCCACCTATCTTTTTTAGGGATTCTATGAATACAAGACACAAACGGAGCTGCTAGTACTGTAAATAGTGGCAAGTCTGTTTTTTTTTCCAGACAATTTTCTTTGGATGGACAGAGCATACCTCAGGGGGGGCAGGGCTTGTCCCTGGGGGGGCATTACCCCCCCCCCCTTCCCGTAGACACGCCCCTGCTTGGATGTATGCTTTGGGTCATTGTCTTGCTGAAAGGTGAAATTCCTTTTCATCTTCAGTTTACTAGCAGAAACATGATTTGGGGTGATTTAGTCAGCTTTGGATATTTTTTTTGTGTGAGAAAAGGGCTTCTGTCTTGCCATCCTTCCTGCAGCTCCTTTAAAGTTGCTGTAGGTCTCTTAGCAGCCGCCTTGGTAACTGTTGTCTTGTACTTTTGTAAATTTAAGAGGGACGTCCTGTTCTTATTGATGCCACTGTGGGGCCCCATTTTCTCTACTTGTTGATGACCTTTGTGGTGTTCCGTGGTACATCGAATGCTTTGGAAATTCTTTTAATCCCTCGTCTGCTCAGCATCTTTCGACAAGTGAGGTACCGTACATGCTTTTTAAGCTCTTTGCAGACCGTGGCTTAATCAGACAGATGAAACTACAAATGTGTGAAGAATAACCTCTAGAAACAGCTGATCTTTATTTGGAGGTGATCAGAATAATTTACTTGCTTTAATTTAATTAAATTTAATTTAACTACTGCACTCACTAATCACTTTATTAGAAACAACTGTACATGTGTGCACTTGTATAATCGGCCAACCAAATTATTGTAACTTTTTTTTTTGGTTTTTCCTATTTTTTATTTGAATGGTTCTGATCGTTTTTCTCCTTAATTTTTATACATTGTAATTTCACATTGAGGGTGGAAAAAAAGTCCTGGCAGGGCTTATCTTTATTTTTTTCA
This sequence comes from Synodontis membranacea, assembly GCA_025674565.1. NCBI lineage: Eukaryota > Metazoa > Chordata > Actinopteri > Siluriformes > Mochokidae > Synodontis > Synodontis membranacea. Next base: position 17,749,429 of record JAOVYU010000060.1, on the reverse strand, counting down.
AACAGAAGTGTGTAGACTTTTTATATCCACTGTACAGGACCTCCATCACTTTGTTTATCTGAATAGTAAATGACACACCTTGCTGTCTTTGAAACTTTGGTTTATCTCAGCGACTGTTAGACTATTTGGGGTTCGGGTTAAGGATAGATTAGGGCAACAACATCCCTTTCTGAATGGTAATCAGTTCATCCTCCGATACAATTTTAACCAGTGGTGGCAGAGAACATTCTCAGAAATCACTTTCAAGGTACAACATCATTTACTGCCAGTATTACAAAGGCAGAAGCAATAAATAGCTACATAATCATTAAATAAATACAGTTTAATGCAGAAATAATTAAAAATCTAGTGTAAATCTTTTTGTTTCAAAATAAAAGTTTAGTATTTTCCTGGTAAATGTCCACTCATATCCCTTTATTAAGCAAAAACACATCATTTGATACATTTTCATTTTGCCCCTGAAGTTCTTTCCATGCTCCTAATTTTTTCAACTTAAGAGCATGTGTGCATAGTCAAGTCCTGAATACACTAGTGTGTATTGCCACTAACATGTTTACAGATTGCCACTAACATGTTCAAAAACCATTAGCTAGCTGGAGTGTGAAGCTTCAGTGGACACAGACTCACTAAAACTAGACAGTTGACAATTGTAGAAATGTTGCCTGGTCTGATAATCTCGATTTCTGCTGCCTGACTCTGTGCATGACACAGGATCTGATGTCAACTGCATGAATCCATGGACCCAACCTGCCTTGTGTCCAGACTGGTGGAGGTGGTATAGTGATGCGGGGAATGATTTCCTTTCAAATATTGGGCCTCTTAATACCAACTGAGCATCATTTGAATTCCATCAGTATTGTTGCTGACTGTGTGCATCCCTTCATGACCACAATGTACCATCTTACAATGGCTACTTCTAGCATACTGACATGTGCCATGTCAAAAAAGTAAAAGTCATTTTAATGTGATTCCACAAACATGACAATGAGTGTACTTTAACAGCCTCCCCAGTCACCTCATCAGAATCCAACAGAACACCTGGAAGGTGGTAGAATGGGAGATTGGGAATTCTGTAGCAATTATTGGAATGCAATCATGTCAACATGAATACCCCCCCCCCCCATAATATTGTGGAACCATGCTGGGAAAAACTGAGGTGACTGACAGCAAAGGGGGTCCAACCCAGTATGATGTTCCAAATAAAGCGGCAAGTGATCGTATATATATTGAGTAACTAGAGTGAAATAAACAGAATAGGTATGTGATACATGAGTGAGGAAGGTACGTTTGACAGCTCCTGGGAGCTTAAGAGGTTAAATACGGCAGCCATTGTCACAGAAAGATCAGATTGCCAAATAGATCATCCATTGTCACCGAAAGAAATGGTGTCTAAAAGAAACAATTATGACCTTATTAATATGTCAGTGAACCTGTCGGTTCACCTTCAATGTCGCTGCTTATCTTTTCTCTCCTGAATAAAAAAAAAAGAAAAGAAACTCATAAGAATAACATGCCTCTATGATTGTACTGTCACGGAGCGTGTGATGGTTACACTGAGTAATAATGTCTCACTCATTCAGCAGGGAAATATTTAGATTATCAGTTCAGTGCACTCATATGTAAATAAGCTGTCTGCTGTAATGATGAATGTGCTCTGTTCGGTGAGCCTCTGCTGAAAAGGCCTTCTGATAATGAAAACTGAAGTCGAATTCTTCTCTGTTTTAATTTCACAAATTCCTCAGCTACTGTAGCAATGACAGTAAACAATGTTATTAACTACTATTCCCACCATGATATTTTTCATTCTTTTTTTTTTCCGTTTTTTTTTTCCACTTTGCTAAGAGGAACAATTTTTGCTGAGATATTAATTGCTGGAGACAGCTGATGAACTACTGGCATGGAACTGCAGGGTAATTAAGGAGGCAGATTCATCATATTTAGTGTTGTAGCAGTGGCAGGGTGACAGGCCCAAGAGTGGGAGAGGTGCTCCCTTCTGAGATGAGAGAGTGTCAAACCACTTTGAGATATCTGCCATGACCGGAATACTACAGAACAACATTCCTCTACAGTTTACTCTGTAAATAATGTTTAGGTAAATAAAGAATGCCGCCACAGAGGATTGGAAATGAAACTACTTTAAGCGATGAAGTCACTTTGGATAAATGCATCTGAAAAATAAACAAGTGCAAGTATTAAATGAAAAGGTGAAATTTTAAATGAAAATTAAAACTGGAATTGAAATTGAAAGTATCTTGCTCTGAAGCAGAATCAGAATTACTTTATTGATCCCCGTGGGGAAATTCTCTTTCATTACAAGAACAAACTCCTGATGAAAATAAAGGATTTAGGAAAGTACCTGGTTTATCACCAAACGTATACACAGTATACATGGTATAAATCATAAATCATAGATCATAAAGTATAAATCATACATTACTATGCCTTCTCTTGTATTAGCTCCTGTTTCTAACTAAGTAAATGATTCTAGCCATTTTCAAGATTAGCTCCTTATGCTTGTGTTACATCCATCCATTCAACAGTCTGTCTGAGATTCTCGTTAACATGGTCTCTCAAGTGAGTGGTAGAATTTGGTAGGAATAATCGTTGTAACCAGCAGATAAAGTGATTACATTTTTTGAATAGATCCAAACAGAGTCAAGATCAAATAGTTTGTCTTCAACTGCTTCCTTTCCGTTTGAAGTATATTTTATGGGTATTTTTGCATTCAAATGAGCAACATGAAAAACTACACTTGCTGACAACAAGTTCTACTTCCATCCATCCATTATCTATACCGCTTATCCTTCAGGGTTGGAGGGAAGTTGGAGCCAATCCCAGTTAACTTCAGGTGAAAGGTACACCCTGGACAGCTCATCAGTCTATCGCAGGGCTAACACAGAGACAAATGACCACTGACACTCACATTCAAACCCATGGGCAATTTAGAGCAGCTAGCTGACCCTATCTCATGCAAACTCCACATAGAAAGGATCCAGTCAGCCACCAAGTTCGATCCCAGAACCTTCTTGTTAACCACTGCACCATCCCAGATCTACTTTTTAAAATTACTGCTTAAAAGATGAAGAGGTACACATGCACAAATGATACTGGCAGTAATTGCTACACACTTACAAGTGACAAAGTATAAGTGACATCACGGTCTTGTCACCTGCTAGTGTGAACACAAGGTGAGAAATTTGGGAATAATGAGGACGCCATTTCAGCACCCTAGTCAGCTCTGTTGCTCTGAACCAGAGCATTATAGAGAGAACCACAGCAACCTTTCTGTTCTCTGTGTGAATCTCCATCAGTCTCCAGTCAACATGCCCATTTTTTTTTTTTTTGGCAGGATCCTCACCAACACCACCACCATGCTGCAATGTCTCTATTTCAGCGACCCATCATTCCAAAGCAAAGTGTTTCTCCTACTTGTCAGTTAGTATTAAAATTTATGTGATTAAGTCTTATAGAAGTGATAATATTTCCAAAATGTGTCTGTATTGACGCAAAAAGATTAATCACTGTGTAGCCCAGGGTCAATGGCTGCAATGAACCTACTCTTAACTATGAAGGCTAGTGCCAGAAAGACCATTAGCTTAAATAATTAACAATGCTCTGCACCAGTTATGATGTCTATACCCTCCAGTTAACAAACAGGCATGTGTATATTCATAAATGAATAATTACAAGCAATGTGGTTAGCAAAGATGCTTGCTGAGTTGCTGCTATATTGTGTTCGGCTCACTTGGTGTTTCAGGATTAAAAACCAGAATAGGTTCAGGTAGATTACAGCATAATCATGGATCAGTTTCCCTTGCAACATGTGTGTAGATGTTTGAGTCCTTCACAAACAACACAATATGCCCTATTTTGAAATATACAGTTTCCAAATACATGCAATTATTTTACGCTATTCTGAAAAACAGCTATCATCTAAAACATGACTTGTGTGACATTGGTAAAAAAAAAACATTTTAACTAAAACAAATTTAGCAACATAAAAATTTTTAGGGCAGCCCCGTCATGCTCAGCTTCTATTCAACACCACTATCATTTGATAATAATTAAGTTAGCAAGACGGGTGAGAACATCAAAGCATGATGACCATTTTGAAGCGATTTGAAAGCAAGAAAAGAAATATCGTCTCCGATCATACGAATGACACTAATCAAACAAGGATTCGCAATACTTGCCAGACACTCACAATCTTACTTTTCATCAAAAAGCATGAGACTTTGACTTGAATGCACACAGCCTGTGGAGTTTTGGGTGATAACTGGGGTAAGAAAAGCCCTGGTCAAGAACACCATCCCCATAGTGATCTACTGTACTGAAGTGGGTCATTCCTACTGTTTTTCTCATTCAGAAACAGTCTTCAACATGTGACCTCAATCATGGTTCACAGACAAACCAAGCCATTTTGAAGAACGCCTTCAGCTCAAGATCAACTGAAATTGATCTTGGGACGTCTAATATGACAGTGCTCCCAAGCATATATGAAATTAAACCAAAGTTGATTTTGTACAGGAAATGTGATTTGCCTTCTCATTGCTGGGATTTAAAAACCTTTGCTGGGATAAGGACTAGAAACCTTTGCACGGGTAAAGGAACAAGAGTCCGAAGAACACTTGTTAAAAGATTAAAAACATTAAATGCCACAAAACATTTAATTCGACTCCAAAATGTTTTCAAGATCATGAGCTAATGAACTTTTGTTGCCTTTTGTTACTAAGCCTTACTTCATGTATATTAACTGAAGTTGAATATTTTTGGACATTTTCCATGTTTCCTTTTGCTTTCTTTCCTTCCACTCTTTCTTCCCTTCCTACCTCCCTTTTAATGTCTTTCCGCCTTCCTTGCATTTTTCTTCCCTTTTCCTTTCTTCCCTTTTATATATGGTCCACTAGGATGTGTACAAGGTCTCTCATTTGTTCTGCTGACAATGCAGTCCTGCTCGGTTCACTATTGCTCAGGAATTATTAGTCTATACTGACAATTTCGACACCTGAAGGATGCGAAATCAATGTTCTATCTCTAGCTTGACCAACATTGTCTATGAAGCCTTAATAAACAAATGCATGCTGTATTCTTCATTTGTAACTCAAAGAAACAAAACCGTTTACCCAACCAAGCACATGGTTAGCCAATTATTGTTGAAAACTCACAGTGAGTGAAGACTCCTTGTTGACTAAAATGAGAATGTGCAAAGGATATAACTGCGAGTCATGCATTGAACGAATTCTCAGCTCTCTGCACGCACAACCTTTTAGAGATCCTTTAATAGATCACCACTGATGATGGTTTGGTGACAAGCCTTAACGGAGAGAGAGAGAAAGAAAAAAAAAAAACAGGTAAGGCGAATGTTAATCTTATTTTAATCTAAACCTTATTCGCATTTAGATTAAAACTATGGATCAAAAAGTGGCATAGCAAGTTTACTGATATAACATTTCGTACATTGATTGCTTTACGTAACGAAAAGCAACGGAACAGAACAGAAAATAAACAGAAAATAAAAGACATAAACTAGATATACAAATGAATAAAAACGGAGCGCAAACTGTAAGCTGAAAGTGCTTACTGTACAGTGAGTGTACATCACTGGGAAAAGAGAAATGTTTTAAGTCTGGACATAAGATGGCCAAATCTGGGGCATACAAGTTTCAGACCACGTGCAAGATAAATGCTGACTCATCATGCTTTCAGGGATTGCTAGCCGACTGGTTCCTAGTAAAGATCAATTTCTTTTATAATTAGTCGGGTGTAATCATAAGCTGTGTCCATACTAGTGTTTTCTGAAATAACAAGAGGATTTAATATTGTCTCTTCAACAGTCATGTCCCAGGTGAATAACAGCTTAATAGAAAGTGGATTTCAGAAATCTCTGAAATCCACCAGCAGGAAGGTAATAACCTGCTATCTCTGCTGTTGTGCCACTCACGAGCTCCTTGGCATGCCCGAGATGTCTGTCACTCATAGCACTCTGAAATCAAAGCAACAATTTGCCTTAATCATACATAATATCCATTGGCAATAATTATTGTGCAAGTCGGCCCAAGGAGAGAGTCGGAAACACTGTTAGGCAGAATGCCGAGTACGGACACTGCCAAGCCTGTTAAAATGACTGGAAGTAAGGCAGCAGAGATTTTACTCATTCTGAATTTGCTGCATTAACTCGCACAGAAGAAAACAGGGACAAAAAGAAAAGGCAGCGGCCTTGGAAACCAGCTGAACATGGCCAGAATACACTTTTTTCTTTCTTCCGTTCGTCTCCCTGTTTCTGAGCAGCAGGAGTTGCAGATTTAATCAGCATTTCATATGACACATGGGTATACTACAAGAGCTGAAGGAAGTTTCCAACTGCTTGCTGAGCTCTACAATTCAATGTTTCTTTGAAGGATTTCGCCCCTTCATTTTGGGACTGTGGTAAGCTTTTTTTTTTTTTTCCCCTAAAAAAGTCCATGCACTTTGATCAGGCTTCTCAGGAGAATTATGTCTTGTTTTTGATCAATTTTCCAGCACAATTTTTATTAAAGGTTACACTTAGCTTCATGGTTACACAACAATGTTAAAGGTCCACTACAGCATGGGGGCATTCGAGGGATCTATTAGGAGAAAAGATATGTAATATTCATAAACATGTTTTCATTAGCGTACAATCTATCTTTAACTATGAATCATTGTGTCTTCATAAGTGTAGAACAAGCCCTTTATATCTACGTAAGGTGTGGGTATACACCCACTGAGCCACCACGTTAAATCCCTACAGTAGCCTACAATGGACAAACCACTAAAGAGCACCTTCCACTTTGCACGTTTTTACAAGTGGCAGCATGAATCCCGAAGAAAGCACCAGAGAAAGAAGAAGACAGGACATGCCCAAGAAGAACGAAGTGTTTGTTGGTGCTCTCTAACAAGTCTGAGAACCCAATTTTTTTTTTTAATGAAGGATAATACTTATTAGTTTGCGTGGAAAAAAAGCAAGGGAGCGTTAATATAAGTACATGGAAGTATGCTATGAGCACATGATGGTCACTGTGCGTTCTAATTTGCACTTGGAAAGGGAGGGGTAAAACAGAGGCATTCAGTTGGTTGAATCCTACATAGTGGACCTTTAACTGTATGTGATATTCCATCTAAACATTTCCAAGTACCAAATACTATGTGTACTTGCCTCCCGTTCTCTGTTGATCATTATTTTAGTCATTAATTACCTGTACTGTTCGGTCAGTGCTACAATTAGGCATATCAAGTCTGAGCTCTCTGTCTGATCTTTTGTCTTGAGATAGTGACTCTAATAAACAAAGAAGCAGAGATGCTGAAAGAGGTGCTGAAGCAGGCACAGGGTGTTTAGTAGAGCTCTTTGTGCATTCTGAACGGCGAGTGTGAAAAAGAATCCAACAACTCCTCTAAAGACTGTAAAAGGGATTAACCTTCAGCTAACATTTCCTGTACTGCAGCCTGACAGACATCATTAGAGCACTGACAGACACAAAGATGAATGACACTGAGCCACTCCATGCGCCATGCAGATTCAGCTCTCCCACTGAAAGTTCCATATCCAGATCGTATACTGCAATAT
>JAOVYU010000060.1:17669218-17687482 GCA_025674565.1 Synodontis membranacea | reverse complement strand
TCACTGTCTCGATCAACTTTTTAATGAATATACTGTATTTGAAAAAAACGCAATAGAGTGAAGCCACGAAATTCAAAGTGCGAAGTGGCGAGGGTCGACTGTATACACGCCACACTTTTACGTGTGAACCCTAAGAACCCTTAACTATTCACATCTTTTTTTTCTAAGTGTGTATAATAATAGTCAATACTCTACTCTTGTTGGGCTTTAGTGGAAGGGCATTGAATGTCTGCCATAAGACCGAGATGTACTTGATAGACACCTGTAATAGTACCTGGAAGGGAATTCTTGTATTCAGTAACACACATCTTACCACTTCTCTAATTTCAGTTCCAAGAATGAGCTTTATTTAAAAACCCATTTGGTTTAATATGGAAAATGCTTCCTTTATTGCACAACTAGGTGCACATCAGTAGTGGGAAAAAATAAAGTCGCGGTTAATTCTTGGGTTTCCTCAAGGTTCGTTGGTTTTCTTCCATGTAGATTTTCTATGCCAAATTTCCCATAGGTCTGAATGAGTTTGTGAATATGTGTGCACGGTGCCTTGAGATGAACTGGCATCCCATCCGTGGTGTATTAGAACCACATGCCTTGTGTTCCCAGAATAGGCTCCAGATCCACTGTGACCCTGACCAGGATAAGGCTCTTAATGAAGACCAATGAATGAACATGCCTTGGTAATGATAGACATCAACACAGACATTGAACATAAGAGCTGTTTATTTTTCTTAGATCAAGAAATTTGCAAGATGCATCAGTGAACCAGCCTGACCCGATTAAACGATCAGGAATGCTCTTGCACAAACAAAGACTATTCTAAAATTAATGTCCATTTAAAAATATTTTCTGTTTAAAGCAGGACACCAGCGACCAAAATAAACAAATACCAATTAGATATGACATTTACATAAGAAAAGTATGTACTCAGTTTAATCATTTGCTACACTGCACCCCAGGTGCTTCCAAAGGCATGATCATATGGAAAAATTATCATGAGCAAATTTAACCATAGACAGAATACAAAAATAGCAGGGTCAGATTGGAAAAGCTAAAATTTACTGTATATAATAACTATACTCTCTCCGTGGACATGGTGAAATCTCTGGGTATGTCTGCTCACCCCTCACTTGTGTGTCTGTGTGTGTGTGTGTTCACTGCTTGGATGGGTTAAATGCAGAGAATAATTTCCCCTTGTGTGGATTAATAAAAAAATATCGAAAATAAAGTACAAAAATCTGTAATAAAAAGTTATACAGAATATCTTTGCCAAGAAGAAACAGTGATGATGTGCTAACATTCTCATATAAGACTATAGACATACTCATGTAACTGTTTAACACATACTGACACCTTTACATATGGCACCTTGCTATCAATCTAATTTCCCCTCTAATTCTCCATCTGATCAAGTATTTTTTTAATTACTGTTGTCTTTCACATTATTTCACGTCCTTCTACATTTAATTTCTTTCTAACCACAAACCCTCAGTAACTGCACTGACGACATTTCTCTTCCTCATCACATCCTCATCAAAGTTTACCACTTTCCTTCTACAATCTCCTTTCCACATAACCATTGTTCTTCTATTAATATCTCAGAATAATCAACAATTATTCTCTTGCTCTATTAAGCTATTAATCTATCTATTACTTCACCTGTTTTTAGATGTTCTGTAATTCCTTGGATCGTTTTGAACACATACAGTATGAAGTGCCACTGCACTCAAGCACCCGGTGGGCCTTAATATCTTATGGAGAAAGTGTAATAATCTGTGATCCTTTCCGTCGCTGGTGTTTTGGAGACTTTGAAGACTCACTCTGGGGAGGCCACACTGGTTTTATTAACTGTAAATCTTGGTCAATGGTAAAAGTCTTCTTTGGCAGGTCAGTGTATGGGGGCCACACTAAACAATGTTTATTTAATTTTTGGCGGGGTTGATCAGATTTTTCTTGTACCTTAGATCCTTTTTCATAGATATCTGACACAGAACTGACGCTGCTCTGTGAAAGGGAACATCTCCAGTTGTGATCTTCGGAAATGGCGTCCGTTACATTTCCTCCGCTCAGCAATTCTTTCTGAGACCTTTGTCCAAATCCTTCATCAAAATGTCCTTTAGATTTGAAGAGCTGCTTATAATGCGGTGGGCAGTATAAATGTCCATGGAGAGAGACATAGTTTCCAAGGCTGTTCATTATTAAAAAGAAAAAAAAAAAGTGTTTACAGATCTTACGTCATCTCATATCACCTACAGTCATGCATGGCGCAGCCATCATAGTAATTAGATTCATGTTTATAACTCACGTTATACAAGTTAATCAAACTTAAAAAGATAGTAAACAGTGGATAAACAGTAAAATGGCATACCTTAATTTATTTTTGCAGTGTTCACAGAAGAAACAGGATTTATGGAACTTCTTTTTGTCTGCTATCAGACCCTCCATGGGATACACTCTCTTCCGACACACTGTGCACAGCTCCGACTTTGGAACTCGAATCTAAAAAGAAATAAACAAAACAATCCTTAAATAAGTTCATTTACTTTTGTCTTAGGTATCCACAGTGCTACGTAGATGATGAAAAAGATGATGAAGAATTTTTTTTTTAAACTTTTAACACATTTAACACACATAGTGACTGTTTGGTGGCCTGCTCTGTTTTGCTCTTCCTCTTCTCTTATATGTCTTCCCTGGATATTTTTCTTTTTGGTTTGCTAAATGTAATTATTTAAAAATTTTCATGTTCATCTTTTTTCCAAACTGATCATATCAGTCTGTCCCCATTAAAATGAAGCGGAGACGAAGGAGGCCATGAAAATTGGCACTTCCAACTAAGTGGCAAACAAAATGTTAAACTAATAAGTGTACTCTTTTGCTGCAAGGGAAGATTATACAATGCAATTTAAGCACTGAATGCCACTAATTGTCTTCCTCTGAGAGCATGTCGAAACAGCAATGCTATATGTGAGATAAAGCCTGAAAACAGATGCATTAAATCAACTCTAGGCATCCAGGAACCCACTTAGTTGTCAGCCATAAACACAGTGAGGGCAAATACATATTCAGGCACTACTGTTTTTATTTAATCTATCTCCAGTGCATATATCCACTTAATATTTACACCAATCATTTCTTTTGACTTTGTTTTTAAATATAAAAGTATACATTCGCAAGCATGAACAAAGTTATAGTATGTTTAAAATACAACACCGATAGGAGAAACATTATTCGGGGTACTATTTTAAAAAGTGTATATGCAAAGGTTACATTCTCAGGGCGAACATCATCAAACAAGACTTAAAGGAAAAAGCCACAAAACCACAACAAAGACCTTTAACATCCCTTGCAGTACAATTGGCTCAATAATATGCAGGTGGAAAGTTCATGGAACCACAAATAATTGTCTCCGGATAGGTACGCCATGCAAGATTTCACAGCATGCTTTCAGAATAATGATATGGAAGATGAGAGAAAAGCCATCAGTCACTCAAAAAGAGTTGCAGGATGACCTGAAAGCACCAGGGGCAACAGCTAGAGTGAAGAAATTCACCACAATCGTCTCCGATACTACAACGCACACAAAACCATACAGCAATATACAGTATACTTTCATTCTTTTATAATAGATCAGTTCATGTTTGGTGAAAGACGTGTTGTGAATATGATCCCAAGAACACCATACACACACTGAAGTACAGAGGTGGGAGCATCATGATATGGGGCTGCTGCTTCTCAACTAGGACATTACACATCATTGAAGAAAACACTGAGTCTAGCGATACCAGGACCTGTTAGAGGAGAATTTTTAGCTCATCAGCCAAAACAGTGAATTTGCCAAGAAGATGGATCTTTTAACAAAACACTGAGCCCGAACAGCCAAAATAACTCAAGATGGCCTTGCCTTAAATTCCAATGAAAGTTTATTTAGGATTTTCAAATTATGAGTCCATCAGTATGGCCCTCATAGCCTTAAAGGCAATTTGCCAGCAGGCATGAGCAACAATTGAACCACAATGCTGCAAAAAAGCTAACCATAGGTATCTCAGAGATATAACTGGCAACAACAGGTTTGCAACAAAGTACTAATGTTGTTCATTTGTGGCATATGAATGATTTATCTTTGCCGTTTTTTAAACATATCTTTGTTCACGCTTATGAATGCATAGATTTCTATTTCCATTTATACTATAAGTACAACGTCAACAGACATTATGTGTGTGAATTTGAAGTGGATATACTGTATGTGATGAAGTATATGAGTACTGTATACACATGCCGCATGGATGTGTTCAACTACAGTCTGTTTTGCAGGCACTGATTCTCACTCAGCTTGCAGTTAGTTTCCAATCCTATCATGCAATGTTAGCACGTTTGTCACGGCAATCCTTCTTTAATCTGAAAGCCGGTTAGGTTCCCTCACCTGGGACACTGTAGCCTAGGTTTTTAAACACACTCTCGCTCTCAGTCCACATCTCATGGAATTTTTTCAATAATTCTTCAGCAGAGGCCTCGGGGGATACCTTCACCTCTGGGGCTTTCTTCTTTACAGCGTCGGCGTAAGAGAATGGAACATGCTGTGAGACAATACTCTCAGAATGTTTAGATATGGTTGTGGTGCTTCTTGTCCCGGTTATCTTTCGGCCAGCTTCATCGACAGTGGAGTAATGCTCTGTAAGGTTTTTTGTCTCTGAAAAGCCATATGGATCGACTGACTTTTCCAGCATTGCATCTTTGAGCAGAGGCAGAGGTGAGGTCTGTTGGGAGGTCTGCTGCAAAGTCTGCTTTAAATCTTGAGGCGTGACTTCGCTCACTCTTGACTCCTGCTCCTCTTGTTTGTTTTTCTGTTCTTTCGCCGAAGAGCTTTGCTCAGCCGTTTCAAAAATGTCTTTTACAACATTGATGTTATAGTCTGGTCTATCTAAGGCTTCACTTTCAATGCCAGACTGTTCTAGGACATCAGCAGGTTCTTTACTGGTATATAACTTTATATCTGGGCTCTCAAATGTGCTGTCCTGTCCAGACAATTCAATCTCTAGAAATCCTACTTTCTCTGGTACTTTAGTCTCACCGTCTTCTGTATCCAGCCCTAAATGCTCAGGAAAATAATTGGTGTTGTTCTGTACTTCCTGAGTCTTCTGTTGAATCGACGTTACCTTTTCTGAGACAACTTCCTCTGAACATTCAGAGTCTTTATGCTCTTTTCGAATCCTTCCATCCTCAGAAGACTTAGAATCAGTTTTGATTTGACAATGAAATGTGGATGGAATTTCCACAATCTCTGTCCTCTTCCCAGGAACTGGCACTGGAAGATGCACTGGATCAGGTGAGGGTTCACGAGAAAGTTTAACCATTTCCTCTGAACATTCGGAATCTTTACGTGCTTTTCGAATCCTTCCATCCTTAGCCGGCTTAGAATCAGTTTTGATCTGACAATGAAATGTGGACGGAATTTCCACAATCTCAGACGTTTTCCCAGGAACTGGCACAGGATGATGCACAGGATCAGGTGAGGGTCCACGAGAAAGTTTAGCCACTTCCTCTGAACATTCAGAGTCTTTACGTGCTTTTAGATTCCTTCCATCCTCAGCAGGCTTAGAATCAGTTTTGATTTGACAATAAAAAGTGGATGGAATTTCCACAATCTCAGACTTCTTCCCCGTGACTGACACAGGATGATGCACAGGATCAGGTGAGGGTCCACGAGAAAGTTTGGCAGTTGTTTCTCTGAGCCTTGTTAGACTGCTGGCTCTCCCAAGAGTGGGTGATGGAGAAGCTCGGCTTAAGCGTGATGTAGGTGCTTCAGACCAGCGTGGTGGAGGAGATGGCGCCACTTTCTGTGGTGATTCAGTTCTCCTTGTGGATTCAATAGTGATAAATGTGGGTGAGGGTGAGCGCATTTTTATCGAAGGTGATGGTGATCTGGGGTCAGGAGGATTTTTGCTCTTGTTTTGCTGCTTTCTACTGTTCAGTTGGGTTTCAACTTTTTTGTAGTCTATAGTGATTTTTGAAATCCCTTGAGCAGCCTTGCCTGAAGCATTTTTTTCAGATATCGCTTCACATTCATGTTTTTCAGTAGTTACGACATTTCTTTCTTCATCCATTAGTTTTTCTTGAATGAGAGTTTGTACATGAGCTACAATTTCTTGGAGTTTCTCCAAATTGTGTTCATCTACAGCTTTCACCAAGCTATTCTTCACCTCTGGTCCAATAAACCACTCTGGGATTTCATTGAGTAATGTCTTCACACTCTTGGAGTCCATTTTCCCTGTAACGTCTTGGAGCTCTGAGATATAAGACAGCAACTTCTGAGCTTCTACACATCTTTGTAATGCATCTGTGCTCTCTGTCAAAATCTCAGAAGGCTTCCTTTGTGTCAGCTCCCCTGTCACATTTATGCTTTTATCTTTAGGTTTCTGTTGGCTGTCAACTTGTTCTTTCTTTTTCGGAGAACTCTTGGCCTGTTTTTGAGACTTTACCATAGTGCCCTGTTGCAGCAAACTTTGCTGAACTTTACTCTCTGTGATGGTGATCTTTTTGTGGACTGCAATGTGTTCTCCTTCAATGGTTTTGTGGGGCTCCACCAGCGCAAATTCCTCTTGTTTCTGATTAGATGTCAAAGCTGGAGATTTTACCTCTGAGGGTGAAGCAGGCAAAGGAAGAGTGGTATTACTTTGTGTTTGCTCCTGGGCTTTTTGAGCTGTGTCCTTATCTTTCTTGGATTTAGCTCTCTTCTTTTTCTTTGGAGAGGCAAGACCATCCTCAACCTGCTTTTGTGTGGCCTGTTTTTCCACTTTAATCTCTGTCTCGGTAACTTTCTTTTCCTTGTTCTCTCTCACCTGGACATTTTCCGGGGCAACCTTTAACACTGGAGCTTGAGCTGCCGGCTTCTCTTCTGTGCCCTCGTCTTTCTTGCGGCCTTTCTTCGCCTTGTGACCGTTTTGTTCAACATCTTTAATTGCAGAGGCTATATTTACCTTCGTACGGTTGCTCTGTTCAGGGGACATCTTTCTCTGGCCTGTTTTTGAAGAGTTATTCATTTTCTTACTTTCCTCGACTGCAGATTTTTTATCCAAACTCACAGAGTCATCTGTAGTGACAGTTGAATGATCTTTCGCTTCACCTAGTACCAGTACATTTGCTGGTACCTGAGCAGTATTGCTAATAACCATTTCTGACTGTTTAACAGAAGTAGAGGTCACTTCCTGAACACTAGTTGCCAAAGACCGGTATTTTTTCTTCTTTTTAGATGTGGTAGATGTGGTCTGCTGCTGAACCGAAGTGCTCTGAGATGTCTGAGTAGAGATAACAGACTGCTTAGCTGAAGAAATAATGGCAGATTCAGAAGGAGATTTTTTATTTGCGGCAGAGGTTAAAGCCGTGCTTAGTGGAGCTTCTGAATGTACAGCATTCTTGGATGAATCATACACATCTGATGTCATTTCGCTCATGTTATTGTCTGTTTTCTCTTGGGGGAAATCAAATGGTATGCCCTGTTCAGAATGTGCAGTGCTCTTGCCTCCTGAGGAAAGCTTTTCAAGGGCTGTACTGACTGACTCACGCATGTCGGTTTCAAAGGCTGGTGAGCTGGATGATGTGTGGCTCTCCTTTTGCTGCTGTCTGTATTTTTGCTCAGCTTTAATTAATGGAGTTTTGAAGTTACTTATCAGAGACGGTGGCGGTGGTGAATCCGGTGGAATGAGACCCGAGGGAGGATTTGGGGACTCAGGTGGCTCCACTGAAATGGATGATTGGATCTCAGATGAGACCAGCATGGTTGAGACGGATGAAACCATACATTCTGTCTCTTTTGCACAGATTTTTTTCACCGTTTCAGTGTTTGTAGCCACTTGCAAAGCTGATCTGGAATGTATATCCATTTTGTCAAGATGTACGACTGGTTCCAACTTTGGCACTTTACAAAGGACTGGAGCTTTGACTGGTTTTACTGTCAGTTTGCTAGGCTTGGTTGGTGTTATGTTGGGAACGAGGTCTCTAAACTCCATTTGAGTTGGAGGAGGGGGAAGGAACTCTTGCTCAATTGCAGTAAGAGGGGGCGGAGTAGGAGGAGGAGGTAAATGGTCAGGATCTGATTTTATCGAGTCGCAAGGAGGAGGACTGGGTGGTGGAGGAAGGTCATTATCACCCTGGATAATGGAAGGAGGGGTAGGAAAGGAAAGGCTATCATAATCTGGAGGAGGAGTTGGAGGAGCAGGGAAGTCAGGCTCAGACAGTGAAGATGGGAGAGATGGCACAGGAACCTCCTGCTCTCTGTCTTTGGTTTTATCTAATCTTTTTACACCTTTAAGGTTTGTTTTGAGGTTGCGAAATTCAGTCTTTAAAGTTTTAACCTCATGAGTCTTTAAGATAGTTTTGTGTTCTAATAAAGTGTTTTTTGATGCCTGTGTATTGGTTGTGTTTTGAGTGATGAGTGTGTTTTTCTCTTGAGCTGTGGATCCTTTTTGCACTGATTTTGTGGTTACAAGCTCTTGTACATTCATTGACTGACTGGCTAAATTCTTCACTGTACTGGCAGGTGACTGGATTTCTTGTTGAGATGGAGACTGGGTTTTTGTTTTGGGAACTTTCACTTTTCTTATCGGTTTTCTTCTGGGAATCTTAGGGCTTGCTTTTTGTGCTGTTTCTAGCAAGCATTTTATTGTACCCTTAACATCCCCTTTTATCACCTCCTCTTTCTCTTGCTGCACCTGCTCTTGTGTCTCATGTAGTGATTTTATTGACAGCTTCACGTCACCCTCCGTGCTGGCCCTCCGCTGCATTCTAGGAGTTGAAGGAGGCTCTAATAGGAGCTGAATTGTCCCTTTCACATTTCCCTGGACTTCTATCTCTTGCTGGAAAACCTTTCGCTCATTAGAAGCCTCTTGTAGACTCTGCAAGGCTGAATTAATGTCACCCTTTACAATTTCATCTTTCTCTACCTCCCTCACTGCTCGTTTGGCTTCCTCCAGAGATTTTAATGTACCTTTGATATCACCTGGAACCAAATCTTCAATAACAATTTCAACTTTAGCAGTTGCCAAGTCTTTCAGTGATCGCAGTGCTCCTTTGATGTTCCCTGGGATGATTTCAGGTTTTTCTACCTCTTTAGGATGCATTTGGGCATCTTGAAGAGACTTGAGGGCAGTGGATATGTCACCTTTTACGATCTCTTCTTTCTCTAGAACAATCGACTGATTTATAGACTGTGACAGTGAGGTCAGAGTGGCTCTTAAATCACCTCCTACTATTTCTTCTTTCTGGAGGTGTTCAACTGAAGGCTCTGTCATGAACACCTTGACCGCGTTATGGACATCACCGGGCACAATATCTTCCCTATCCACGAGGCGACAGATTTTAGCCTGATTATGCATAAGGCTTTGTTTTGTCCCTCTAATATCACCACCAACAATTTCTTCCTTTTCTTGCTTATTTATTTCTATTTCATCATGCTCTGCTCGGAGCCTTTTCAGGTAGTCCAGAGCCCCTGACTCAATGCAAGTCGAATAAAAGCTCACATTTCCTCTTTCTGTGTCGTCTACCTTCATTTTAACAATCTGTTCTGAGGCTGGATTGTAAAGTTTTTCTAGGCAGCCTTTTACATTGCCTTTGATCACATGCTCTTTTTCAATATCGGCATCCTCTTGTTTATTAAAAAGAGAATATATGGTCATGCGAACATCTCCTTTTTCATCCTCCTGAATAAGAATGCCATGTTTGCCTGTGCTCTCCTCCTTCAGTAGGTTGTTTATGGCTTCTTGAATGTCACCCCCAATAATTTCCTCTTTTTCTACATTAATGCCAGTCTCCTGGTTGAACAGCTGTTCCACAGTGCTATTGATATTTCCTCTTTCCTGTACACTGATAACAATTCCTTTTTCTTTTGCCTCTTGCCTGTAGAGGAGATTCATCATGATGTTCTGCAAGTCTCCTTTGATGATTTCTTCCTTCTGAATCTCAGGGGGCTCTTTATTCATTAGATTATACTTAGCCATGCGCACATCCCCAATCTCATCAGTCTCTATTATAATCCCTTTGGATTCCACCATTCTGTGACTGTATAGCTCATTAAGAGTTCCTTTTATACTTTTACCAACGATTTCAGTTTTCTCTGCACTGTTTGCATTGAAGTCAGGAAATGGAGTAGTTTCAAAAAGCCAAGTTGTTGTTTTCACATCTCCCTTGGGTATTTCTTCACGGATGAGCTGCTCAGTCTCCCCGTTTTCATTGATGCTATTGAGTGGATTTTTCTCAAACAACCAAACAGACTGTTTTACATCTCCTTTGACCTGTTCTTCCACAACAACTGTCTCCAGTTGGTTTTCTGTATTTTCCCCATGAATCTGATCAATGGTTCGAGTTTCAAACTTCCACTTAGCTGCCTTAACATCACCTTTATGAATCTCACTCATGCTAACAGTGCGGACTAACTTCTGTGACGTGGAATCAGATTCAAAGCGCACTTTGTTTGCCTTGACGTCACCCCCTCTAATGTCTTCTACGGTTTTAACAGAGATTTGGCTGTGGTCGGTAATCTTGTCAAGATTTTGGGTTTCGAATTTCCATCTAGCGGAACTGACATCACCTTTAAGAACATCCTCTTCGGTAACAGCTCTGATTAGGTAGACTTCATCAGTATCTCTAATGGAATCAAGAGGCTTTGTTTCAAATAACCAACGGGCGCCCACTACATCCCCTTTCAGTATCTCTTCTTTTGTAAGCGTGGTCACTTCATGGTAATGTCCTTCTTTGTCCTGGATGGCATAAAGTGGCTGATTTTCAAACATCATTGCATAATTTTTAACATCTCCTTTCTCCTCATCCTCACAGGCTATTCTCTGCGGTCTTTTCATCTCTGACTCAGAAGAGATCTCTTGGATTTTATCCAAGGAACAGGTCTCAAAAATGAATCGGCCCTTATCCACATTGCCGCCCTGGATATCAGTCACAGTGCGTGTCTCCTTTACTTCATCCGGGTTCTCATGGATTGTATCTATTGGATGGTTTTCAAAGAGCCATTTGCAGTTTCCAACATTTCCTTTCTTAATGTCCTCAGCCTGGTCTGACCTCAGTTGGTGCATGATTTCCTCTGAGGTTGAGGTCATGGCACAAGAGGACTGGTTCTCAAATAGGTATTTCATTCGTGATACATCTCCAGACTGGATATCAATCTCAGTCACCTGCTTAAAAGCGCACCTGTCCTCTCCAGTGGTGTTTTCAATGTTCTCGGTCTCGAAGAGGAAGCAAGCCGTACGTACGTCTTTTCCCTGAATGTCTTCTTGTTTCACAGTGCATGCTTTCAAGACAGTCTTAGACTCATTTTGAATGGTATCAAGCGCTTGAGTTTCAAAGAGCCAGGTGCAGGTTTTAACATCACCCTTGTGAACCTCATTATTTCCATTTTCACTCTTGATGTCAACCTTTTCATACAGCACATCCATCGGTTGGGTCTCAAATAGCCACTTACAGGTCTTTACATCACCTTTAACTATATCAGTTGTCTCTTTAGTAATACACTCTTCATCTTCAATATTGCTGAAGTATTTGATGGCATCAAGAGGCTGTGTTTCAAAAAGCCATTTTGCTGTTTTGAC
Organism: Synodontis membranacea; assembly: GCA_025674565.1. Lineage (NCBI taxonomy): Eukaryota > Metazoa > Chordata > Actinopteri > Siluriformes > Mochokidae > Synodontis > Synodontis membranacea. The sequence continues at coordinate 17,675,897 of JAOVYU010000060.1, read as the reverse complement.
TGTACCTGTTTCGACCTCTTGCTGAGTAATGCCTTTAATGACTTGGTACTTGCTTGTACTTTCATCGAACTGGTCAATAGGGCAGGTTTCAAACATCCACTTACAGGTTTTCACATCTCCTTTCACAATCTCTTCATGCCTCACAGCTTTCACTTCGTGATACTGGCCTGAGCTATCCTGCATGGCATAAATTGGTGTAGATTCAAAAAACTCTTTGTTGGATTGTACAGAGCCTTTGGTCACACCTTCAATTTGAATCCTCTGACTTTCATCATATCTGCTCGTATCATATGTTTCAAAGATTTGCATATAATTTGTTACATCCACTTTTTCAATATCCTCCACGTTCACTGTTCTCATTATTTCCTTTTTTTCATTCCTAATTTGTTCTAGTGGCTGGCTTTCAAACACCAGTTTCTGGTGTTGAACATCACCCTTCTCCTCATCAGCTGTCACCCTTTTTTTCAGTTTCCCCACTTCTGCAAGTTCCTTCAACTCGTCTTGGGGAACAGTTTCAAAAAATTGCCTGGCAGTTTTCACATCCCCTCCAATGATTTCTTCAGTGTTCACAGGTCTGGCATTCGAATCATCCTTTAATGTGTCCATAGACTGAGTCTCAAATACCCAGCAGTTCCTACGCACATCACCTCGGTAGATTTCCTCATCTAGCTGTTCACTGTTAATCATTTTTATCACTTCCTTCTTTTCCTCTCTGATATCTTCGAGTCTCTGGTTTTCAAATAGCCATTTCTGATGTTTTACATCACCTTTTTCTTCGTCCGAGGCAGCTACTCTCTTAAGCTTTCCCAATTCGTCATCCTCATTTTGTATGTCATCTAGAGGTGGATTCTTCAACATCCATCTTTGGTGACGTAGGTCTCCTCTGTCTTCATCTGTTGCCACCCTTTTCTTCAGCTTTCCCACCTCCGGCAGTTCTTTCAGTTCTTCTAGTGGTGCTGTTTCAAATAAATGCCTTACTGATTGTACATCGCCACCAAGGATTTCAGTGGTGATGGGCCTGGAGTTGCAATCATCTTTTAGAGTGTCCATGGGCCGAGTCTCAAACACCATACATTGTTTGCGAACATCAGCCCCAAGAATTTCCTCTTTCTGTTGTCTACGTATCCTTTCCCACTCTTCATTTGAAGAGTTCAGCTTTTCTGTTTCAAATAACCATCTTCCTCTTTTCATATCATCTTTATTATTGTCTTCCAATGAAATACAGGAGATAAGCCTAACTTCAGAAAGGTCTTTGTTGATTTTGTCGAGAGGTTGTGTCTCAAAAAACCACCGTGATGTTTTGACGTCACCTTTCTCTGTCTCTTCACGACGGACAGAGGTAATTTCCACTATTTGACCTGAGTGCTCCCTTAAAACACACATACACTGAGTCTCGAATTGCCAGACAGTTATCTTCATGTCAACTTTAATCTCTTCCCTGACAGATTTCAGACTTAGAAGGTACTCCTCATCCACGGTTTCAGTATCACCAAGAGAATCCATTCCCTGATTTTCAAACATGTACTGCATAGATTTCACAATGCCATGAGCTGCTTCTTGTGTAAAGACAACCTCTTTGGTTTGCTCATCGTCATCCTGCATCTTATTCAATGAGTCCATTGGCTTTGTTTCAAACAACCAGGCTGCTGAACGAACATCTTTTTTACCTATTTCATGGTAAGAAGCTTTCTTTGCAGAAACAGTGCTTCGCTCTAAGATGGGTTGAGTCTCAAACAACAACGCAGTGTTTTTTACATCACCTCCGGTTATGATTTCTTGCTGATCTATATTTCGGCTGTCCTCATCATCATCTGAAGAGTTCTTAATGCAGTCAAGAGGTTTATTCTCAAACATCCAGCGCACAGACTGTACCTCCCCTCCCAGGATTTCATCCCATTCCAGATATTCTCTCACTGGGCTCCTGTTAGGGCTGCTACCACAGTATTCAAACTGGTGTATGGCATCCTGTACATCACCTGCAATCTCCTCGTCCATGTCCATGTCATTTATCTCATTATATAAATCTTGCTCCAGGTCTTTCCTTACATTAGGGTGAATGTGCTTACACAGACGCTTCACTTCCAGTAGTTCTCTCTGTTTACAGTACTTATCTTTGTGAACGATGTGCTTCTTTGGGGGTGATGGTTCAGGGGGCTCTGGGAAACCTACGTCTTCAGAGAGATCCTCCAGTAAGTCTGGTGGTGGAGGAGGCAAGTAATCCAAGTCTTCATCGTCATTAGAAGGCACAAATTCTAAATGCCCTGAATCTGTTCCTGAAGCTTGTGCTATATTATTTGATGGGACAGGCATGTCATCCATGAAGGCCTGATGGGATATCTTTATATCTGAGGCCTGCTTAGCATGGTTGACTTTATGCTCAGTCTTTTTCAGGGAAAGAAAATTTGCTTTTATTATTCAGCAGAAGTATCTGAGCCCTTTTATGTAATCACAGCTAAAATGTCTGATATGATTTGGAAATCAAGTTTAATTTTTTTTTTTTTCTAAATCTTTTAAAGTAGATGAGCATAGAAGAAAATAAATAATTGTTATCAGTACTTTGATGGTTGATAATTATCGTGTACATACTGTATATGTATATACAAATAGAGTGGACTGAAGAAAATGATTATAATAATGGCTAATTACCTTAATTTTCTTATTTGGAGCAGCTTCCTCAATGGTTTTCTCAAATTGCCGTGCCAGTTCTTTGGCTGAGAGCTTTGGATAATACTCCTCTTCTTCTGTAATCATATACATAATACAATTTAAATCAGGGCTAATTTAACAGTGTAGCAATTCAACAATAACCACTATTTCATAATATACTGTAAGTGAAATAATTCATTGTTTCATGACTGTTTTGCCTGAGAAACTACTAAAACTTGCAAAGCAGCTCTACACCTTTAATCTCAAAATAAGAATTCAACGAATCTATGAATATGCAAATTTTAAATGCTCCTTCCCAATACCTAGGTTACACTTTGCTAATATTTATAGTGTACTTCACTATTACAAAAAAGGCATATGGCCACAATGGGAAACATCCAAGTTTAGATTCAGCATTTTACATGGGATCCAAAGAAATTATTGTCCCCAAATTATTTCTTTTAATGAGGTACTAGGAAAGTCTCTGTCATAAATAGAGAAATGTGATTCTATCACTGGTGGGTGACATGGGTCCCTGGTATCGATCCTGATCCTTGGTTACTGTCTGCGTAGCACTTTGTAGGTCTTCCCTTTGCCTGCATGAGATTATTCTATGTTCTCCGGGTTGCTCCCACATCCAAAAAGCATGATGGTAGGTGGATCGGATATGCGGTTGTCAAGTGAGCTTATGATTTATTGAAAACTTCCCAAAATTTTACGCTTCTGATAACAGGAGATTAGTCTTTTGCATTGTTGTGGAGAAATTTTGGCCTACTCTTCTCTGCGAAATTGTTTTAATTCAGTCATATCTGAGAGTATTTGAACATGAACTGCCCTTTTCAGGTCCTGCCACAACATCTCAGTGGGTTTCAGGTAAGGACTTTGACTAAATGTTTTATTTTCATTTACTTTTGTTTTATCAGAAATTGACTTGCTCTTATGCTTAGGATACTCTTGTCCTGCTGCATACACCAATTACGCTTGAGCTTCAGATGACATACTGATAACTGGGCATTTGTTTTCTTTTGGCATCAACAAAAGACCCCGGGCAGTACAGTGTCTGCGATATCAAAAACTGCTGTAAAGTCCAAACTGGCTGATGAATGTAACTCCAAAAGTGTTTGTGGGTCATACTGAATATGCGATTGAGCCGTGTGCACAGAAAGAGCAAGTAGTAAAAAATAAATAATAATGTTTTTGCTGAGATGACTCGGAGCTCCCGTCGGTGCGGCCATCCTATGGCGCATCCGGAAGTTAACTGGACATTCTTTTAGTACTTTTTGGTAGAGAGCTGAATTCATCCTTCCATCAATTATGGCAATTTGTCCAGGCTGGAAGCAGCAAAACATCCCCAAACCACCAGCAAGTTTTACTGAGGCATGATGTTCATGATGTTCTTGTGGAAAACTGCATTAGCTTTATGCCAGGTGTAACGGGAACAACGTCTTCCAAAGTTCCACTTTTGACTCATCAGTACATATAACATTATTGCAAAGGTTTAGGGAGCCTTTATGCTCCTCATACCTAGCAGTAGTTTTTGCCTTGCCAATTCCTATGCGTATAATGTTTGCCCAATGTGTTTCTCATGGTGGAATCATGAACACTGACATTAACTGAGGTTTCTTAGATGTTCCTCTGGGGTCTTCTGTGTCTTCTCAGATGAGTTATCTATGCACTTTTGGAGTCATTCTTCTAGGTCTGAAAGTGCTGGGCAGATTTACCAATGCTCCTTGTTTTCTCCATTTAGAGATGATGGCTCTCACGGTGGTTCACTGGAGTCCCAGAGTTTCAAAGGTTGATTTATAACTATTTCCTTACTGATATTGCAACATCTTTATTTCACAGATCTTCTGGAATTTCCTTTGACCAAGGCATTGTTTGCTGTTTGTTGAGGTTTCATTGAACCATTGGTTGGCAGTCAGTCTTGTGCACGAAACTAACTGAAACCTTTTATCGATTAAATTTGGATCATGGCATGACTAAGGGGCATGACTTTATCACACAGGTGATATAGGTTTCAAGATCAATTGACAACAGTTTACTATGTTTACAATTACGAGTTGTTGATAAATAATATATATACAGTGTTATATACCTGTATAATATGTATATAGATATAGATATATCTACATAGAGATATACAGAGGTATATATACAGCTCTGGAAAAATTAAGAGACCAATCAATTTTTTTCTTAAATCAGCATCTCTATGTGTGGGATCCATTTTATTCCAGTGTCTATTGTGGAATTCCAATATGAACTACTGATGGTACTGATTACTGAGGTAATGAGGTACTGATTAGGTAATCACTCTAACCAAATTTTATTTAATGAGGAAAAGTATAAAAACCCCTGCTGTAGTCATCACTATCCTCTTGAAATAGGACCAGCTTGGATGGCACAGTGCTAGTAGTAACTTAAATTTAATTGGAATACAAAAATTCATCAGGTTCATCATGCCAAAAGAGTTAAAAAGAAAAGTTTGGAGTGAGAAAAAGAAGGGTTCAATTCTGGCTTTACTGTCAGAGGGATACAGTGAGCACCAGGTTGCTTCCATCCTCAAAATTCATAAGAACAGTTCATGACAACAGTTCATAAGAACAAGGTCAAGCAACAGACATTGGGTACAACAAAGTTACAAACTGGCAGAAGACAAAAACAAAAACTTGTTTCCTTCTGCTCTGACATTGTTTGCTAACTCGGAGGATTGGGGTTTTCCAGCAGTACAATGCCACACAGCCAGGTCAATCAAGGTGTGGATGGAGGACCACAGGATCAAGCTCCTGTCATGGCCAGTCCAATCTCCAGACCTGAACCCCACTGACAACCTCTGGAATGTGATCAAGAGGATGATGAATGGTTACGAGCCAAGCAGTGGCATAAAGTCACATAAGAGCAATGTGAAAGACTGGTGGAGGGCATGCCATGGTGTAATTAAATGTTATTCCAACAAATATTGACTCTTGCTAAATTCAAACATTAGTCTTGTTTAAAATTGAATATGATCTTGATTTCTATGCATTATTCAAGGTCTGCAATTTTTTCTGCAATTAAATGCTCTAAATGAAAATATTATTTATTATTATTTATGCGGAATATGGGGGAATTGTTGACAAAGGCCAAATTGTGGTGGCTAGACAACTGGGTCAGAGCATCTCCAAAACTGAAACTCATGTGGGGTGTTCTTGGTCTGCAGTGGTCAGTATCTATCAAAAGTGGTAAAAGGAAGGAACAGAGGTGAACTGGCGAGAGGGTGATGGGTGGCCAAGGCTCACTGTTGCACGTGGGGAGCGAAGGCTGGCCCATGTGGTCCGATCCAACAGACGAGCTACACATTGCTGCTCAAATTGCTGAAGACGTTAATGCTGGTTCTGATAGAAAGGTGTCAGAATACACAGTGCATCGCAGTTTGTTGTATATGGGGCTGCATAGCTGCAGACCAGTCAGGTGCCCATGCTGAGGGATGGCTAGGTTCATCTCCGTTGCTTGCCTGGGAAACAAATGGCACCAGGATGCACTGTGCTGGTGAAGGCAGTGTGATGCTTTGGGCAATGTTCTGCTGGGAAACCTTGGGTCCTGCCATCGATGTGGATGTTACTTTGAAACACACCATGTACCTAAGCATTGTTGCAGACCATGTACACCCTTTCATGGAAACAGTATTCCCTGATGGCTGTGGCCTCTTTCAGCACAATAAAGTTCCCTACCGCGAAGCAGAAATGGTGCAGGAATGGTTTGAGGAGCACAACAACCAGTTTGAAGTGTTGACTTGGCCAAGATGGCCAAGATCTCAATCCAATGAAAATCTGTGGGATGTTCTGGACAAACAAGTTCGATCCATGGAGGTCTCACCTCGTAACTTACAGGACTTACTGTATGGGATCTTACTGTATTGACTTGGCCTCCAAATGGCCAAGATCTCAAACCAGTGAAAATCTGTGGGATGTTCTGGACAAACAAGTTCGATCCATGGAGGTCTTACAGGACTTACTGTATGGGATCTGCTGCTAACATCTTGGTGCCAGATATATAT
>JAOVYU010000060.1:17630752-17649443 GCA_025674565.1 Synodontis membranacea | reverse complement strand
GTAATAATAATAATAATAATAATAATAATAATAATAATAATAATAATTATTATTATTATTATTATAGTTATTATTATAATTATTATTATTAGTAGTAGTAGTAGTAGTAGTTGTTGTTGTTTTGTTGCTTGTTACACTTATTATAAACAGCAAAATAATATTATTTTCCTCAATATAATAATAATAATAATAATAATAATAATAATAATAACCAATCACGATATTTTTAATCAAGTAACCAAATATGTCAAACATGTAATTCTACTGTATAATGTTATGGTATTTTAATATGAGCTAATGTCTCTGATATGAGGTTTGATGTATTATTTTTAGCTCAATATACCTCTATATCTGGTTTATAATTTACAGCATATGTTCAGCTCGACAAACGTGTAAATTATGGCATAATGTAAATAGAGAGTGAAAAGGAAGGTCAGAAAGTCACCTCGGATCATCTTACGGAAAAGGTGTAGACATTTGATCTGCCAAGGTTACCATTCATGGAATGTGAACACTATACAAAGATGCTGTTTTGTTGACTTTCTGAATGACTGAATTCATTTTGTTTTTCTTAACTAAACACCAAAAACTGTTTTTGATGGGTTCCTAGATTCTGTGATAAAAACATTTTTGGCCCAGCCAAGACAACAACAACAACGTCAAGTAAACAACAACAACAATAATTATAACAATTGTTATTACTGTTGATGTTGTTTTCATCATCATCTATAAGTGCATATGCTGCATTGAATATTTGCAGCAGCGGGTAGGAGCGTAGGAACTTACCTGACTTTCCATACTATTGATGTTCATCAGAACTTACTGTAAAGTCCTGGTCACACTTAGCCGTGACTGTCTCTAATAAAGCCACTAATAAAGAAGAGATCCAGCTTTGCCAATAAGGGATCAACTCACTGGGCTCTACTAGAAAACCAGAGACACAGAAAATGCTTCAAAATCATTAAAACAGGCACAACTTATTGCACTTTAAAGGTTCCTTTTTGTTCCCAGACCCCATATGCTTGTCTAGGACATTTAAAACAGTATTAGTAACATGCTATTAAGCATCAGTAGCCTACTGCAGTGCCAGAGAGACTATAAACGGTGAATTTTAAACATGGACCAAACCACTGCACAGCTGTAAGTGAGTGTAATACAGCTGACACCCAGTAGTCGACTCTGGTACACTGGCTCACTGTAAGGCAAAAAATGCTGGAATTTGCTCTATTCTCTCTATTCTCTAGTTGTAATGCTGTCAACATCCTCCTCTTTCATCAGCCCACTGAAATCACAATCAGAAAGCCATTACTGACAACACGCACTAATGCTTCTTCACCCATCAATTATGGGGGCAGCAACAATTTCTTATAATAAACTGAATTTATCAAATCTGTCTGCTAAGTATGTGTTCGAGCTTCTGGGCATGAAGTGTGGGAAGACTCCAGAAGGTTAGACTGAGATCAGCGTTAGTTTATGGTTTGTAATAAGTTCGCAACTATATTTGGTCAATACAATACAGTTAACCTTAGAGTAATAAAAAATATAAAGAGCTACCCTTGCTTTTAATGACCAGATTACTCTACAAAACAATTTAAGTCTAAGGGCCAGTTCAGATTAGACACTGTGCTATTTATGGGAAGTAATGCTGTAGTGAATTATAAATGCAGGACCCAGGGTGTCTGACCTGAATGCAAGTGAGGGTGTATGTGTCTCATACAGAGTGGAATGTATCTGCATTTAACATTCCCGAAGACTACACTGACTAGACATCTACCTCTTCCCCGCACCCTGCTGACAGGCCACTGACATCATGGGCGGCAGCCCAAAATAAAATATATAGTAAACACGTTCAAGGTCTGTATGGTAGGTGAGGGCCAACCACAGAAGGAAAGCGTGTGGTTACTTACGGATGTATATGTGTCTGTGGGTAGCCAAGAGTCCCCAGCTATCCAAAAAAACATTTTCAGATACAAGAGAAAAGGTATAAAGCACTATAATCATTCATCACAAAATCTCTTCAGCACAAAAATGAACTTCATTCATCACATAAAATATTAAAGTTGAGATGAAAGAAGAGGGATAGATAGCACTACTGACCTTCACAAGGTAGAAAGGACAAGTAGAAAAGATATTTATTATGAGACGTCAACAAAGCAATCAGTCACATTTTTAATCTAAAAGCTGCCACGAAAAGAGTGGCTAGTTGTCCTGACATACTTTTAAGGAAGCTTTTTCTACATAACAAAAGCTAATTTTCCATGATTTGCCTAAACATGTGAAATCATATACGGAAAACAAAAAGTGATGCAAATACAAAAAAAAAAAAGAAGAAAATAAATAAATAAATAAAGTACAAATCCTACAAGCAAATAAATCCAGATTCCTTGGCTGCAATATTTTAAAAAATTACATCTGAAAATTTATTTTGCCGTATTTGTTTGCTTGTTTGTTTTTATACATGGTGATAGTCTTAAAGAAGTTAAAAGTCAGTCAGTGCGTGTGGGAAACTACAGTAAATACCTAAAAAAAATCATTTAATTGTAAAAAAAAAAAAAAAAAAAAGAAAAAAAAAAAGATTACAATCAATCAATAAAACCATAAAAACTGGTACACTTTACTTAAATATGTGCATCTACCTAACGGGTAACTGTACCAGCTGGTAAACATCCATACCACCTAGCATTTAAAAATATCAGTGAATTTCTGTTGAATGTGATCCAATTAGTAAGAATTAACATAAAATAATTTTGCACAAGTGTTTCATCATGTGCATGTTAAAGGATTAAATTATACACGTAGTATTTTAGCACACTGTAAGTAATTAGTGGATTGGCTGCAGGTTGGTTCAGTGTCTTGCATTAGTAGTTCCTGATCTTCAATCTGTAGTCTGTCGCTGTTGTCTGACACTGAGAAAAAAGTGGCAATGGCAGTAAAGTGTACATCATAAATCATCATAAATCCTAATAAATAAACCAGAGCCTTGCCAAGACACTAGCTGTGTCATGATTGCCACAGACTGTTAATAAGGAGCAAAGTAAGATGTCTTGGCAGGGTTTTTTTTTTTTTTTTTTTTTTGAAAGCTTGCCAAAAGGTTCATGGACCATTTGGTTGAGACTAGAGGAGACTATTTTGGATCAACAGCATCTTTAGTAATTTCCTGGTCAAGGTTGTGGTGTTTTGTTTTTTTTTTTATTACGTTACAATTTTGTTTATACAGTATATTGAGGAATAGAACCAACTATTTATTTAATAGAAAATGTCACTGGCAGGTACGAAAAAAAACAAACAAACAAACAAAAAAAAAACCCAAAAACAAAACAAAAAGGAATGAACTGCCAATAATTGCTAAACAGATACAGAGAGCAGTATCTCGGGAGTTTGTCAGGGCTAAATATTTGTCTCTGATTTGATCTCCAGTGACCTGGACTGGCTCCAGCTGAGGGGCATACCAGAGATTATCAGGTGAAGAAATAACAAGAACGAGCAAGTATCAAGTGCACCAAGTTTCATGTATTTTGTTCTAGGGTTCACTTTTGAAAAAGGAGATTATATATGGTACTATGACATTATTGTATCTATTTTCATTCTCGTTCCATATCTCAAAGACTATGTTATGTCTTTTTTATCATTTCCCCACAAATATTCCCCATAAAAGCCTACCGTGTAAGGTGGGATGAGCCGAAAATGAAATTATCTGGAAAAGCAGCCCTTTTTTGGATTCACCAAGATGGCCCCAGGTTTAATGTACTGTAATAGCACTAAATTGTGTCTTTCATCTGGAATCATCAAACCACTGTCATTTTTGCTATGCTGCTGCTATAGCAACCTTGAAAACCAGCATGACCCTGTTTTTAAAAGCTGTCTCTACCCTCAGGAAGTCAGCTAAAATGCTAAAAAGTCTTTTTGAGCACACTGACTTGTCAGGCCTTCGGGCTTCAAAAACAAGCTTCACTTTTGTCTCTGAAATCTATTTGCAAATCAAATGCTTCCCCAATGTTGCCATCAGAGGAATTGTTGGTAGACTGGAGTGGGAAGGGAAAAACCCTTCTCTAATCACCAGTGCAGTCAAGTCTCATTCTGGTTTGCTTTGTTTGCTGAAACACCATGACTAAGAAAATTTGCCATGACAAAAGTGAGAACAAGAGGAAATTCACAATGGATCTTTCAGGAATAATCTCCCCCTGGGTCAAACTATAATCTGTCACTGATTCTCATCTCTCCCTCCCACTCTCTGCAGCTCCCTACTGTATGTGAAAAATTCTCCTTACATGCTCAAAAGCTCAGAAAATCACTGTGAGGTATACAGTATAAGCCTTTCCTCCAGCACAGGGAGAAAATCACAAGCTAGCCTAACTTCCTCTCAGTCTCTCTTTGAACAGGAGTGGTCCTTCAGGCTGAGGCTCTGATCTGTCTTTTTATATCAGCAAGGTTATGGAGGTGAGTTCGACACAGCATCAAGGTGTGTTTCTCTGTGTGTGTGAAATATTTTTGGCGGGATTTTTTCCCACTGCTGAAAAAGAAATCAGACTGTGGTCACGTTACACTGTGTATATCTCCAGTATAGCCTGATAACTAGCTAAATCTACGTGATATGTTCATACGATCTTATACTATTGATCTGAAGGAAGAGCACTCAAAGCTGCCATTGTTGTGCTCTTGAACAAGGACCTTATCTGTCTCTGCGCCAGGGGCTTTCCCATGGCTGACCCTGTACTCTGATCCCAGCTTCCTAACAAGCTAAGAAAAGCAGACATGAGGAACAGAATTTCCCACCACTTTCTTCTGTATAGAGCCACACTGGATCTGAGCATCGTTGAATCTACAGACAGGTCCAAAATTATGGGCACCCTTAATGAAAATGTAGACATATGGTACAGTATGTCATATACAATCATGAACTCATGATTGTATATGACATATGGTACAGTATGTCATATACAATCATGAGTTCATATATCATGAGTGATGATATGAGATTATAATTTAAGACATATAAGATATGTAAGAATTTTGAGAGACATCGTAACCCCTTTGTGAGTGATTTGCTGGACCTTCTACGTTTTGCGTATCAGGCCCAAATCAGCGTAGACGATGCCATCATTTACCAGCTTCACACGTCTGTTCACACGTATGTTCTTTGACTTTTCCTGTGCTTTCAACACCATCCAGCCCCTACTGTTTGTGAGGAAGCTCTCGGTCATGCAGGTAGACCATGACATGGTGGCCTAGATTACAGACTACCTCACAAACAGATCACAGTTCACCTGGCTGCAGACCAGCCAGTCAGAAGAGGTGATGAGCGGCACTAGTATACCCCAAAGAACAGTACTATCACAATTTCTTTTCACAATGTACACCTCTGAATTAATCTTTAACACTGGAATGTGCCAACTCCAAAAGTTCACAGATAAAAAGACCAAGGAGTTTATAGTGGATTTCAGGAAGTCTCAAAACCCTATAACCATCCGGGGAAGGATACAAAAATGATGGTTCTGTTTCCTGTGGTGTACAAGCTATGCTTTCTTTAGACCACAGGTTATTTTCTTTTTAAATAATCATCAATAAGTCTTTTTTACATTACAAAATACTGATTTTATGTTCCTGCAACAAATCTGGGGTCAGTTTATTGTTGAAAGTTCTGTCTATGCCCAAGTCTTAACCTTCAGAGTAAAAACCCTGGCACTTGGCACAAAGTACGGTACCACAAATCTGCACAAAATCGCCTTATTTTACAGCAGATATCAGGTGCTGTTTCTTCTATGCAGATCCCTCTCTTTGCTGAGCATGCCAGTGGAGTGTATGACCATAGACGCTTTAGCTTCTTTTGTGCAATCTTTGTTCTAATTGAGGTGTCCAATAGTTCATACAGTAGGTCTAATAGTTTAATTAAAACTTGACAACCACAAGAATACACTAAAGTTCTGAGACTCAGTTTCCTTGACCCCAGCACTTCTCCTTTTTCACATGAACCTGAGTCATGTTGTAACCTTGTTGAATTTTTTGTCACATCATTTTGTGTTTTATGTTTGTTTCCATGTTAACCATGTTCTTGAATTGGGTCTATGTGTTTCACCTATTAAATGTTCATCTTCACCCTGACAGCAGGGAACTTATGCATCTTCCATCCATTCATCCATTTTCTATACTGTTTATCTATTCCAGGTCATGGGGAAGCTGGACCAATCCTAGTTGACTTCAGGCATAAGGCGGGGTACACCCTAGACAGGTCGCCAATCAATTGCAGAGCCAGTACAGACACAAACATCCATTGACACTCACATTCACACCTCTGGGTAATTCAAAGTAGCCACTTAACCTAATTCACATGTCTCTGGACTGTGGGAGGAAGCCAGAGTACCCAGAGGAACCCCACGCAAGCATGCAGAGAACATGCAGACTCAACACGGAAAGGCCCCCTTCGTCGACCCAGGGATTGAACTTCTTGCTGTGAGGTGACTGTGCTAACCATATCACCACCAGGCCACCCTCTACTTAAGCATCTTTCTGGAAAATGTTCTGTCAAAAACATTTATTATTGACCCAACTGTGCTTAATTGTATTTGTTTTTACCTGATTGTGTGTTTTACTTTTATTACCGGACGTGAATATCTCAACTGTGTACTGTAGAAAGTGCTTTGGTGTACTTCATGCTGGTTGATGACAAAGAGCTTTTATGTGCATCCACCTCATGATTGGTTAAAGGCATCAACACTGTGACTGGAGACTGAGGGGAGTTTTTAGATTTTTTTTCAAGGAGTACATTTATTGCCATTTATTCTTTTGGCATTTGTATTTATTCTCAATAATTTACCTATGTAAGATTTGTGGTTCATGTCACAAACAGAAAGTTCATGAGAAAATGGGAATAATTCTCGCTTGCGAATGACAATGTCCGTTTCATACCCAATCATGATACTATCACCTGTTAAAAAGTAACCTGTTTACCTGTGGAATGTTGCAAGTAGGTGTTTTTTGAGCAGTCCACAAATGCATTACATTCTGCTTTTATTTACCTTTATACTGCATCACAACTTTTTTGGATTGTAGATTTTTGCCCATATTTAACATGGGTTTATGGTCACTGAGCCAGATTTTATTTTTTTTTTTTGTACCCTAATTTTCTTCTAATTTGCCAATTCCCTATCTTGGCTCTCGTAGTAATGTGACAGCTACCAAAATGAGAATGAAGGCCCCAATGCACATTCATTACATACTTTCAACACAGAGCAAATAAACACACTAAAAAAAAAAAGGTATGAACTATTCTTTGGCGTACATGAACTCAGAGATTGTCACTCTGACTATCAAAGGACAGAATCAGGCCATCCGTCCCACCCAGAGAGCAGGGACAACTTTTGCCATACTGTAGATGGCTGTGGCACCGTTGAGATTCAGATTTGCAATCTCCCATCAAAATGCTGAAAATGCTTTTCTGTTGCATCACTCAGGAGCTCTTTACACTTTTAATGCAACTCTAATACAACATCTCTGGAATAACATTAGGTCTTTAACTGATTGTTTTGTCTTTGAGACTGCAGGCTACTGGTTGGCAGTTATTATTGCTGTAAGCAATGATTCCTCAGTTTAAAATAGACGGATCAGGGTGAGAGATTGAGAAGTATTGCGAACAGCACTGGACTGTAATACCGTTAAAGTCTGAAGAGATTTAGGTCGGATGCTCTCATGACCTTTTCCTCCCAGCTATGGAAGTCAGATACACTCTTAGTAGTTTAAAGGTAATCTGGACCGCTAAAGCATTTTTGGTTATCTAAGCATAACTGCTTTAGAAAAGTAGATACAATTACTTGTTTAAAAACAATGAAGAACCATTTTAAGGGTGTAAAACTGCTTAGACAAATTTGTGAAAATCATATAGAGGACACCTTAAATTTACATGGCAGGTCTTTTGATGCAAAAGTTCACTGGCACATGATGATTGACTGCGGAACTGGAGCGCTGTTTTATCACCCTTGTTTATTGAGAAAGACAAGTAAATGTGTTGTTTAAAAAAACAGCTAAAGCTCTTACTCTGCATTCAGCATGAGCCACAGGCTCGACATCAAGGCCCACAAGGAAAATAATAGTGAAAAAGGCATGGCGCTTATATCAATCTTCCTCATGTGCATAAGTATTTGGGTTTATTCATGAACATTGTACACTCTATTTGTGTATCCACTAAGTGTCAGATGGACAAGACCAATCAGAAATGCATTTTTTCATTCTCTCTCTCTTTTTTGTAGCTCTCTTCACCTTGCTCATGCTTCAGAATCACTTGCTCTCTACGTCTGTCTTGAGATGAGCTGGTTATATTTGTCAGACATACAGCTTTTCTCTCTTTCTATTCATTACGAGATGATATGATTTGCTGGCTGCAGGGCTTCATCTGGAGCTCTTTGGCACCTTTGATGCTTGCAGTATCCTGGGAACCCTTGGAAGCCAATCACGTGCAGCCCACGCAGTTCTGTAGCTGTAGGCTGACTAAACAGCGCAGGCTGGTCCCAGCTCCTCCGTCTGTTTAGAGGAGACACGGCTCTGTTTCCAATCAAACTGGGGAGGAGGTAAGAGGAGAGATGCAGTAGGCCACAGACAATTTCACTCCTTCTTTCTTACTCTCTTTCCCTCTTTGTTCTGCCCACACACCCTTCACTTCCAAAATGCAATTAGCACTATGCTTAGCAACTGAGAGGCTGGTGTGTTAAAATCAAATCTGGGAGTCAGTGTATATTATAATGATGCCCTTTTTAAAGATGAAAGTAGAAAATCCAACATCCGTTCATTCATATTCAGTAATGCCTTCATCCTTGTCAGGGGTGCAGTGAGTTTGGAGCCTACCCCAGCAAAGCAGGGCACTCACCCAGTCTATCACACAGCACCATTCACAAACGCGTTCACACAATCGTTCACATCTAGGGGCAATCCACCCACAGGGATTTTATTGGGAGGTGACTGGAAATCAAGAATCAAGAACCAACATGGACATAGAGAGAACATGCAAAACTCAGCACAGACAGCTTTAAATCACACATATATGATACAGCTTAGACAAGAAGACATAACATAATCGACAGAAAGCAATTGGATAAATTCATAGAGATGTGGAGATATACAGTATAGGGAACTGTGTAGTAGAGGAATAAGGGTGTATTAGCACTGAGAGAAAAGACCTGGGATAGAGAGAGCCTGATAAAGGGATGTGATTTTGTGAATGAACTCCAGGACTTTGGTGAGGATGCATCAACAGTCTGGCAGATATGGGGTCTATATGGGCATATCAGTTCAACTAGGTAACCTGGCACACTTTTTTTTTTATCAGCTTTGTAGGTCAGGAGAAGGATGTTGCTTTGAATTATAGTAAAGAAATTGGGTAACCAGGTCAAATGAAAAAGAGTAGGTGAGATATGGGCAGAACGGTTAGAAAGTCTAAGAACTCTAGCATCTGAATATCAGACGTAATGGAGTCTAGAAAAGCTTTCGAAGGAAAACCAATAAAAAGAGCACAGGGATAAATTAGGTAGTAGAAGAATCTTAGAACCTGAATACATTCAACGTGTTATGATTTATTTCTGTATATATGCTTTGAGTGCATTGTAAACCTCATAGCCTTGTGGTTTCCCACAAAAGGATGCACATAAAAGTGCTAGATCCTTTAGAGTCTCAGCAGCCTAGTCCCAAACACACAGGCCAACCACTGGCAGGACACAGTGGTATATTATTTCTGAGGTGAAAATCCTGCATGCAGATATGCAAATGCACACAAATACGTGCAACCAGAGCAGATTCTGTAAAGCCTATTTTCGCTGCTCAACACTCTCTGCCCTATCTATCTATGGTGAAACCTAATCAATGCAAATCTCCTCTCTGCTGCCTTCATCATGCAGCCTCCCTTCACAAAGCCAGAGCTGATCATGTTCAGCTGTGTGAGCGTGTGCACGTCCGATCAACCATTTGGTGTTAAATCTGGTGTGGGTGAAGGCATCATTTCTCAACACCCACACACTTACGCTGGAGGTCAGTGCTGGTTCAGTTCGTCTGTTGGAGGAGAGAGTGAGAAAGAGACATACATAAGTGCTTACTATGTAGCAATGTTAGGAAGTCAAAGTGAATGGCAGTGAGAGAAAAGGAGAGGGGGGAAGTAAGAGAGCATGTGAGGGGGGCATAATTACTGTTAATGCTTTAGTCTGATGCAAGCTGCAGAAATGACCTTCACACTCCCCATTACAGCCACTTTCACTCAGTCACACACACACACACACTCATACTCATGCACATTCTCTCACACATTCTCTCTCTTTCGTGCACATATAACCTCTCTCTCATTTCTCTTTGCTATGGCAACCAGACCTAATTTATGAAAAGTCCTTGCTTTTATATGTGCTGTCTTTGTCAGGCACCCTAATGTCTACTCATTTGCCCAAGTAAAAAGGGTATTGATTGATTTTACATGCTCTAAGCAATAAGAACCTTGTGTTAATTGAGGCTTTATCAACAGTGTGTGCCAAATGATTATGCGTTGTAAACATGTGACACTGGATAATCTCTGTCTGTTCCTGGCTCCTGCTTAATTGACTTTAAAAAAAAAAAAAAAAAAAAAAAAAAAAGATGTGATTTTGTCCTCCAAAATATTCACACATTTCCTACTCCATATATTTTTAAAATACTGATTATTTCCGGAGCACTGCTTCTGCAGACTGTGTTGGACTTCTGCCAGATGATGCACTCTTTGTGCTACATAATTGATGTAGTGGCAAAAAAAAAAGAAGTCTCGTGCCCTCCCTCCACCTCCACTTCCTTTCTCTGTCTCCATACACACACACGCGAACAAAGTGCACGCGGGATTCTTTGCAATCCCAATGAAAAGCTACACAAAAATGCATATCAGCACGCCACGTTATTGCTATGTGAAGAATGGCATATGAATTGGTGGAGACATTTTGAACAGGAGCAATGGGTAGGAGGTAGAAGAATGATTGTTAATTTAAAATGCAGGAACATGTGTGGATGGGGTTCAAGGTGAAAGGCATACAAGTTAACTATTTTCTTCTCTCCCTCTTCCGGTCTCCCTTGGTTCTTCAGCTACAACATCTGACTTGAATAAAGCTCACGGTAGAAAGATTTGATTTGTGCAGACATTGCTGATCGTTCTATATTTATCTCTTCGCATAAAGAATATTGCTAATGAAAAACAAAAATATGATTTTTTTTAATTATGTCTATCTCTCTCTCCATTGGATGGATGGATGGATGGATGTTTCCCAGTTATATTAGTTATCCATCAGGGTCAAACAAATCCCAGCTGACTTTGTATAACAGGTGGGGTATGCCCTGGGCAGGTCTTCAATCAATAATACAGCTAACACAAGGACCAATGGCCAACACGCACGCCTTTGGGCAATCTAGATTAGACAATTGACCTAATCTGCATATATTTGTACTCTGGGAGAGTCTTGCTGTGAGGTAACAGTACTAGCCACTGCACCACCCATATTGGAAACATTTATTTAGAAAAGAATTCATTCTGAGCAGGGTTTGGAGAGGTTACATCAGCATGCACTGCCTAAAATCCTACTGTCAAACATGCCAACATCCTTAGAAAACTGCCCCCACATAGACTAACTCTCTCTCTCTCATTCTCTCTCACTCACACAGACACATAAGCACAGCTGTCTTTCTCATGCGCTCGGCTCTCAAGAAAATAATGATCTTTCCCCCATCCCCTGTTGAGCCCAGAAAATTCTCTGGAGAAATCACTTTTCTGTTAGGTGCTGCTCTAGATACTTTGAAAATGGAGAAACTGAGAAACTCTCACATGAAGGTGTGAAGATGAAAAACAAAACAACACAGCCACTGCACATATCCAAAACAAATTGGTGTCAGAATCATTTTTTCACAGGGCTTAAAATTGCACAAATCTGGACTGCCGCTGCCTTTGCAGAAATCACTTAAAAATGGAGAAGCAGGTGAAAGAGTGGAGAGGCAGCATTTCACACATTTCCTGCGGATAGAACTCAGAGGCTCTGGTTATATTACGATGAGCTTAACATGACATTCATGGTAACAGGATGTATATTTAGCCCTGGCTCACCCTATGAAACAGTTAGTCCTGACACCTAATCACAGCGCCCAAAATCTCCAAAAGAGAGGCTAAATATAACTGTCTCAAGTGACAAAAGAGAGGGACAAGGACCAGGATGACCTACATTCCCAACATTAGGCCATATGGCTGCTAGCTTGCAAAATCTGCAAATCTGATGGAGGGAAAGCTGTTGATATAAGATGACATGAAAATATTCAGATCTCTGCATCTCTACACAGGCAAAGCCATCACAAACCCTGCACACATGGGAGAGCTGAGAGGCTCCAGCAATTCATCATATATCAAAGGCCTGTGGTGACAGCCAGATGCAGAAATAAGACCTTTGATATCACACGGAGAATGTGAACCTACATGTGACTGTCATTTATCAAAGAAAAATCATTTTAATATCTGTGATTCATCCGTTATGTTTGTGTTTTCCATTGTTTAATCGCTGGGGATCGGAAGAATTGAAAGGAAAAAAACTGAGCGCTGTTTGTACACAGATTAATCAGGTATGACACGTGGACTGTTTTCTTGAAGCTTTCCTCACTTGTTGTTTTACATCTATCTACTGTATAATGGAACTAGATATTTCAGGTATGTTGTAGATATAGCAAGCAACCTCCATATTCCTTTCTGTATTGCTTTTTTGTTCTATTCTGACATTATGATACACCAAAAGCTGGGGTTTTACTCTTCAAGATAAAAGCACTGTATTACAAATCCGCCTCATTACAACAATATCTTACCAAATTCTCTGTTCCCATTCAACCAGGCATATACTATATAACAACTATATCGTGCATACACTGATCAGCCATAACATTTAAACCACCTGACATATATTATTTAGGTCCCCCTTTCCGCCAACACAACTCGGGTCCGTCAAGGCATGGAATCCACAAGACCTCTGAAACTGTGCTGTGGTATCATGTTAGCAGCAGATCCTTTAAGTTGTAAAGTGTTGCCTCTATGGAGCAAACTTGGTTGTTCAGCACATCCCACAGATGCTATATTCGATTAAGATCTGGGAAAAACACCTTCAACCCTTTGTCATGTTCCTAAAGTCATTCCTGAACAATTTCTTTTCAGTGTTCAGTTGCAGAGCACATTATCCTGCTGAAAGAGGCTACTGCTGTTAGTTAATATGCAACAATGTTTAGGTAGGTGGTACATGTAAAAGCAACATCCACATGAATGCCAGGACCCAAGGTTTCCCAGCAGAACATTGTCCAGAGCATCACACTGCCTCCGCTGGCTTGTCTTCTTCCCATAGTACATCCTAGTGCCATATCTTCACCAGGTAAGTGACACACACACACACACACACACACACACACACACACACACACACACCCATTCATCCACATGATGAAAAGAAAACATGATTAATCAGACCAGGCCACCTTCGTCTATTGCTCAGTGGTCTAACTCTGATGCTCATGTGCCCATTGTATACACTTTTGGCAGTGGATAGAGGTCAGCATTTGCATTCTGACTGGTCTTCTCTGATGCACTGTGTGCTCTGCTACCTTTCTATCATAGCCAGCATGAACTTTTTCAGCAATTTGTGCTACAGTAGCTCTTCTATATGATGGACGAGATGGGCTAGATGTTGCTCTCCATGCACATCAATGAGCTTTGGGAGACTATGACCCTGTCTTCAGTTCACCAGTTGTCCTTCCTTGGACCAGTTTTGGCAAGTGCTATCCACCGCACACCAGGAACACCCCACAAGACCTGTCGTTTTGAAGATCCTCTGACCCAGCCGTCTAGTCATCACAATTTGGCCCATGTCAAAATCGCTCAGATCTTCATGCTTTCCCATTTATCTTGCTTCCAGCACACCTTGGGAACTGACTGTTTACCTGCTGCCTAATATATACAACCCCTTGACAGGTGCCAGTGCAATGTGATTTTCAATGTCATTCACTTCACCTGTCAGTGGTTTTAATGTTATGGTTGATTGGTGAATGTACTGTATATGTAATAAATACAGTGTAGTTAATATATGTTACTGGGGCCAGACCAACACAAAGTGGTTACTGAAGTGGTTACTGAAGATGAATGAATGACTAAATCGATGAAATACTGCATACGTATATAAACTTACAGCATGTATGCATAAGGAACAGTTACTTTCATAGATACTGCTCCCCTGTGGCGAAAGGGTGGTATGTCAAAAACTTTCTTTCTGCACAGGAAACTGAAGTGTCAGCCATAACCATCTAGACTTGTCTACATTGCTGTCACATTAGACAAAATCTATCTGAAACCATACAGTTACTAACTTCTCATTAGGCCTCAAATCATATTTGAATCATAATACTTCCTTCTCATTTGCAAGTAATGAGATTATTTAATGAGATGATTTGCTCCTCAGCAAGCTGCAGCCGAAAATGGTGTCACTATTCGTGATTTTCATGCAATCATTTACAAATACAACATCCCTCTCATCTATCTTCCCTTTCACATATTAACTTAGACTCGGCATTTGTCTTCATTAAAACACATTGCGTATGACTGCACATTTCTTCTTTTCTCTATGGAGCCCATCAATCTGAGCCATGGGTTAAACCTGACTTTATGCCATGTCTCACAATTTGTAATTAATCTCGAATAATACCAGGACCAGACGAGGAGGCAGATAATAAAGACTGATGAATTTTGTTGTGACCCTGTAGCATATTGTCCTCAAATTACGACAACTTCTGTACAGGCTTCAGAAAGCCATGTTGTCACACAAATCAATGGGAAAAAAATTACGGTTATTGAGTCTACTGAGCATATTTGACTGACGCCTAAAGCTCTGCTAAGGCAATGTCATACATTTGTTGCTGCTGCAGCATTTTCCCCTGTGTAATTACCATCAAGGCTTGTCTATCCATTAATTTTCCTCTGGTCACCTTGCCACAACACAGGCAGCAAAAATCAATCTTGAGAGAAACGGCGAGGTAGAAGAAGTGTGCTTCACATAGGGGGAAAATGTGACAGAGAAAGACAGGGAGAAAGGCATGAAGGATCAGCTCTCATTAAGATTCATTAATAAGCAAATGACTGGGCTTTGGGTCAAGAATGTAATCTGGAAGTTAAGCAAATTAGACATGAGCCATCACTAAATGTAATAAATTACCACATGGCGACTTAAATCACTTTTCTACAATTAATTCTGTGAGTGGGTGGGAACTGTGCAATTTCTTTCTTTTTTTTTTCATGTGATTTAAGTGCAGTATCTATTAAAGAGTCTCTTAAAAATATTAAATATTAAATCCTAATGGTGCCGGAATCCTAATGAATCTAATCATTCATTCATTCATCTTAGTAATCACCCTATCCTGGTCAGTATTGTGGTTGAACCGGAACCTATCCCAGTTACACAAGGCACAAGGTAAGAATACACCCTGGATGGAAGGCCACTCCATGAACACTGATATTTGGGGCAACATAGAGTAGTCCAATCGCATACTTTTTGGATGTAGGATGCAAACTCCATGCACACACAAGAAACCCACGCGAACATGAGGGAAAACATGCACAACTCCACTGAACCCTAAAGCTGTGAGGTGGCAACATTGTCCACACTGCAAATGGTCAAATTATTTTTCCCCAATATCTCTAGAAGTGTTTTGACAAGTGACATATTTACTGCATATGTTTCTATGAGGAGATATTGTGTTGTCGAGCACATTCAATTCCGGCTTGTTTTGTCTGCACCACTGATCCTTTCATTGGTCAAATGACCTTAGAGGTGATAGATGTGGATTCAGGGCTTCGGAAAACAGTTTTCATGTAATTAGGTTTGCTACTAAGACCCTTCTATATCCTATATCCTGCATTTACTGGATCAACAGCCTGGCAGCACTGTAATGATTTATTAGCAGCCTGCCCTCACTGAAGTTATATCTGAACAATTAGACAATAGTACTGCACATATATCATGAGTTAGTGTGCAGTCACACATTGTGGTATGTTATTAAAAAGCCCTGGCAAAAAAAAAGCAACTGCTAGACCAGTCTTTGGTACTGCATTAACAGTATCTACAAGAAAGAGGCATAGAGTCGGTATGCAGAATTGAGTTCAAATATGCCTTCACCCAGACCATGGACAATTTTGCCAGGGATGACTGTCACATCAGGATTCAAACCTTCTGATAAATATGGCAAATATTCTTAAACCTGCTGCATCTCTTTGCAAAATCTATTAGATTGTATCTGACAAAAAATATACCTTCATCTCTAAGGTATTACAGCTAATATAGTATATAACCTGTTGGTGCAGCCATGCTGCCCTGGGGGTGCCCGGTCTCGCCTGTTCTCGGAAGCTAAGCAGGGGTGGACCTGGTTAGTACTTGGATGGGAGACATCCAGAGAATACCGGGTGCTGTACAAAGACCCAGCCACAAGGGGGTGCACACTCTGGTGTATTCCTGCGTGCCGGTCCCAAGCCGGGATAAATGGGGAGGGTTGCGTCAGGAAGCGCGTCCGGCGTAAAAGCTCTGCCAAATCAAACATGTAAGTGGACCCCGTAAAAGACAGGACAAATGCTAGGAGGGAGAGACAGTATATAACCCGTTAGACAAATCTGATCTGTTATTGTCTCAAGACACTCTGATTGCACTGATCGGAAAAGAGAGGCATGAGGATGCTGTAAAAAAAAATCTGCTGTGCTTGGTTGTGACTTTTGCTGAGATATGGCTCATTTCATACCTCCACTAATAGGATTTCCTATCACTAATGCTACACTTTACAAGATGAAGCTCGTTCATTCAGCTCTCAGATGGCTTCGGAAAAAAGAGAATTAAAGCATCAATGGGCAAAAAATGCATCTTTCCCTGTGCATTAAATCAATCAAGAATAATGGCACTTACTATTCACTTACTATTGCCTTAAAAGCCAAAAAGAAATAAGATGTCAGTAGCGACGTTTTATATTTTTTCCACAAAACCCATGATAAAAATGACTTTCATATTTGAGTAGGTTTCAGATATGCATGCAAAATAGACAGCACTTTTGTAGCTACATCAGTGAGATGAATACCTCATTCCTCAGAAGAGATGAGACTTAGGAGTTTCCTGTTTTTCCCTTCATATTTATCGTACTCCACTCTTATCTGAGTGAACAGCATGAATAAAAGAAACTTTCTTAACTCTGATGTCTTACTGAACCCGATTTCAGTCACAGTGGCAATGCAATACCTGAGCAGCTCTTGTGACACTGCTAAACATCAATGCAGTATTTATGCATGTTCACTGTATCTTTAATTATGACTTTCTCTGTTCTTTTCGGACAAGACGTTAAAAACAAGACAATACTACTCATATCCCAGGTAAAACTCATACATAATTTTTTTTCACCATTTACTTGGTGATAATTAATTAAAAAAAAAACAAACAAACAAAAAAAAACCCCTTTGCCTTGTGTATCTGTTTTGTTGCTGTACTACCTCCTCTCTGCCAGGTTCTTAGCTTGAGAGTATTTTTAGACCCTGACGTATTTGGACCAACATGTGGATTATTTTCGGTGGAGAATTTAAAGCGCTTTAGATAAGCGTGTCTGCCAAATGGTGTAAACTGAAATGTAAATGTACACCACATTACAATGAGTAATCATAGTAAGTGACCTGGTTGTTTTCCATTCAGAGAGAACACTGATATTAAAAACAACTTTAGTCGTTTGTGCAGAAAGCAGAGCTGTGCTTCTTTTCTATTAGCATTGCAGAAAGCAGCACACTGCATATAAGCTCGGCATTTCCATAAACATTTATAGTGTTTCGTTAAGCTGCGCTGATTTTAAAACAATATCTCCCCACCCTCTGTTCCCCTGTGCCTCACCAGTGCATTTCAATTAAACCTGAATGGAGAGGACATGGGCTCTGCACACCTTTCTCCATATTTACATGATGGATTTGTATTCAGAAGACAAACGGTTGTATTTTCAGCAATTTAATCAATGAGGCTTTTTCTTTTTTTCTCTATCAAACTCAAATCTCCGTTGTGCCATGTCGCTTGCACAGATACAGCCCCTACATGCCAGGAAATGATAATAGGATCCTTGCTAAACTGATACCAATTTTATTGAGTATGAGCTTATTACAGAATTGTGCTCCTTAGTGCACCAAAGTGCTCAAATTACAATCTGCTAGAAGGGATTTTTATTTTTATTTTTATTTTTTTTAACTATACCATTCAGTAACAATGACATTGAATAGACCAGCAATGTCACTTGGAGCTGCTTCACATGGTGAAAATGCAACACAAAGGACAGTAAAAAAAAAAAAAAAAAAAAAATTCTGATATTACAGCACAATATCCATACAGTAGTAGCATTCCACATTTATTAGAAAAAAACCAAAACTAGTTCTCTTCTTAACTTAAGAAGATCCACACAGATTTTAATGTTATCAGAAAACATACTCACTGTTCATGGGTCTTCAGGGATTAACTGATTCCTCCAGTCTCTTAGTAGGCCTTACAGCTTTTCTGCAATATCCCTGTATTTCAAACTGTCACACTGCAAGAGAGAGAGAGAGAGAGAGAGAGAGAGAGAGAGATTGAGCAGTTGATTTTGGGCTATCGCAGCTCCTCCATTTCCTGATTGAATTTCCATTGTTGGGGAA
>JAOVYU010000060.1:17524204-17539663 GCA_025674565.1 Synodontis membranacea | reverse complement strand
TAGCTCGGGAAAACTGTAATAATATTACCATTTTCAGACGAGTAATGCCTTACACTACTAGTTACTGAAAAAAGTAACAACACTGATCAAGAGCCACCATGCACAGCCGTCTTCAGGAAAGGAGCTACAGCTGTCCTAATATCAAGCCATTTCTGAACCACAGACAACATCAGAAGCATGTTACCTGGGCTAAGGAGAAAACGAACTGGACTGTTGCTCAGTGGTCCGAAGTCCTCTTTTCGATTAAAGTAAATTTTGCATTTCATTTGGAAATCAAGATTCTAGAGTCTGGAGGAAGAGTGAAGAGGCACAAAATCGAAGGTACTTTAAGTCCAGTGTGACTTTTCTGCAGTCTGTAATGAATTGGGGTGCCATGTCGTCTGCTGGCGTTGGTCCACTGTGTTTTATCAAGTTCAAAGTGGCAAGCTTCTGGCAAGCTTTATGGAGATGCCAATTTCCTTTTCCAACAGAACTTAGCACCTGCCCACAGTGCCAAAACTACTACCAAATGGTTTGCTGACCATGATATAACTGTTCTTCTGTGTATTACTGCGCTTCTCTTGGTATTGTCAAGATAAACATGAGAAACACCCGACCCAAAGATACAGATGAACTGAAGGGCACCAAAGCAACCTGGGCTTCAATAACACCTCAGCAGTGCCACAAGCTGATCACCTCCATACCACGCAGCACTGATGCAGTAATTTGTAGTAAAGGAGACCCAACCAAGTATTGACTGTATAAATGAACATACTTTTTAGACGTAGGACATTTCTGCATTGTAAATCCTTTTATGATTGATCTTAGGAAATATTTTATTAATTTGAGATATTGGATTTCTGATTTTCATGACCTTTAAGCCATAATTATCACAGTTAAGACCAAAAAGGCTTGAATTGTTTTGAATGTAATGAATATAGAATATATGAAAGTTTTCCTTTTTGAATTCAGTTATGAAAAAATTCACTTTTTCATGAGACTTTTTGAGCTGAACTAGTATATATATTTTCAATAGAAAAGACACAGGGCAGGTAATGACAGGGTTGCCAGTGTTGTGGATTTTATGCCAAATTAGACTAGTTAGGCTGGAATGCTGGTTGACTGTATGTTGTTGACTCTCAACTGCCAATTATGGGACTTCTGTAAAACTTCACTAAATAGTTACTTATAGCTTATAGCATAAGCCAACTGTAATAGCCTCTAGACGTAATTTTGTTTGATTCTATATCCGTGAAATCTAAGGTCATGAGCTGCTACTGGTTAGGCCTCATTTTCTGGTATGGTACAGTAAACTTGAGGCCACACTTTAGGTGCAACAGTGTTGTAGTCAAATTGCATACAATCAAGATTCAAGTTGAGACTTAAGTCAGCAGCAAATTGTTGAATATCAACCTTTCAGATTCATTCACCGTTTTGCTGAAGCCAAGTCCAATATCCCTAAGCTCAAGTCAAATCTAGTCAGGAATGGGTTCCTGAATCTGTGTGTGTTGGGTAGGGCCTAACATACTGAATTACCTTAATGAAATAAAACAAACTGTAGTAGCCGTTCCACAAAACAAAACATGCAAAGCTAAAAGTTAAAAATAAAAGTCAGTCTCAGTGATTCTTAAAACTACTCCTAAATTAATTTCCAGTAAAATCCAAGTCTATAACTGGAGTATTACAGTTCTACATCACTGATACAATAACAAAATCATGCTCCTCACAGTAGCTTTTAAAAGAGACATTCAGACATGCATCTAATGAAATACTAACAACCACCATTTGTGGTCAAGTGTCTTAGACTCAAATAAATGCTAGTCAGTAACTAAATGAGGTGCTACACAATATGGCAAACTTTATGATCGGCTTTTTAAAATACACGTACAGGTCATTCTAACATATGAAATTATTTTGTTGGCTATAAATCAAAGTGTTTGCTGTGTTTGCTTTATACAGTCACACACACTCAAACACACACTTCCTCGTTTCACCATTGAAGGATGAGGAGATAAAACATTTAAGTGCTCATTAGCTGTAATAGAAGAAATGGACACTAACAAAACGGGCTTTTTTCCGGCAATGTGGAAGGCCTAATGCTGATTGTGGTTGAGTTGAAATGAGCACGCTGAAAGTCATAAAATGGATGAAAGGAAGAGCACAGGGCACTAATGCTTTCCTAATTAGGTGTGGTTAGTCACTTGAGACAGCAGCTTATGGCCATAAAACAATTTCTCTTGCTCAAACAGGCCATATTGCTCATAGGCCTCTTATTATATGTGCACATGGACCAGAAAGTCCTTTTAAACTCATGTTTCGTTTGCAGTAATAGTGAAAAATGTTACTTGCTTACTTGCAAAGAAGCATTTATCAGAATAGCCATTATTTGATAAATGCAAAATGATTACCAATTTTGCAATTCACTTAATTTACTAATCTGCATAGCCCAAAAGATTCATTTTAAAATTTCATGTCAAAACCTGTAGCTGGTCCATGGATTTAAACACATTTTAAGAGGAATCAACTGAACTAAAAGAAGAACACCACACTGCATAACAGTTGAAACTTTCTTTGGCCATTATGTTACTGGATATTCATTACTGCCTTATTTCTTCTAAAATTACAATAGCATTACCTTTTGTGAATGATACAACTGCCATGTTAAATAAAAAGGTAATACTTAAAAAAAAAAATAAAAAAAAAAAAAAAACAATGGGACACGAACTCCCAAGTTACATGACATCTTTATTCTTCGACTTCCTTAATCGGTTGACTCATAGCAGTATCTTGCATGCAGTATAATAGAGTACAAGCTTAATATATATATATATATATAAAATATGTCATCTATTACCTGTGCTTATGTAATCAAAACATTCATTTAATATAAATGTATATTTCACTGGCAACAAAATGTTGTTAGTACATGTATAACACACTCACAGAACAGGATCATAGTGGTGTTTATGTGAGACATATATAATAGGTCTTTAAGGGTAAGCAGTTGATTGAAAACGAACTAGAAACGTACTTGATATAATTTCATTAAAAAAAAATTATGTAAACAAATGCAAGGATCTGCTGAATGTAGGTCACACAATTCCAAGCACAGATATAATCAACCAAAGATATTCTCTATTTCAGTCGTAGATAGTATTAGTCAATGCACATGAAGCATGCTCAGTTTGCAAAGACACCTCTTCAAAGTATAAATGAGATTCAAATACACAGTACAGAAATTTACAGTACAGTCTTTGGAAGGAAGTAATTAAATTAAAAAAAAAAAAAAGTGCAAACAAAGTGTGCATGATGTGTTTCTCATCTCAAATTCCTTTACAAATAAAACACACACACACACACACACACACACACACACACACACACTGTATAAAAGCAAAGCAAGTATACAGTATATTTCAGTAATGCAATGCAGGCATATTTAGGGAAAAAACTTTAACTAACACATTCTTTCTTCCCAACTTCCTCCTGACTAGAAACAGAACATAGTTTAGTACCTGTCTCTGTCTACTCTTTCCCAGTATATGATGATATCTATGCCTTATAGAAAATATGCTACACAATTCATATTCATACATTATGAAGTATGCATGACGAATGGATTGTTGTTCAGTGTGTTTTATCACGACTACAAGAACAAATGTTTATTGAACTTGCACAATGAAGTTGAAGCCACTGCTTCTGATTTTTCTTGAATGGCTTTATTGTGCAATAGTTTTTTGTTTTTTTAAAGGTAAGACCTAAGAGTAATTTTTTTATTAACGGATTCATTTTGTACTGTATGCTCGTGATGCAAATAGGCACATATACTAATGGCTTTCTAACATGGTTAAAGAGGCACCTGTGAGGCATACAGCCATCCTGAAATACTGGATGTGATACAACACTTTCTTTCATATAGATGTCCATGTCCTATTTTCTCATCTTTAAAGCAGTATTCCACCAAAATTCTTTAGTTGGATGTGTTTATCATTATCATTATATTAATACAAATATGTGTTCCATGAATATAACAAAATCCATCTTTGCAAGCTAATATGATCTAGCCTAGCAAGCTCGATCAAATCTGTGGCACTGCCTGAATGTGAGAGAACACAAATACCCAGGATGCATAGCGAATCCATTCAATGTTTCTTACAGACTGTGTCCCAATGCATGATGTACACTGGTATAAGCACATGGTGTTGATAGGACAAGTTTTATATACATGCTAAATAAAACATTCTAATTACAGCTGGTTATGGCTGATTCTGCCAGTTTACGCTGTGTATGACTTGCTCCCTCATACACTAATTGATTTTTCTAGTATGTTCATAGGCACATGTACATACATTGTCCTATTTGCTGCAGCACATAGATCCATCTTTGGTTGATGTTGGAGGATAATTCCTGTATAAGCACCAGCGATTCCCCAAAGGATTTCACGAGGAACTGGCTGCTTCTGTTTCACGCAGCAGTCGAGAGGCTTTGTTTCAAGCCAATCTTGCTACAGAGTCCAACATAATGTGGCTCAATGTATCTGCTCATAAGCAGGCATGAAAAAGGTTTCTTCAAAAGATAAAATTCCCTGAATTGTCCATTGTAAACAAAGTGATTCACCAGAGGTCACACAGACTCACAAGTTCTAGCAACATCCCTGTTTCAAAATCTCTGCAAGAGGGGAAGGCATAGCTTGGAAGCATGGTTGTTGTCTTACAGCAGAAACATTACACAAAGTATGTGGCTTAATCGAACAATGACAATAATGTCTGCAAACATAATGGGGAGGAAGAGCAGTTGATAAAAACAAATGACTTCAGAAAGGAAACGGAAATCAATCCTCCGTTCATTTTCCAACAAGGTTTGAGATTCGGCAGTAATATATGACAAAAGCATTATTGAGAGCAGGAAGCGTGTAGGAAAAAAATATGCATGGTCCCAGAACACATGAGAAGATAGAACACATTCATTGGCTTTTTTCAGTGAAAAAGGGACGACACTAAGGCATTTAATGATGAAAGACTTTTAAAGAAAATAGTAAGTTCAGTAAGATGTACCCACACTTTGGAAAAGAGCATAGTTGATGTATGATTATAATATAAACATAATCATATTGTAAAACTCTGTATTTCTAAAGAGTGGGGGTTTTCAAATCATTTTACCTTTACTGCTTTGCTATCTTTTCTTTTTATTTCCTTTTCCCTCTTGTCTTTCTCATATTTGTTCTTACCAGATTGTGTTACATTGGCATACGATGGTGGGACAATGGTAGGGGATGATGTGTCAGATTTGTCTGAAGCCGAGTGGTTGTTAAACCTGTCTGTCACCACTGGGACCTTGTTTGAAACCATTCCATTCTCCTGTACACCTTCTCTGTATGTGTTGGAAGTTATTTTTTTATTCTGTCTCCTGACATGCGTCCTGTAGGCCTGCTGAATGACGACTGCTGACACGTCCTCAAGCTTGTGGCGTAAAGTTGTAGTGATGGGCTCATAGGATTCCTTGGAAGGGTTAGAGGCCATGAAACGGTCCTCCATCTGCCCACGAAGGACATCCATGTCACCACTTTCTCCAAGGACACGCTTTGTAAATGCAAACAAGATGTCCAGGCAGTGGATTCGCTCCCCACTTACAATTGGTAGGTCCATCTTAATCAGCTGTATGCTATTGGGCTTAGGTATACGCAGAGGTGGGTCGAGGGTGTCCGCAAAGTCAGATAACTGTTTGTATTCTATGAACTGCGTAGCGTCAGGATCGAATTTTTCCCACACCTCATAGAACATTTCGAAGTCATCCTCACTTAATGGCTCTGCACTCTCCTCTGTGGCCACACTGAAGTTCTCAAGGATCACAGCTATGTACATGTTCACCACGATCAAGAAGCATATTATAATGTAGCTCACAAAGAAGATGATACCAATAGCTGGGCTGCCACAGTCACCTTTTACTTTGCTGCCCGGGTGATCCTTCTTAAAGTCACAGTCAGGAGACTTGTTAAGAATGGGTGACAAAAGTCCATCCCAACCAGCAGAAGTAGTGATCTGAAACAAGCATAACATGCTGTTGCCAAAAGTCTCGAAGTTAAACATGTCATCAATTCCAGCCTCCTTCTTGACATAGGCAAATTGTGACATGGCAACAATTGCATAGATAAACATGACTAAGAAGAGAAGAAGACCGATGTTGAATAGGGCTGGAAGAGACATCATTAAGGCAAACAAAAGAGTGCGTATTCCCTTGGCACTTTTGATGAGCCGCAGAATTCGGCCAATCCGAGCAAGTCGAGCAACACGAATCAAGGTTGGAGAAAACAGGTACTTAATGAGTTCAGAGACAAATGTGCCTGTTGAACAGAGGAAGGACAAGTATATTGCATGGTATCTCCCCAAAAATATAATACAAATGCTGATCATATACAAATCACCAGAACTTACCAACTATTGAGAGAATGACCACTACAAAGTCAAAGATATTCCAGCCACTAGTGAAGAAGTAATGTCGAAGTGCGATCATCTTAAGTACGCATTCCATTGTGAAGATTACCACAAATACCACGTTGATATTCTTCAGATGGCTACGTGTTTGTTGGGACTGATCTTCTGATTCCACCATCATAGTGACCATGTTAAGGCATATAAGTACCATAATGAAGATGTCAAAAGCTTGATTTGTTACAATGTCGAAGAGAAGACCCTGGAGCTTGTTCTAAAAACAAAGCAAAAACAAAAACCTAAGATGGTTGAAAGACAAATACAAATAGTTGCCCATGTTTATATTTAATTCTGTGTGGAAATGTAATTTTAATGAGTAGGTTTTAGTTAAAACAAGTTACATTTGCTTATTTAAATTGTTTCCTTAAGCAAGGGTTTTCATCTAGAAATTAGGGGAAGCGGTGAGGATTTGGGAATTTTAACAAAATTGTTAGATTTTGAGCCAAGGGTGGGCAGGGAATACTTTTATTTAAAATATAAAATAGTTTTTGAAATTGAAATTACACTATGTGGACAGAAGTATGTGGACACCTGAAGATGACACCAGCATGTGGTCCTCCTACAAACTGTTGACATAACGATGGAAGCACACAATTGTTTAGGATGTTGTTGTATGTTGTAGCATTACAATTTCCCTTCACTGGGACTAAGATGCCCAAACCTGTTCCAGCATGACAATGCCCCTGTGCTCAAGGGGGCGAGCTCAATGAAGACATGGTACAGTGAGGTTGGTGTGAAAGAACTTGAGTGGTCTACACAGAGCCCTGACTTCAACCCCACTGAACAGCTTTTTGAGTAACTAAAACGCCGACTGTACCTCAGGCCTCCTCACCCAACATCAGTGCCTGACCTCACTAACGCTCATGTGGTGAATGGACACAAATTCCCACAGACATGCTCCAAAACCTAGTGGAACACCTTCCAAGAAAAATGGATATACTGTATAACAGCAAAGGGGGACTAAATATGAACTGGAATGTTTAACAAAGCACATATGAGTGTTATGGTCGGGTGTCCACAAACCTTTGTTCATATAGTGTATATTTGTCTAACAATTTTCTTGTTCACTGCATTATTCCATGTGTGTAATTTCTATGAAATATAATAACTAATGAAATGAAATTTAAATATTATTCTAAAATAGTAGAAAAAAAGATAAAAATGATAAAAAAAAAAAAAAAAAACCTTCTAAGGGCTGGTTTATCCAAATATTTGACTGATAGTATATATCAGTAGAATGTCTTACCGATGGCCGGGGTATTGGTTTTTGTGGCTTCTTTGAACCAAGTTTCTTCATAGCATTGTAATATTTCTTCTGTTCCTCTGTCATAAAAATGTCTTGACCTCCAAAGTAATTGGGCAGAGCAAAGTTACATTTCCAAATTGTACTGAAAAACCTGAGTGCTTAGTCATGGGAAAAAGAACCTTCAATTCTAGGTTTTAATTTATCAATGCCTAAATTACTATTGTGTTCCAAACCAACTTCTATAAAAAAAACAAATAACCTCAGGTGACAACAAAAAACACAACAGATTTCAAAATGGGCAGTACAGTGGTGCAATGGCCCTGTCAACTCGCAGCAAAAAGGTTCTTGGTTACAAAAAGGAAGTCATTTGAATGGCCAGGTGAAAAGTGATGACCTCAACCCACTGAGATGCAGTGGCGGGATCTTAAGAAAGCTGTGCAGAAATGCACTCCTTCAAACGTAAATGAACTGAGGCAATGTTGTGAAGAAGAGTGGGCAAAAAATTCTCCAAAACGAAGTGAGAGCCTTCTACAGAAAACATTTACTTCAAGTTATTGTTGCTAAAGGTTGTTTTACACGTTACTGAATGGTACCTATTTATCCCCAAAATGTTTCTGATTGTTGGTTCACTTGCTAGGAAACAAAGACCACATTGAAATCTGTTGTGTTTTTTGTAGTCACCTTAGGTTACATGTTTGTTTATAGAAGTTGGTGAAGACCACACAAAAGTTATTTAGGCTCTGATAAATAAAAGCCTACAATTGAAGAAGGGTAGACATTCATTTTCCCATGAGTGTATATTGGCAGAGAGTTTAGTACAGTTAAAAACAGTTAATAAGAATTTACATTAATGTTAAACTAAATAGGTACTTATCTTTTTCTTCTGCTGATTGAAGTTGTCAATAATGACTCCAATGAAAAGATTCAATGTGAAGAAGGACCCAAATATGATGAAGACTACAAAGTAGAGGTAGCTGCCCCAACTTCCCTCATACACAGGCTGTTTATCAATCTACACAGTTACAAAGAGCAGTAAACGTCAGGAATGTGACATTATAGACTCTTGCGTACTAGAGCAACCCTAAATGCTTATGTTACAATTGTTTCCCAAATTTCCCCCAGTTTCAATATTTGCCAATCACTACCCCAGGTAGCTTCCAACCAGGGAGAGTGAAGGCTAGCATGTACTTCCATCGAGACACATGACAGTGGCCACTACGTACATCTTTTGTAGGCTAAATGGTTAAAACTTTGCATTCGTGGTCAGAAGGTCAGGGGTTCAAGCCCCAGCACAGCCAAGCTGCCACTGTTGGGAACTCTCTGGGGTGTCACTCTGACCCTATCTTCCTAAAAAGCTTAGATTGGGGAAGAAAACCTTTTTTCTGTGCTGTAATGCATGTGATAAATAAAAGCTTATCTTCTTCAGCAGGTTAGTGCTCTACCCTGAGATCTCTCAATGATAGGGCAAGCACTTTTTTTTGTTACACCGCTTAAAAGCCCAAACATTAGCATTTTTATAGCACAAACTTACACCATTGTTATCTACTGCAGCATACATGATATCCATCCAGCCTTTGAAAGTTGCCTGAGAGGACACAGATTGAAATAGATTAACAGACACAAAAACATTTTTCTTTAAATTGTAGAGTAGCTTATACATTTTACAACTTTATTACTTACCACTTGCAGCAAAGCCAGATATCCTGCTCCAACATTATCAAAGTTGATCTTAAGATTCTTCCACCGGGCAGCATCACCCAGTTGTTGACACTCACTTTTGTTTGGGACCAGGGTCTCATTCAGGCGAGATCCGGAGGTTGTGTTCACACATTCATAAAACTTTCCAGCAAACAAGTTGACACCCATGATGCTAAAGATGAGCCAGAAGATGAGACAGACAAGCAGCACATTCACGATGGAGGGAATGGCACCAAAAAGAGCGTTGACCACCACCTATTGGAGAGAAGCAAACCATTGGTTTACAACATTTGCACACTCAGAAGGTCCTCCAGATAGATTTTTGTTCACACCAATGATTGTTCTTAGGACACGGATTTAAAGAGAAAAGCAAGAGTAAGATTACTGACAAAATGGAAAATTCAAAGTTACCACAATCAGTGGCTGTAGCAGGGAAAACAAAGAGAAGTGAAGAAAGGAAAACTTCCTTTATATGTTTATTATAAAGAAGCACGGACAGGTGCAGTATGTTTCGGCTGATTATGCAGTTGTGTATAAGCTGGCATAGTGCCTTCTTTAAAAGCCCATGTAGGTGGCCACGGCTTTGCCTGAGAAGAGGCTCTTGGTGTCACAGTGTAGTTTCCAAAAGAACAGAACAGATCCAGTAAAGTGATGAAAGGTTGGTCATGAAGATTAGGGAGTTAGATGGTTACTACAAGAGGAAAGTCATGGAGCCACACTATAATATGTAAGCATTAAGACCAGCTCTTTCAATCTCCCCAAGATCCCCCTACTGTTATGAATGTATATCTCTATCCTGCACTATCAACAGCAGTTCCTCATTGCAGTGTAGTAAGATTACCAGGATGACCAAACATAGCACTGCATCAAGGTAATGTCCAGAACTGAATAATGCCTTTTTTGTCACCCTTCTGACTTACATTATAGTTCAAATTACAGCCAACAAATTAATATGGGCAGCTCTTGTGCAGCTCACTAAACCTTCCTTACAGGATAATGGAGACTAAATCTAATGTTCTGAAGCACATTTGGCTGGAAGAGTCAGAAGAGGAGACTAGGATAGACTCTGTACAGAGTCAAAGTAGCCTGCACTGGCTATATACACACTAAGGATGTAATGCAATGCCCCTATGTGTATCTATACCTATATTTGTATCTGTTTAGTGCACCACATATTTCTAGCAGTATCTGTATTTAGATTTGCACATGAAATAGCTGAAACCAGACATATTCAATATAAACCCTACCATTATGTTGCCAGAAACTGTAAAACACACTGGGGGGGGGGGGGGGACCCAGAGGTTGAAGTGGCTTTGAGAGTTCCTCAACGTTAGCTACATCACTCAAGTTCATAATGGTCTCAGCTTCAGATGTGCGTGGGGATTTATTTATTTATTTTTCTAATCCTGCTCATGCATTTGGTTTGTATGCCATTTTCATGCCACCCCATTTTCTAATAAATTTAGTTTGTTCTATTTCTGAAAATATATACACAAAAAAAATTGTAGTAATATAATTGAAACCACTGTGACCCAGACCAGATAGTTACTAATAAGACATAGATTTTAGGTGTTTTTTTTCCTGGTTACATCCCTTATCAACATTTACTAACCTCAATGCTTTAGGGATCTCATTAACACTGAGGCCCTGCTACAAATTACAGGTACCAGTTGTTTAATTAAAAGACTAATTCTAGCAATAACAACTATCAACAATCAGCTTTAAGTGCTGATTGTTCAACTGGTCAACTTTTACTCAGCCGTCATAGATAGCATCCACACCACCTCCATCCGGTTCCCAACTGCCTCTGCCCTCTCTCAGAGTCCAATTGGACTCTGAAAGTGTTAATTCAACACTGCGGATTTCATTGTGTGTATTCCTCCAGAGATATGCTGGGCTGAGCGCTCTCCTACTAGTGTTTTTCTTTTGTTTTCTTTTCTTTTATGTATAAGACCAAGACCAAGTCAAATTCCTGTACGTAAATCACACTGGATTTTAAAGTGAATATGATTCTGATTATTAAAGGTTTGAGACTTACAGTAGTATGGGACAATTATTGTGCCGTTTTATTGTCAGTCACCACAGTTGTGTTTCATTTGTGCAGCAAGTGAGCAGGAAGTAAAATTGGACAGTAATGGTAATGCAGTTAAATAGTAATGCTTCTTACCCTCATGCCTTCGAAGCGTGATAGAGCGCGGAGAGGTCTCAGAGCTCGCAGTGTTCGAAGAGATTTGATGGCAGTGAGCTCTGAATAATTGAGGGCGCTGGCCACTAGGCTAATCAGAGAGACCTACACATGGGCGCACACACACACACACACACACACACACACAGGCAGATAAATATAAATGATGTAATCATGAGCCACTTTTCTCATCTGTCTCATTTTATCCCTCTTTCCTTCCATCAGTTTAGTCCCATGAGTAGTGGCCTTAGACCCACAAATGGGCAATCCATTCACTCACTCAATCCCTTTCAACCAGAATCGTGCACAGTTGGACTCATCTCCCTGACATATGCATAATACCAGACACATATAATATTACACAAAAAATGTAATTGCAGTAAGAACATATGAACAACAATCCAATCAGCATCAGTAATTTAAAAAAAATAACTTCTTGTAAATTAAAAAAAAAGCGTACATACACCAACTATCAAGAAGTCAAGCCAGCACCACGCATTGGTGAAGTATTTAGCAAATCCATACGCCAGCCATTTCAAAAGCATCTCCAGTATGAAGATGTAGGTAAACACTTTATCTGCATATTCCAAGACAGTCTTTACAGTCTTCCTTTTTTCAATGTTTATGTCTTCAAAGGCCTAAAAAAATCCAGAAATTAGATTACAGTGAAGTGCATTACTTTGCACAGTTCCAAATATCACACCTTAAATAAAAAATCTTATTGTCCTCCCTGTGTCTTAATAACCTCTGTAATGGCCACATGCACGCATATGCCTGATATAAAGCACACGACTTCTCACCAGTGCTGCGCTGCTCAGCAGGATCATAAAGATGATGAATGACTCAAACCAGTTATGCTCCACTATCCTGTAGCTGGTGTGCCTGATGTTCCACCACATCTTCCATTTGCCTTTTTCTACATTCACCTGGCAACAAGGAAACCTGTTCACACAGACTGGGAAAAAGAACCTTTTATTCTTAGGCAGGGAATTCATGACAATTTTATATACATTTACAAAGAAAACATCTGGTGTGCAGAGAAATTTTGAGCATGCACACATATACACTGCCTACATGTGTGGTCTCACAGAATGAGAAGATGTTTTCAATCATGATCTCATCTTCTGATCTGTTTTGGATAATAGTGAAAAATGTTATCAGTACTTGATCCATAAGATATAGATGTTGCACAATTTTAAGCATTTTAATTCTTGAACTAGTTAGAGAACTACTACAGTGTATGAAAAGGGTAGGAGGACTTATTAGATAATGAGCTGTGGATAATGCGAGCATTGGTGGCCATGCGGTTGAATTCCTCAAAGAATTTTGGTTGGTTTGGAAGTGAAGACCTAAATAGCTAAATATCACTTTTTGCATTTTTTGCATTTTTTGACCACTAACAAAAGTCATTTTGTGAGTCAACTGGGAGTCTGATTTGGTGGGGCTTCAACGATATTAACACTGTGTGTTTGGTGGTGCTCTGACTGTATCAAATACAGCAGCATTCTTGGTGATTTTTTTTATGGACAAAATTATTAGCCCCCCCCCCCTATGAAATTTGAAGTTTCTTCAAGATTTTCCAAAATGCATTTTTAACAGAGCAAGTAATTTTCAACATAGCATTTTTGATCATATTAGTTTTCTTTAGAAGGAATAAATTATTTATATTTGCACACAATAGCAGAATTATTTCAGAAAAAAACAAAAATGACCAGGGACAATATTATTAGCCCCCTGTAAGAAATGACAATTTATTGAGCCATTGTACAAGCCACTTATGTATAACGATGTGCTTTAACTTCACAGGTGATTTAACCTGGTAAGTTATCATAGTGTTTTCAAGTGTCAAGAACTGGAGTGAGAAGTATAATCCAGAAATTCAAAGAGAGCCACACAGTACAGAACAAGCCTGGCAGAGGTAGGGAGCGAAAGATTTCTAGTGAGAGATGTGTCTAAAGACCCTAGAACAACTGCCAAGACATTAAAGAATGACTTCAGTGCATCAATACATTTATATTTCTTATGTATTTATTTTATGCACTGGCAATGTAAATCAGTCAATCATGTGGCAGCAGTGCAATATATAAAATTAAGCAGATACAGGTCAAGAGTTTGGGTTAATGGTTACATCAAACATCAGAATGGGGTAAATGCAATATCTGTGACTTTGAATATGGAAAGGTTGTTGGTGAAAATTGGGCTGTTTGAATATTTTTTACACAAAACAATCTCTAGACTTTACACAGAATGATCTGAAAACCAGAGCAGCAGTTCTTCTATTGCGTTGATGACAGAGGTCAGAGGCGAATGGCCAGACTGGTTTGAGCTGACAGGAAGGCTATGGTAACTTGAATGACCACTTTTTACAACCACAATGAGCAGAAAAGCATCTCAGAACACACAACATATTGAACCTTGAGTCAGATGAGCTACAACAGCAGAAGACAAGATCACAATCCACTCTTGTCAGCCAAGGTCAGCAGTCTGAGGCTACAGTGGGAACAGGCTTACTGAATCTGGGCTGTTGAGACTTGGGGGGAAAAAAACAGATGATCTTTTATCTATCTTCCCCTGTCCAATTTTAGTAAGCCTGTGCCCACTATAGCCTCAGATTCCTTTGTGTGGCAGTGGCACCTGAACTGAATCACCGCTAATCAAGGATGCTTATAAAAGACTCTCTGGTGCAAGGCTTTATCATCATCACTGGTGGATGTTCGTGTTTTAGCACTGCTCCATTTGCTATCCTTCTCCCAGGTTTGAGCTGCACTTTATGCTTTACTTCTGCGCTACTGTCTATGTTTAAGTTTGTAGTTGAAGCCTATGTTTTTTAAGTTTGACTGGATGTCTATGTTGAAAACTTGTATTATCAGAATCAGAATCAGCTTTATTTTCCAAGTATATGTACTAAGAATCGACCGATTATCACTGGCCGATATTAGGATTTTGCCGATTACTGATATTGGCGTTTTATTTTTCCGATAACTGATATTATTACAGAGTGCTCCAATTTGGCTCCGCTACCGCCTCTTCCTCTGTGCCTGAGGAACTGCTTCATTTAAAGTCCCCCCATAACAACCTCTGATTGTCTAGATGACATACGATTACTAGCCAATCACCACTGAAGCCTCGCTGTCACTTATACACGTCACTCAAGCACATCGTGAAGCACCAAGGAGAAGAGGAGAGCAGCTGAGAGTATACCAGGGTTGCTGCGGTCATGGAAAACTTGGAAAATTATTTTTCCAATTTTTCCAATTTTTAAGAAATTATTTTTCCAGGCCCCCGAAAAGTTTTGGAATTCTTGGACAGAGAGGAAAAGTTTTGGAAAAATTTTGGAAATTTATTTTTGTTTCTCCGTTTCATGCACTTTGCCCCGCCCACTCGCTCACCGTGCTAAATGCGCTTTGCCCCACCCACTCGCTCGCTCACAGTGCTAACTGCGCTTTGCCCCACCCACTCGCTCGCTCACCATGCTAACTGCGCTTTGCCCCGCCCACTCGCTGGCTCACCACGCTAACTCTGATTCCACCCCCAAAAAGTTTCCAAAAGTTTTGGTCATGGAAATTAATTCTACCAAAGTTGGGGCAACCCTGGTATACTAAAATATACACAGACATCCCAAGTCTCTCGGAAGTTCCGGGAGTCTCCTGCATATTGATAGCGGCTCCCTGATGCCTGCAAATGGAATAAAATATTAAGGAATCTAGAGCTAGTGCCACGGAAGGCCCCCCTGGTCCACGAATGCTCGCGCCTCTTTTTGGAAGGTGGGGGGGGGGGGTTCTCCCGGAAGTTTTTGCAGGTTGGGATGTCTGTATACATTTTCATCACTTTCATTACATTTTGTTACTTTCATAACAAAGCCA
>JAOVYU010000060.1:17480453-17491048 GCA_025674565.1 Synodontis membranacea | reverse complement strand
AGACAGACAAACTTCACATGTTCAGATAATCACATAAAATGCACATAAATTTTGTGCATTTTCATAGGCTACATATCATGTTATGTTTCATACAACTTTCAGCCCTGACCTTTCATCTGGGATATGTGAAGCGAGGAATTTCAGTATATTGCAATGTAGATGTGACACATGTAAGCTTTCCTATTGATTTTACTATTCACATGTTTAATTTTTCATACATAGGGCATCGTGGCTTTGTTTTTTTTTTACATGATCACTTGTTACTCACATGTTTATTTGAATGTGCATGTGCAATTTTTTGAAAATGTGACATAAAATGGTGCAATGCACCTTTACTTGTTTTTCCATGTCATTCCATATCATTCGCATAGTCACATGTGAACGAACATGATCATGGGAAATGCATGTGATTCGCAAGCCGCACACGAATGAAAAGTCCATTGTTTCAAATGGTCTATGAAGTTACTTATTCAGAGTGGGAGAAAATGGGTAGATATTGATCTGTATAAAAAAAAATGTTTGAAGCACATTTAATAGACCCAATGCAAAACAGGAGAAGGAGGATGAAAAAATACACGGTCATTACAGTAAGATAACAAAATTTAACTAAGTACACTCATTTTACAATATAATAAAAGAAGGATAAAGTTTTTCGTGTATATATTTTTTTCCCATAAAATTCTAACTCCTGCACTGCTATAAGTCACATTTTCTCACTGTTATTGCTAAATTAATGCTTTTCATTAACAATTTTCATGGCAGCACCACTGGGTTCAGCATTTTCAACTTACAACCTCAGGGTCCCTGGTTCATTTCTGAGATTTGAGTCTGGTTTTTCCTTGCCACTGCCGCCTCTCTAGCTTGCACATTTGGGATAAATGTATATATTTATTAACAGAATTTCTATGTATATTTTTTTAAGTATTTCTGTAAATCTGCTTTGTGACAATGTCCACTGTTAATAGTGCTATACCAATAAAACTGAATTGAATTGAAATGTTTGTATAGCTTTCCTTCTGGTTCTCTGGGTTCCTCCCATGGTCCAAAGAAACCCATGCAGATTGGTAATTTGGTTATGCTAAATGTGTGGTTAAATGTGTGAATGTGGGCGCATGGTGCCCTGTGATGGACTGGCATCCCATCCGTAGTGAATTCTCCCTGCCTTGCATTCAGTGGTCCTAGTATATTGTTATTGTATATAGTTATTGGAGATGAATAAATGAATTAAAAAGGAAAAAAGTGGAGGAGTTTTTAATGCTCGACATTTATGAACAAAATGCTTAATAATTATACCTAATAATTACTCAACAGTAATTATATTGCATAAATGTCCCTAAAGTCCTTTTCACAAATACCAAATCTGCTCATTCAACTAAGCCTCTTTTAAAAAAATAATAATAATTGTAGAGAACACGTGTGGAAAGATGATACATTTTCTGAGCATTTTTAAAATGCTCATTTTTATTTATTGTGTCTTCACATATTAATTTGCAGATACAAAAACATGAGGAATACAATTAGTTACAGTAAAGATTAGAAAAGGGAAAAAAGGTATACACATATTTAAATTAAAGGTCCACTTTTTAGCATTCAGCCAAATGAATTCCCCTCCCTTACCCCTCCCTTTCCAAGCAAGTATTAGAATGTATTGTGGTCATCAAGGACCTGTTTTCAAAACTCTCTTGCTTTTTTCTCATGCTAAATAATAAGCTTAGAAGCCAGGTAATTATATTCTAATGAAAACAGATTAAGAGTATCATATTCCATGTCTGCTAACAGATTCCCCTAAATCCTACATAGCGGACCTTTAAAAAGAGGTCTTTAAAGCATCGTAAATAATCCTAGTCCTGACAGCTTTCTTATTTGCTAGTCCTTGTAGTGTTTCGTTAAAGTAAAGTTCCATTTCATTCTTGAACTGGTGTATGTTGCGCTCCCTTTCAGACCATTTGTGTTTATGGATATAAAACTTGTCATAGCCTAG
The DNA here is from genome assembly GCA_025674565.1 of Synodontis membranacea. Lineage (NCBI taxonomy): Eukaryota > Metazoa > Chordata > Actinopteri > Siluriformes > Mochokidae > Synodontis > Synodontis membranacea. Next base: position 17,489,067 of record JAOVYU010000060.1, on the reverse strand, counting down.
GAAATAAGAAAAAGCAAAAATTGCCTAAAAGCATGACTTCTGTCCATGTCATTTTGCCATAATAAAACACATCTAATTTCTGAACATTAATCTTAGTCTCATGCATATAACATATCAAGTACAAATTCAATATTTAAATTCTTGCCCGAAAGAACTGAATACAAATGCATTCATAAAATAAACGCATAATGGGTTTTCTGTCCCAGTATTACAAATTGCACAAGAGTCAGAAAGCTCACAGAAAGAATGATCCATATCATCATCCATATTATCAAGCATCAGCGCGGATACCGTCATGAAGTTGGTCATGTTCGTCATTAATGACGGTCCGAGCCGGGTGAAGCACAGCGCCCCCTGTCGGCTGATGCGCCAGAAACTTTTTCAAGTGTCGCAATGGAGAAGAACCCGAGTGACAGGAGTGGACTTATTCACAAGGTACAAGAGAAACTAATCATAACGAAATGTGTGACGAAGACTAATATTTGTGAACTTTTTGTTTATTTGTTTGTTTGTTTGTTTGTTTGTTTATTAGCAGGATGAGGAGACGGCGTTACTTTCACCGCATACGCAGCATACTGAGGCTGGCACGAGCTCCAAGACGTCTGCCTCCTTTAATTTCATTAACTCCATCGTCGGATCTGGACTTATTGGTAGGCACAGTCATGAGTCAATATCTACTGTATGTCTTGCATTCTATATTTACACTTGAGCTGTAAGATAATTGCGATTATAATGTCAGAGAAATTGCCTCTATTCATACCAGTGTTATATTATTACATAGTCTAATGCCACTTTTATTTGCAAGTAAGTTTTTTTCTTTCTTTTTTCTTTTCTTTCTTTTTTTTTTTTTTTTTTTTTTAAATTATCCCACATTAAAGGGTTTGATTTTGGTAATCATGCATTAAATGTGTTTCAGTATTTTGCTATGTAAACATGATCCTGATAATGAAACCAGGGTTGATGCAAATATATTTATAGATTTTCTTAATTGTTAGATTCTTTTTTTATTACTATTATTATTATTATTATTATTATTATTATTATTATTATTAGATGATTTTCAAGGCAATGTTCTATTTGTAGGGGTTTTGGGATTTGGAGGGGGGGGGGTTAAGAAAAACGAACCAAAAAAAAAAAAAAAAAAAAAAAAAAAAAAAGCTCACTGTGCCCTGGTGCAAAATCATATGACTCGTCCGAGGAGGGTCTGTTAGTTCACTATTCATAACAAGAGAAAACGTGAGCTCCTACTTGTGGTTGCTAAAAAAAAAAAAAAAAATTGTAAAAAAAAGGAGAAAAAAAAGAAAAAAAAGTTATCGTAACTGCACGACAACAAACATGTCGAATTGTGTTGTATTGCATGTGCATGTGTCAATGTTTATGTGTGATAAACTTGATCACATTTTGTATCTGGTGCGCCAACAAATAATCACAATGAACAATGAACAACGTTGCACTTTTTCCAAGGGCAGATTATTGAAAACTTTGACCTAAACTTGTCCTTTACTCTAAATCTGTTCTTAGAACTATTGAGACATCACCAAAAAAAAACCTTACAATACTATATAACTGAAAAGCTGGGTCAGGTGAAAATCATTCCTCATTCGTTCATTTATTTTCAGTAACGTCTTTCTCCTGGTCAGGGTCACAGTGCATCTGGAGACTATCCCAGGAACACTGGGAGACTCAAACTCATCAGTTTTCAATATAAAGAATAAGAGCAAAAATCAACGAAGTCATGGCATTCACGTAAGATGGGCTAGATGCAATAAGTTGGCAATAAATACATTTTACATTGTGTTCTCTTTGATCAGGGCTGCCATTCTCAATGGCTCAGGCCGGCCTGCCTCTGGGACTGCTGCTGCTTTTCCTGGTTGCGTTAATTACAGGTGTCTTTAACTCTTTAACTCTCTTATTCTGACGCTAGCTAATATGCCACATCTAACATCCTTCTTTAGTAATAATTTTAACGTGTCACGTCTAGATTTCAAGTGTAAAATATTGGCTATATTTTATTATTAAGTAAAATTATATATATTTCGTTAAATATATATCGATGTTATCAGAGATGTGGTATTATTAAGTACTATATATTGTGATACTGTCTGTTTTTCCTCTACAGACTACTCAATCATCTTGTTAATAGAAGCAGGGAACTTGTCAGGGACACACAGTTACCAGTCTCTTGTAAGCAGCACTTTCGGCTTTTTTGGATATCTAATTTTGTCAGTCCTGCAGTTCCTCTATCCATTCATAGGTAATTATTAGCCTTTTATGATCTCTTATAGACAAAATTGCACAAAAAGTTATTGATAAAGGAGCATTTATCTTGTACATTTACCTTGTATCTATATTTTTTGGCTGTTTTATCAGACATTATTATGAAGGCACACTTTGTATGTATACATTTACTGACTATAGTCCATCTGCTGGTATGTATATGATGTGGCTATTAAATAAGGACACTGAGCAGACCAGACCAATGTTATCTTGAGATAGAACAGCTGTCCGTGCACCGGAAAACACGTGTATTGCCGGATGAAGAAAGTCCAAGTTCAAGGCCATATTCATTGTTTTCTGTGACATGAAGCATGTAATTATGGAGACCTGGGTTCCCGAGTAACAGTGGCGTAACCATGAACCAATACTACTGTATTTCTAAAAGTTTCTCGAAACTTTGCAAGAAAGGATCAGAAGAAAGAGTCTACAGCTGTGGGGAAAATGGTTTCCTCCTTCATCAGGACAAAGCGCCAGCACACACAGCGCTCTCAGTGAAGCAGTTTTTGCCCCAGAAACGCATCACAGCGCTTGACCACCCTCCCTATTCGCCTGATATAGTGCCATGCAACTTGTCCTATTCCCTAAAATCAAGTTCTGCACTCAAGGGAACTCATTTTGAGTCTGTTCCAGAAGCGAAGAAGAAAACTACGGAACTTCTGAGACAGCTAACAAAAGAAGACCTACTGCACCGCTTTGATCAGCGGAAGACCAGAATTCAGAGGTGTGTAATTGCAGAAGGGGAATATATTGAAGGGGAAAATAATTGAAATGTACGTTTTCTTCATTCAAATTGAACTACAGCATCAGTCTCATTATTTAATAGCCACAAGTCATATCATTTGTTACTATGCACAGTCTGCTACATGTATGCTTTGCTTATTTTTTCTTGAAGAGTTTGTGTTACTTGTGTGCTAGCCCTTGTTTAGTGTCAGAGCTTGGTCCACCACGCAAGATATATTGGGTTAATGGTGTTCCTGTGGTGGTCCCTCTCCAACACATTATAGAGGGATCTCCATCACCATTACCTGATAAAATGGCCATCACATACATATGGGGAGTGAGAAATTAAGTGCAATGTGCTTTTCATCATTTCATCCAGCAATGATAAGTTACAGCGTCATCACTGGAGATACTATGACCAAAGTGTTTGAGAGAATACCAGGAGGTATGCCAATTTATATAATAGTACTGACTCAGTGTATGAAAGTTGTGTCTATAGCCACTTGCTCCATGCAGCTGCTTCTGGTGTTTCTTGCAGTTGGTCCTGGTCATATTCTGGCAGAGAGGCAGTTTGTCATTTTGGCTTCTACCATCCTCTTCACCATTCCTCTCTCACTGTACAAAGATATGGCTAAACTGGGAAAGGTAGATATGTGCAGGTTATTAGTACATATCACAAACAATGATTTCAGTAATTTGAGGATACTCAGCTTCAGTAGTTTCCTTAAAGGTCCACTATGTAAGATTCAGCCAACTGAATGACAGAATCAGAATGTACGGTGGCCAAATGGTGCCCGCGGTGTCTCCCCAAGTATTTACATTCACACGTCCTTGCTTCTTCCATGCTAAATAATAAGTGTGATTTTTCGATTTTTCGATTTTTCAAAATTTGGGTTCTCAAGCTTGTTAGCCAGCACCAACGAACACTGATTGTCTATTCTTGGCTATTGTAGCAGTGCAACATACTGTAGAAGCACTTGCTCCCACTCCCTACCTAGCTATAAAGGGCTTATTCTAAGCTTACGAAAACACAACGATTCGTAGTTACAGGTAATTATACTCTAATGATAACTCGTAGTCTCACTTACAGTATGAATATTAAATTCCAATCCTGCTAATAAATCTCCTTAAATCCTACTTAGTGGACCTTTAACTTCAGAACAAAAATAAGGATATTTATGTCAATGTGCATAAAAAAAATAAATTACAACAAGCCTCTCTTTCAGGTCTCGTTAGTGTCCATGCTGTTAACGCTGGCCATCATTGTCATAGTAGCCGTGAGGGCTGTAACACTGGGACCGCAAATGTACTACACTAAGCACAACGCTACATCACGTAACACACAACATGTGCTAGTGTTATACATGCTGGTTAGCTTTTCTCAGCACCTTAAAGTAGCAATGTGATTTTTTTATTTTTTTTTCACTAACTACAATGAAATGAATAAGAAATATAGTGAATATCTGATATTTACGGTTACGTACTCACAGAGATGTTCACGATACCATTATCTCATCACAAACAGTACGTAAAATATGAAAGAATTCTGCTTGGCTTATTTTAATGTTAAGAGTGTCCTTTTTATATATATATATATATATATAGCCCCCCGTCTGAGGATGCGTGGGTGTTCGCACAATGGAATGCAATTCAAGCAGTTGGTGTCATGTCTTTTGGTGAGGTAGCTCTAAACTAACATATCATCCGTACAGCATTTTCCATATTCCCTTACTGTGTGTCTTATTTATTGTTAGCATCCTTTTACTTCTCACCGTGCTGGAAATCCGCGTTCAAATCGTGTCTCTGTTTTTCAGCCTTTATCTGTCACCACAACACTTTCATGATCTATGGGTCACTCAAGGAGCCCACTCTGACTAATTGGTCCCGGATCACACATGTGTCCGTGGGCTCAGCTGCTCTAGTCAGTGCATTGTTTGCTGCTACTGGCTATGCTACTTTCACTGGGTACACACAGGGTAAAGCCAGTTATTCACAGACACAGAAACACAGCAGTATCCGTATATGTTATACTGTATGCCACTGTTTTCATATACAAGTGACCTACTCTATGTGGCCTTAAATAAAGCTGGAATTGTACAGGACTGTTTCTTATTCTCTCATTCTAGGTGACATTTTTGAGAACTACTGCAACGATGATAACTTGGCCACATTTGGTCGATTCTGCTATGGACTCAGTATAATCACCACCTTCCCTTTGGAGTGCTACGTGACAAGAGAGGTACAAGACTTCTTTGAGGTTTTTATATAGCATTGTTTAGTAAGAACTCATTATTTACTATGAGGTTTATACTACAGTATATATTTACCAAAATGTTCAGCAGTCATAGTAGCCAGACACAGAATTTATAAAGCATGTGTTACTTAATATAAACCTAATGTAACTCGTTTGTTTGTCTAGATTCTGTACAATTTCTTTTATATGGAGTGATATATGCCTTGTTTTAAAGACACAATGCATTATAATTGCTAAAAAAAATAATAATAATAATAATTAAACTAGATTTTATAGGTCTAGAAGAGAATAGAAGAGAAGAGAAGTGAATAGATAATATCTACATTACTCATAGTACTGGTCTAAAATTGTTTCTTTAGAAACGCTATTGCGCTGTGTGCAGTGTGATGCCATTATTTTAGAGTGTATGATTGCAATGCTTTAGCTGCCTGACTAAGAGCACGGTGAAATTGTTGCTCATTTATGGAGTCTCTTCCATTTTCTGTCTTTTAGGTGGTGTCAAATATCTTTTTTAATGGACTACTTAGCAGCGCAGCCCACGTCGTGGTTACCGTGGTGATAATATTAGTTGTTACAGCAATATCCCTCTCATACGACTGCCTTGGTGTTGTGCTGGAGTTGAATGTTAGTGTTGACGTTTTACAATCGCATGATTTACAAAACACATGATTCATGGATATGAGAAGCGTGCCGTGTGCTTTAGATATTGCAAAAAATTTGAACGTGCTCGTGACCTCCCTTGCCAATCACTAGCTTTTTTTTTTTTCACTGATTATTTTTTTGTTGTTGTTGTTGTTGCATATGTACAGTTATATGTATAAAAGTGTATGTGCATGTCTGTGTCTGCCAGGGTATTCTAAGTGCCACGCCTCTGATCTTCATCATTCCCTCTGCCTGTTTCCTGAAACTCTCCGGTGGGCGCTGGTTTCAGACGAAGAACCTTATCCCAACACTTATTCTCATAGCTGGAGTTTTTGTTATTATTGTGGGTTTGATCATGACAGGACTGTCTCCTCAGGACTGTTCACATGGAGAGGAAATGTTTTACTGCACAGACTTGAACGCCTCTGCCGCACTAACCATGACTCCGGCTAGTAACGTGCTTCCGATGATCAATTCCACTCAGAACATTAGCATTTTTTAATGTCAAATGGAAATGGCAGTTTGAGGTGCCTTTATAAATATCCTGTATGTCTGTGTGATTTACACGGATCAGTAGACCTACTTTGTGACTATGTTGTGAGACCTCACCAGTGATGTGCATTCTACCATCTGTTTGTCAATCGACCAGTTTGTTTTTCCTCAAACCCTGTGTGGAATATTTGTTATCAATTCCGATGGAAGAAAATCAGAACAATGCAACAAAATTTACAGTAATTTGTGCACCCTGTTGAATGTCCAGATGTGCTACATTTATGCCACAAGGTGTCGCCAAATAGATGAAATGATATTTCAAGCATTTGCTGGAGTAGCATTAAATTGCAGTAATCAAAAAAAAAAAAGAATTTCCATCTGTCCAAAACAGTAAAAGTCTTCTACACCTAACAGGTGTCAGTGTAGCGTGCATCAACCATAGGCTTCAGACTTCAATACTGGGGGCCCAAGGCACATTTAACAGTGTACACTCGTCAGCTAATCACTAACACATTCAAGGACTAAAATAGTTATCAGGAAAATGTAAGTATTTGAACGTAAGGTTTGCCTGCTGAATGTTGGACAAAATACACACAGTAGATTTACAGTGCTTCTTCTTTTCTTTTTTTTTACTGCACCTTGAATGAGCCCGTTCTAATGAAAAGGTGGTAAATAAGAAGAAGCTTTATGATTAAGCAGAATGGGTCTGACAAACAGTCATACCGCACTTGTCATGTTTCCTCTTGTCAGTAAATAGTCAAAACACAGTCTCACCATTCCACGCATACCTCTCTCTGTAATCAACAGGAATGGACCTGTGATCATGAGGCCACTGTAATCCAGCAAGTCTGGCATCCCGGAAGCAGCTCAGATCTCATGGATTAGTGGGCAAGAGAGAGCATTGCCCAAGGCCGGGAGTGCGAGAATAGCAATCAAAGGGCTTCAAAATGCGAGCCGAAAAAGTAGGCCATAGGGTGTAAATACACACCAGGATTCTCTTGCTATGCAGTGCACTATGTAGAATTCGACCTCCTGAGTGCCCCTCCCTTACCCTCTCCTCGTCCCCTTCTTTCTTTTTCTTTGTCTTGCTTTCTTCTTCTTTGCCATTGTTCCAGTGCTTTCCTCTGGATTTATGCTGCCACTTGAAAAACTCAAAACATGGAAGGTGTTCTCTAGAGGTTTGTCCATTCTGGGCTACTGTAGCAGCACAACACAGCAGCTCCACAGAGGTGGAGCCGCTCCCTATAAGGGGCTCGTTCTAAGCTCATGAAAAGACGATGATTTGTAGTTACAGGTAGTTATACACTAATTAAAACATCCTTGCAAATTCCAGAAGTATATTATGAACAAATACTCCATTTCTGTTAATCAAGACCTTAAAAATGCTACATAGTGGAACTTTAAGTCCTGTATAACAGGATGTATTCTTATATGCTACACATCTATATAGTGAGTATCTTTACCTTTTCTCCCTTTATTCCCCAATGGTCTATGGACTATTGTATCTTTTAGGTGTGTGACACACTTATCCATGTCACATCCTTAACTTGAAGCAAGCTAACGCACACAACTTCAGGGTAGCTCTGATCTACCGACTAACCTTCTCCCTTCATATTGCCAACCTGACTCAGTCATGTCTTTGCGACATTAAAAGGATTCGACTATTTCTCTGCATGAAGGCCAATCAGGGTCTTGTTCGGTCCCTTGTCATCTTGAATTTGGACTACTGCATCTCACTCCTGGAGGTTATTCCCCTGTATGCCATCTGATCCCTGAAATTGATCCAGAATGCAGCTGCATGACTTGGTTTCAATCTCCTCATGTTTTCCCCACATCCACCAGTTGCTGTTGTCCCTTCTTGATCTTTCTTTATTTGCTTAGATCGGATGTCAAACACTGATGTTTGCCTACAGGACCACAAAATAAACCAGCCCCCATTTACCTGAAGGCATATATAAACTTTATACCACATTCCCACTAGCGAGCCTCTAGCACAGCTCCGCTGGCCCACCATGTCTCAAGATAAAAGGAAAACATTCATCAAGGATCCTCTCTGGCACCCATGTGGTGGAATTAATTTCCCCAGGCTCGCCAAATAGCTGAGTCACTGGCTGTCTTCAGAAGACTTAACTATTGACTAAACACTTAAATGGGCACTAACTAGATAGACAGACACACAGACAGATAGATAGATAGATAGATAGATAGATAGATAGATAGATAGATAGA
>JAOVYU010000060.1:17446748-17466429 GCA_025674565.1 Synodontis membranacea | reverse complement strand
CTACAATGTAGAAAATAACAAAAATAAAGAAAACCATTGAATGAGAAGGTGTGTCCAAACTTTTGACTGGTAGTGTACATCACCATTAATGTTGTGTTTTCCCAGAAGAAAGGAAAAGTGGATGACAGCCTTCTGGAAATGGAGTGGCCATGTTGATAAATGAGGTAAATTTGTTGAGCCCACAATATCATTGTGTTTGAAGTTATTGTTAAAAAGAGTATTGCCAAAGTATTGCCAAACACTTGCTACGATAAATATAATGATATTGTGGGCTTAACAGATTTACCTGTTCAGATCTTGACCTGGTTACTGCTGTTTCAAGGATGTTGTCATCCACTTTATTCCATTCTTATGTTGTGGTCCTGGCAAAACCTGCAGATGGTCACGGCTGAGCATTTCTCTACACCGCTTTGATATTTGGCACTTTGAATTTTGCACTTGTGAAAATACCATCACTATCAATCTATTCTGTTCTGTTTGTCACGAAGCTTTTTACATAGACAGCATTTTGGGAGACATATGTGCACGCATACTTTATAAGAAGTATAATATTGCTGTTTTCCAATTAACCGTATTTGTCCACTGTATTATTATATTTTCTATAGAACAGAAAATTCCTGTCACTGAAAGACTGTGAGTTTGACTCCCAGTGACACTACAGTACAGCCATCTTTGGCTGAGAGACAAGAAAACATAATTAGCCCTGCTCTCTGGGTGGGGACCGAATTACTCTCTCCCCCTGTCGATTAAGGTGACACACACCAATTGTGGGTGTCTGTGAGCTGTTAGTGGCCAGTTAGCATCTCCAAGCTTCCCCGGCTGCCAAGCAGCAGTTTAAAAAGTGGAAGAGCAGCACATATCTCAGAGGCAGTATGTGTTAAAGGAGGACTCGTCAATTCTGGAGAAACATTGCTGATATTTCAACATCTCAGCAACATTAAAGCAAAATAAATACACACCTCTCTTCAGTACTCTTCGGTGAAATGTATTAGGTTAGAATCGATGACTTCACCTTTAATCCTCCTCAGATTTTCCTTCATCTGTATTATTTTAGTCTAAGCCTTTATTTTGTACACAATATTCTGCAAAAATACAAATGTATAAGATACAGAAATGTGAAATAATGAAGGAAATGTTTACATTGTCACAGGGCAATCTGTAAATTATTTAATTTCAGCGCTACCAAATATTTTATATAAATGAAGGATGTAGTACTATACTGGATTTGGATTGAGTAAAAGCTTTATGGAAAGAATAAAATATTAGGCTGGTGCATAAGTGAATTGAATTCATCTTTGCAAATTCATATATCCTTGATTTTTTTTAAACGTTGGCCAGAGAGTGTATGTCGCAGTGACCTAAACAAGTGGAAATCTGACGGCGCTGTGTATGGTGAGTTGACTGGATGCGGTAAACTTCCCATCCAAGGCTTAAAATCGTGTCTTTCATCACGTTTGGAACATGTGGCCTTGTGTGTCATGAAGGAGGATGATTTTATTTTGTGAATATCCAATCATAGTTCACTGATTTTTTTTTTTCACTTAATTTGATCAGTTGATCACTGAAACATTCACGTGTCTCCAAGATCCATTGCCTTCAGCAGCTTGTAATACAGGTGTAACGCACCTGTACTGCAGGTGTTAAACCGTTGGCCGATATTTCTCTCTGTGGAAGTGTATGTGGAACCCACACCGAGTCGATTGGGTCACATCTTCGTCAACAGTTTCTCCAGCTCCTCGTCTTCCATTTACTTTGGTCTACCACTTCTGTGGATTATCATCTAGCTAGAATAGAATAGGAAGCAAATGATGAAATAAATCTAGCTGGGCTCCGTGCTTAAGTGCTAAACTATTTTTATGGGGTGTTTTGATAAAATTGTAAAAATATTTACTAGGCCATGAACTTATGCAACACCCAAATAGCTTAACTGATTTGTGATACATTGAACTGAAGATCTACACAGCAGACTATTGTTGTAGCAGTGTAAGAACTGATGACTGCTCTTATATCATCTTCTACCATCATAAGACTGATGTGTGAAATAACTCTGTGTCTATAGAAAGTATCGTGTGCAGTACAGTATTTGCTGTACAATAAAAAGTTCTAGAGACCTTGTTTAACTTGGAGCGAGCTCCAGTTTATGTGGTTTGGCCTTTTTCAGTGTGGTTGTGCTGCTTCAGCAGTCAGTACTGTTACTGTGCTCTTAGAGTATTACTTACAAATGCATTCAAATTAGAGCCACTCCTATGTGGAAAAAATCATCACCCATGTACAATTCCCATACTTGCTTTCCAAGAACAAGAAATTCCAGTTTTGCTTCCTTTACGCTTCTCTTCAGGTGATTAATTACCTTAACTGCTCTTAAAGGGAAACTCCACCCTAAAAAGACTTGAGTATTAATGTTTATAATAAATATACACTGATATAAAGTGGAGTCCAAGAGTTGTTTTATAATAATTTAAATGTAATTTCATTAAAGGGGCCAGCTCACCCTTCCCAGAATCCAGTGCATGGTTTTTGTTTTGAAAGCATGTGACCATTACCAGCTAGCTCTCTGTGCAGCACAACCTCAGCAAATTCACTATTAGTGATCCCTTAAAACCCCTTCCTAACTTTTTCTTCATTCATATGTCATATGTGGAAGCTTTGAACAAAATATGCATTTTATAAAATATATGTTTTCTTTCCTTTGCGGCTGCCCATGAGACATCCGAGGCAAGTTCGGGTCCTTTACATATGGGATAACCGTACGAAAATGGAGTGGATCAGTTAAAAAAAGTATAAAATATAGATACTTTGACAAGATATCTTCAGATTCACATTGCAATTTCTGATCTATGGCCTAGGATGTCGCCGGATTAATGCAGCTTGTTTTTGGAATAGCAGTGACATGGAAAATGGCGACTCGCTTCTTGGCACAGGGGATTCTGGGAAGGTTTTGCTGGCTCCTTTAACATGGCTGGTGTTTCCAGTTTCCTGCATTATTCAAAATGCCATTCAACTAATTTTTGTAACACTGTTGTATCTGCACTGTCCTCCTGTGATGTTAGAGTGGCTTCTTCACCTTCGTCTCCCAGGAATAACATAAATAAAGGAATAACGTAAATCAGTGAACTGTTAATGTCCTAGCACTTAAAAAATGTGTGATGTGAAAGTCTACTTTCACCTGTACTCCTTGTTGGATTAAGATTGTTCATGTCTGTGCTGTATGAAATAACTTCGTATCACAATAACTGGACATAATCTCTAACCAGTATTGTTAAATGCCAGGCGTGTGCATGTGGAATAGTCCATTTATCTGTTTACATTATAAAAGGCGGTAAAAAGCCAGATGGCTAGTACTCTATTTCCCAATTATTGATAAAGTACACATTGCAAGTGTTTCAAGAAGCATTTTATGATCGAATAGACTCATGTACTTGTGGCGACTGTTAATAATTTTTCATGGTTTATGGTGTCATTTGTTTTTATTTTATATTAGAGAGCCCTTCATGTTTGTCTAATGTCTGTCACTTTATCTATCTTTTCAACACATTTTAAAATACTGCATTCCACCCTCTCAACACAATTTGCCCTCCGACTTCTCAAGTAGGATGTAAGACCTCACAAAAGCAAGAGGTCAAACCAGAGTGAACATTGTTATGGCTTTTCAATGTTTGCAGTTGGATATGACAAATGATTCGCTACGCTTCTCTCCCCCACACTCTCTCTCTTGGACTCGTCCTCCATTAGTAATCAGGCAGTGCACATTCATCTGTTTTGGAGGAATGGCTTTGGAGGGAGGCCTAAAGGGACGGGGGGTGAGATTTTTCAGCTGGATACTTTCAAAATTTAGCTTACTCATGCTGGTTTCCCCTACTCTGCCCTAAACTTGTGGTGTGGTGACCATGTATGCCTACCCTACACACTGCGGATGTGCACATGCAGTATTCTAACAGGCTACATCACGAAGTGAAAGCATGCACTCTCATTGCACACACGCAGTGGTCTATCCTACTATGCTACATCATGCAGTGAGTGTGTGGACTCTCAAGGCATGTTTTTGATTGATTTGTTTTTTGAAAATTGTTTTGTTTTGTTTTTTTTTGTTTTTTACTGCAGTGCATATGTAAACACATCATCAGCTATATTGCCAGTATGGTGGAATGACAAATTCTTATCATGGAGAGGATTTACCATAATAACCAAGATAGACAAATACCAAAGACTTATGTACAGATATAATAGAATATAATAGAATTATATTCACAATCCTAGCGATGGTCCTGGTTACTAGCAGTATTAACACATGACCATGGACTGATAAATGGCTTGCTGCCAAAAATGACTTTCTCCAGTGTTGTTTAGCAAGTTTTGTTTGGGGATGGACACACTGCCAATACTGTTGTGAGATGTGGGTGATTTGTTTATTCAAGTGTGGAGATAACGGAAATGTGAGCTACAGGTCGCGTGGTCTCAAAGCAACTATAGATAGTATTTTTCATTCCTCGGGGTCCAGTAGTATTTATGGACGGATTGTCATAGTTTGCATTCTCCGAAAATGCTCAGCATTGGCTGCATTTTTTTTTTGTGTATAAACTATGCAGAATGCGTTTTTGTATGTTTTTGGTACGACATTGTATACAGCTCTGTATTGTATTTCTCAGTAACATATAAATAGATGCATATAGATGTTCTCTCACACACATAAAACATATAGTTTAATAAGCTCAGTTTACATTTGCACGTGAACCAGTTGTATGGTCGTGTATCTCACAGTGTTGAAATGCTCATTTTTCTAAATAAATATCTTTTGCTGCTTTCCAACATGATAAAGTAATTATTGCAGCAGATCTGTCTCACAGTTTACTGAGCTTATCTGATGAGTACCAGACTTCTGATTGCTTAGTGGAGGTGCACTCTTTCCAAAGAGCATAGGATATGAGTTTACACACACACACACACACGCACACACTCACACACACGCGCGTGCACACACACACACACATAAACACACACCCTATTTCAGCCCCTTCTTTCATGTTCTTTGTGTAGTTCAGTTCAAAGCTGCTGACTGGTGCGTCAGCATACGAGTGTCCAGACACTACTAGTTTATGAACTATACTTAGTTCAGCCCTCTTCTCTGTACTGTGCCTATTTTTTTTTACCTGGTCACAATTTTCATTGGAGGTATATTTGGATGAATCTCATTTTATAAAATCTTCACGTATTCTACACACAGATAAATATTTGCAGTGTTTGAGAATATGTCCAAATATACTCTCATTTCTTTTCTTGAGACCAGCTGTCATGTTGGTAGACAGATGCAGTATAAATAGAAGCAATGATTCCTGAATGGAAAGACGCATACACACACACACACACACACCACACACTGTCCACTTTATTAGGAACGCCTGAAACATGAATGTGCAGGTATCCAATTAGTCAATCATGTTTCAGCAATGCAATGCAAAAAATTTGAGCAGATACATGTCAAGATCTTCAGTTAATGACCACATAAGACTTCAGAATTGAGAAAAATGTATCTCTGTGACTTAGCTTGTGGCATGATGCTGGTTTGAGTATTTCAGAAACTGGTTATCTTCTGGGATTTTCACACACAGCAGCCTCTAGAGTTACAGAATGGTGACTACAGGTGGTTTACAAAATACAGAATGGTGCGAAAAACAAAAAACACTGAGTAAGCAACAGTTACATTTGTGGAAATGCCTTGTTGATAAGAGAGGTCAGAGGAAAACGCCAGATTGTATATATATTTACACCTATCGCCCATAACATTAAAACCACCTGCCTAATATTGGGTGGATCCCCTTGTGCCAAGAAAACAGCTCTGACCTGTCAAGGCATGAACACCACAAGACCACTGAATATGTGCTGTGGTATCTGGCCCTAAGACTTCATCAAATCCTTTAAGTCCTGTAAGTTGCAAGGTGGAGCCTCAATGGATCTGACATATTTGTCCATCACGTCCCAGAGATGCTTGATCATCAAGAATTTGGAAGTCTTTGTCATGTTCCTCCAACCATATGCAGTGTGGCAGGACGCATTATCCTGCTGAAAGGGGCCAGTGCCATTAGGGAATACCATTGCCATTAAGGGGTGTACTTGGTCTGCAACAATGTTTAGGTAGCTGGTACGTGTCAAAGTAACATCTATGTGAATGCAAGGACGCAAGGTTTCCTAGCAGAACATTGCCCAGAGCATCACACTGCCTCTACTGCCTTGCCTTTTTTTTTTAAATAGTGCATCCTGGTGCCATCTCTTGCGCATGTAAGCAACGCACACACACACACACACTCGGCTGTCAATGTGCTGTAAGAGAAATGAGACCAGGCCACCTTCTTCCTTTGCTAAATGGTCCAGTTATGATGTTAACCTGCCCATTGTCGGTGCTTTGGATGGTGGACAGGAGTCAGCATGTGCACTATGACCGGTCTGTGGCTGCGCAGCTTGATATGCAGCAAGCTGTGATGCACTGTGTTCTGATGCCTTACTATCATATCCAACATTAACCTTTTCAGCAATTTGTGCTACAGTTCCTCATCTGTGGGATCGGTAGGTTTCCGCTCTGTTTGTCAGTCCATATCAATATGAGTATTAAATTAATTGAAGTTGAACTTGCTGACTTTAGATGGGAATTGTAAAAAACTCTATCACATTTCAGAGGTTGGGCTTGCTTAGCTTCAACTTAAGAAATTACCATACACTTTTAACTGATTTCATGGCCTCCATTCCAGGGCCGGTGTTCAAGGGATAACTGTAAATACCTGCACCCTCCTTCTCATCTGAAGAGTCAGCTGGAGATCAATGGAAGGAACAACCTGATCCAGCAGAAGACGGCCGCAGCCATGCTGGCCCAGCAGATGCAGTTCATGTTGCCAGGATCCAGTCTGCCTGCTGTGGTACGTCCCACCTCTATCACTCATTTCATTTTGGAAGCCTGACAGTATCTGTGACTTTTTAAGCTCTCTGTCTAGGTGTGTGTGAGTGTGTGTGTGTGTGTGCCAATTGCATTGGACATGTTTCAAAAAGCATCTTGCTGCCACATCCACAAGCAGTACTTTATTTATATTAATGTCATGATCAGTGTAATGTACATAAAAAAATATAGTACTGTATATGCTGTGTACTCTGTTGTTCCAAATTAATCACTTGAACATCTTTGTTTGGCACAATTACTGAGGCATCTTGGCTTGCCTCCCCTCAGTCAGTCTGTCAGAGTACGTAAAAGAAGCAGCCATCTTGCACATTGGGATTGTAAGCTTGCCAGACTCTAGGTGAAGCACAGAATCCTGGGGAGTGAGTTTAGCTCAGTTTGAGCCCTGGAGTTCTTTGGCAGTCCATTTCTGTTCAGCTTGGATGGAGGTGCCATTTGGATCTTTAGGCTCTTGCATATTAATCTTGTGTGAAAAAAATATGTATTATTTGTAAAATGTCTGTAAAAATGTGTAGTATTTTCTCCACATCATATATTTCAACAGGCAACACTCAAAACACTCAAAAATCAAGCTTTAATTAAAAAAAAAAAAAATCAAGCTTTAGGCTCTATGTTTTTGCTTTTGCAGTCTTCCTTTCCTGTTGGTCAGAGTCTGGGGCCAGGACCTGGGATCAGCTACTCCCCCTACCTCTCTCCTGTCACTCATGGGATGGGGCTGGTTGCCACAGAGATGCTTCCGAGCAACCCTGTGATTGTCCCTGGCAGTCCTGCAGTAGCAGTGCAGAGCACAAACTCCTCTTCTGCATCTCAGAAAACACTGCGCTCTGACAAACTGGAGGTACAGTAACCATTTACACATTCAAAATTAACCATTTTCACTCTGTGTTGAGCGCAGACATTATTCCACAGTAGCACACTGGCACTCTCAGAGAGGCACACATATACCTAGGTTTTGAGTCCTTACATTGCATCGGATCTGAGAGATGCTATTTTTGTTGTTGGTTGATGCTGCATGTGTAGGTGTGTAGAGAGTTTCAGCGGGGGAACTGCTCCCGAGGAGAGACAGACTGTCGGTTTGCCCACCCTAGTGACAGCCCCATGATTGACAGCACTGATAACACAGTGACAGTGTGCATGGACTATGTGAAGAGCCGCTGCTCCAGAGAGAAGTGCAAATACTTTCACCCTCCTGCTCATTTGCAGGCACGGCTCAAAAGCTCTCAGAGCACCCAGAGCACCGCTGCAACCGCTGCTATGGTGAGGCTCAGTGAACACATGCATGCACGCACATTACATCCTATAACGTCTATAATAGAGTACTCAGGTACTCTCACTGCTTTGTTGGTCTGACGTCGTGCACATCCACAGACATAAACATATACTGAAATACAAAGATTCAAAACCAGCACTCTAAACAACTGAAGCATACTGCCTCAAACCCACCTACACACACACACACATACACACAGGCACACATAAAAATCCAAGACTGCTTCTTTTTACAGATACATGCAAAGCATCAAATCGCAACTGGTGTCAGACATGGCCACAGATCATGCTTCATTAGTTTACCTTTAATATTCCCGTAGCTGTAGAATAAAACCGTGTAAGGTATTGTGTGTTCATTTTGAAGAACGAACATCCTTAAGGATTAACATCCTTATTTTTTTTTATCAAGTTATTGTGGTTTTGTTGAGCAACTAATGAAGCATCGTGCAGTTCCGTGCTGTAGTAGTGTTTACCGCAGCTTCTTTTTTTTTTTTTTAACAGAACTATTCATACAGTAGGATTTAACAAAGATAACACTGATTAAACTTGTTTTGTTTGTGTGCATGCATATTGTTTATGTAGTAAACAGCATTCCGGTTATTTCATTTTTTTTTTGTGTGTGTTTTTTTTTTCCTCTCACCTCTCCACAATGCAATGCTGTTCCCATGATGCACCTGTGCTTGCTGTTTGTTAATACGCTTGACTCCCATTGGCCCACTGCCATCATGTGTTGGCTGCGTGCTGTGTGCAGACTCAGTCAAGTGCCAAAGTGCTGAAGCGACCCCTCGAGGCAGCTGTTGATATGGTACTTCACCTTTCACCTCTGGCTTTGCATGGTCTTAAATCACTGTTACTGTACTGTGTACTGTGGCTATTTTCAGATTTGATTTTGCTTCCTTGTTTAAAATTCTCGAATTGCTCATCCTGTTTGTGTGGACATCCTGTGCTTTAAGCTAAAATTTACCCTCAAATCCTCAGGTCTTTCAGGTCTTTATTTTGCCTCTTTAAACTAATTCGTAGTGGTCATGATTTAATTAACATGATTTTGTGTTAGTCTTCAATGTAGACATGTTAGATGTTTATTTGATGCTTTCATACATTCCATTCCTTACCCTCTCTTGCTTTCTCGCTCCCTTTCTCTCAGGCGTTTCCTCATAGCATGTTGCAGCCACTGGCTAAGCGAGTGGCTCTAGAGAAGAGTGCAGGGCCTGGTGGTCTATTAAACCCCAGTGTTCTTCACTACCAGCAAGCTCTTGCCAACACACCTCTGCAGCCTTCTACTGCTCTGTTCCCTACAGGTACACACACATGAATCTAAATGTGCACATACACATACACACGAGTTGGCCACAGCATCATCCCTTACACTGGGTGCACATGATGTCAGCTACTGCTCACATTGCTAAATCGTTTTACTTTAGTCTGGCCTGATGTCTTTCTTTACTACGAGTGTGTAAGTGGACTTCCCTGCCTCTCATTACCAAGATTTCTTATTAAGTCTGTGCAGTGAGCTTCGGCTTCTGTGAAGTAGATGCATGTAGAACACTCTGTAAGTGGGTGGTCACATTAACTGTGTCTCCTCTCTACTGCTGCTGTAGGCTCAGTCTTGTGCATGTCTCCTGGACCTGGCATCGGTATGTTTCTCTCTCTTCCGTTCCTCTATGAGCCTTTTCAATGATCTCTCATCTGTTCTGTTCTGTTCTGACTCTCTGTTTTGATAAAATAAGTATGACCGAGCTTCTCAGCTGGATCATGTATCAAAACACCCTCTGTGCCTTATAGTTTCAGACCATTCATTATGTAATTGACAATATAACAATATAATACAGTAAGACATCACGTACCATATGTGTTTCTGTATGACAGTAATGTCTTAAAGCATAGGTTTTCAACCTTGAGACCATGGAATATTTTACTACTTGTTGTAATGTAAAAAAAAAAAGGGGGGGGGGGGGGGGGTTGTTGTTTAAGTCCATCACCAGATCAGTGCTATCATGTTCTGGTATACACTGTGTACATCATGGATGGGGTGTCTAGCTTTAAACATACAAAATCTAATATTCATTAGATATTCATATTCATATTATTTGTATTGTACCTCTATAATCTTCCAAAAAAAAAAAAATAGGACTTTGGCTAAATTTCATAAAGTGGTAGTTCATGTTTCTCATAATCTGAGTTTGTAGGTGTAATGAATAGCAATGCAATTTGACAAACGTTTTCTTAATTCTGCACTTATTTAAATTATTTACAGAAAAGCACTGAATTTTCAGTAGTAGGCCTGTAATTTGAGGCTTACTAGTAATAATAATAATAATAATAATAATAACAAAGAAAAAAAAAAGTTGGGGGTGGTATTGTGAGCAATTACATTGGGGTCACTGGCCACACAAAAAAAGGTTGAACATTGACATTGGTTACTAAATGGAATCCACAGAAACAGCTGACAGTTTTTCTTGTCTGAAGCATTCATCCTGACCTTCATCTGTGGTAAAATGCCATTCTTGCTCACTGCATCAACTTAGAATCATTTAGTGCAATGCAAATCTCAGTCACTTCTGTAGCTCCACCCCTTTTGCTAGGCACAATAAGCTGCAACCACTGAGTGCATTTCTGAGACATTCTAGTACATCATCCAGAAATAAGTACACTAGGTGCGTTTCCCACTGTACACACACTATTTGGACTAAGATGTCTCAAACATAGATAGATTATTGGTTCAGATTGATCTTTTCAATGACAACAGCTAGAGTGCAAACGATTATTGATCTGCTGCTTCCACCCAGTTCAGTTGACATTTATATTTCAGTATGTGTGCAGTAACGTTATAGCACAACATTCCAGTTACATCAAACGCTACCACTGTAACCAGAGAGACTTGAAAGTATTTATCAGTTATTTCTATTCAAATGCCAAAATCAGATATTTCAAAATGTAGCAATACACTGCCTGAGCTGAGAGATTAACACAATGTTAAACATTTATGATTTTATGTCCTTAAGCTGAGCAAAATAACTGTCTTATTACTTAATTATTATGATCGAGAAAGCAACCTGTCATTGGTTTGTTGCATGTTTGCTTCCTTGACATTCACGTTTTATCTGAATATTGCTGCTGACAGATGCAGTGTTACCTTATTTTTTGTCTTTACTGTCATTTCACTCAGTGGTATGAATATATATTCTACATGTAGTCTAAAAAAATAACATGTAGTTAAATAATTATAGAACTGCTACTGTTAATGGTGGCTCTGTGATAAGAAAATAATCTGTATTTTGGCTTTTACTTGGGGTCTGTGGTTGCTTATTAAAATCCGCTTCAGTTTACAATTCTTAGTGTGTGCTTGCCTTTGGTAACATGTACGCTTGTGCTTTTATGTGTCTGTGCTTCTGTTCTTCATAGTGTTTGTGCTTTTACACTGTTTGGTCGTTATGAATTTCAATTTAATTCCCAAGCATAAACAGTAGTATTATTAATTACCATCTGTTGATTTTGTCTGTTTTGAATCAGTATAGTGCCTTTATGAATTGCAACTAGTTGATATAACAAGGCATTAATTATATCTAATAGACAAGTTGACTCATATTCTCCCTCTCTCTTCTGCTTTGCTCGTTGTCTGCATGCCATCTGCTGGTCTGATTTATACTAGTGGCTTTACTTTTTTTTTTTTAATTAGATACAAACACGTATACAGAAATATATCCCACACAGTTCAATGGTTACCGTAACGCTGCTCCTCCTTGTTCATTGCTTTCATGGTTCCCTTCCTGAAAAAAGTTCCCATGATGCTCAGTGCCCCGCCTGCTACCGCCTCCGCTCCTGCTGCAAGCCCCTACGCTGCTGCCGCCGCGGCAACCGCCAATCAGGTTTGCTCCTTTACAAGCTCTCTCTCACTGTTCCCACCCTCTTTTACTGGAGTACTTCCTTTTACACAGATCAGACATCTCTGTTAGCTCTCTCTCTTAGCTAAAAATGCATTTAAACATAAGCTATCAAGAAATATTTTCTGATAGCTTATTGGCTGCTTCTCTAACACAGGTTGCATTCTGCAAACAGTCATTAGAGCTAATTAGCTAATTGGAAGAAAGGCATGCATGTATGTGGTTAGAGTATCAGGTGTGCAGTGTGACCCTTTTTCTGAGCTTTGTTGGTTTGGCTCCTGCTGGCTCTATATTGCTGTTAGTAGTCTGGATCCATAAGCAGCTCCTGTCACCTCAACCACTCACAACAGCTGTTTGGAGCTCCCCCCTACATGCAGTGTGTAGTTACGTTTTTGCTGCTTCATTGCCGTCATTGTTTTGCATGTGTTTGCATTTATTAAGCTGCCATTGTCATTGGCACACAGAGCAGTTTCTCTGGTTGGCAGAACAAGAGAATACAACCAAAGTGTTCAAACTGACAATTTGTCATTGATTAACAATGCTACTGTATCCGCCCTTGAATTCAGTTTTAGAGCGCCATCTAGCAAATTCATAATCCATGTTTTACTGCCCTCTGCTGGTCACTTCACAGCCTCAACAAATAAGCTTAAATACCTCGAAGGAGTGGTGGTTAGTACGTGACAGTTCCTCTGTTTGATTGATTTCACAGTGACACTTAAGGAATAATTTTTTGTCTCAAAAATAGGCATTGCCCTCCCAGGCCACTTTTTTTTTACCTTTAGCCTTGTCATTTAACAGACAGAAAGGCTAACTGGACCTGCGTAATTAACTTCTGTCAGCGGTGAGAGGTGTACAGCCTCAGAACATACATTATTAAAGGTCCATTACGTAGGATTTTAAGGGTATCTGTTAGCAGAAACAGTTTAAATATTACCTAATTAACTTATGAAATTCGTAAGTATGCTTTTGTTAGTGTATGATTACTTCAAGTGTCATTGTTTTTTGTAAGCTTAGTATGAGCCCTTTATATCTACATAGGGCACGGGTCCATATCTACAGAGCCGCCATGTTGTGCCACTACAGTAGCAAAAAACAGACAAACAGAGAGTTTGCACGTTTCACGTCTTTACAAGCAGCAGCATGAATTTTGAAGGAAGCACCGGAATGATGACAAAGAAGAAGAAAGGAATACAAGGAAGAAGAAATAAGAGGAATCTGTGTTTGGCTGGTGCTGCCTAACAAGTCTGAGATCCAATATTTTGAAAAATGATGGATCACACTTATTATTTAGCACAGAAAATGCACAGGAGTGTGAAAGTACGCTTGGAAGTATCCTATAGGCACCTGACAGCCACCGTAAGCTCTAATACGTACTTGGAGAGCGAGGGGTAAGGGAGGTTTCAGTTGGCTGAAAGTTTCATTTGGTTGAGACCTACATAGTGGACCTTTAATAAACTGAGTGGCCATCTAAGAGTGAGCTGCTTAGGTGAAAAGTGAGTACATTCTATATACATATTAAGATCAGTTTTAACAACTTTTATTGTAATTTTGTTTAAATATGATTTAATATATGTGACGAAGCTTCAGTGCTCTTCTCCATTGGTTATAAACACAAAGATTCATCATAATCAGAAAAAGAAATGCCAGAATTAAGGCAGAAGGCGTTGTAAGTTGCAGGAGTAGGGATATACATGTGGAGGGGTTATGCCATTTGACGTTTGTCTTATTTATAATGTATAGGACTTTACATGGATTATGAATTAGCTGACCAGTGAACGAGGAGTTGCTGTGCCAAAACACTTGGTTCACATTTGGAGACCCTTGGAGAGACATTGTTTTTAGCACCTTTACCGCTTAAATGACAGGTTATTGCTAAAGTAATTATTAGAGCTCCCATTACAACTTGCAGTTATTAGAATTCTCAAAACTTTCAAGAATTCTTCAAGTTCTCGTTGTTCAGCTATTTTTTCCCCTCACTCCTAATTGCTGTTTGTTAAAAGATTAAAAAAAACATATATATGTATAACATGTCTTTTTGTTCTTTTTGCAACAGATCATTTTGAAATAGAGCGCAGGAGAGGGACAGAGTGCCAGCGCAACATACACACGCTTCTTAAACAGCGAGCGTGTGGATATAACATCCTCAACTCCACAGAATTACTGCTACATGCATGCTGATACACACACACACACACACTCCCACACAGCCTAATAATATTTCCCCTACAGTTATGCTCAAGAAATACATTATACAATCATACATACAATATATACACACAAGAAACTAATCAATCATATGTGTTTCTAAATTAGTTTCACTGGAACAACAGTCTTACTCTTTTTGCTTGTTTAAGTACATTAAATAATGATAAAGTTGTACACAGTATCATCACCAGTGTTGAGTAGGAAGTCATTCAACACTTGTTTTACTGTGTGACTCTATTTGCACTTTTTTTTTTTTTTTTTCCAAGAAAAAGGGCAACATCTTGAGAAAGACTATTGAAAGCCCAGTTTGAGGATGTACACAATTCTTTCAAAGCTGAGTCCAGTTTGAGTCCAAACTCTCATAGATACGGATCTATGAGAGTTTATCTGCCTGCGCTGACATCAGAAAGGACTGTATAACTGAGTGCCGAAGCGCGTCAAAACCTTGCAGGAGGATGACAGGCAGCATGTCACAACCCTGTGGGAGAATGTCACATGGCATGTGAAAGCTATGCAGGAGAAGGACAGAGTGAATGCACCTCTCAGCTCCACACCTAATCCTTTTGCCTGAGCACTGCTGCAGTACAGCAGCCTGGATAAAGAGAACTCTGTTAGCCAAATTACTGATAGAGAAAAAAAAAAAAAAAGATTTTCACCTTTAACAGTGGCCAAACAGAATAGTGACACACTAACCCTTTAAAACTTGATGTGAATCTGAACTTTATTACTTTATTACAGCCGTTCTTTTATAATTTCTTTAGCTGAAAATTTAGCGTTCAATTTTTGCCACAGTAGAGGTTATTCTCTATTTTCTCTTGATACTGTGCCGTTCGAAGGGAGTGAAAAAGAGAGAAACAAAGACATGATTGCGTGCACTTGTGTGACCTTATATGTGCGTGTGTTTGTGTATAGTAACAGGGCATAGCATAAGTTACTACATCTGGGCTCTACAGCTAGACTGGGGTCCCGGCAGGATGAGCTGTGTTTAGTCGAGCCAAACTGAACTGCATTCATACGGTTTTTGGTTTTCTGCATTTATTCTGTTATGATTGTGTATAAGTGCCTAACAATGTTCTTTACAAGTATAATAATGGATACAGATCTGAAATGTTCATTTTTCATTTTGTTGCTGCAATCTGTCATTCTCTCTCTCTCAAAAAAAAAGGTAAAAACTGTTTAAAAGTTTGACCATGGATGTCATGTTCACTGTTGATTTTTTTTTTTTCCCATGAAAAGAATAACACAAAAGAATATGTTGCTATTAACACAAAACGATGTCCTGTAAAAGAGGAGTGTGTGACTGCTGTTTAGGAAAGCCTTTTCTGTATTCTGCATAAAGAATTCTCAAGACCTTTTACAAGGTGAATTTGACTGAGTAGGGAAAGCTGCAGACTATTGAGGCTCAGACTTATAGCACCTGTAGAGAAACAATCTTCCCAAAGTAGCACTTCTTCATTCAATCAGTGGCTTTGGGTAAAAAAAAAAAAATCACAATTAAAATCGATGTTTTATTTGTATTGAATTTCCATAGGCCTCTTTAAGATATATTTATTTCATTTCCTAGAGCAGTGATTGACAAAAGAGTGACATGTAACTGACCTAATACTTAATGGCTCTATTATTCTAATCCACTTTAATTTAGGAGACAGTCAGTCATATAATTTCTATTTGTACATGTGTCTGTGTTTTTATGAGTGTTTTAAATCAGGGCGGAGATAAAATGCCATGTGAGAACCTAGACAATCTTTAGTTTAGATACGCAAAGGCACTGCTCAGACTTGTAGTCATTTAACTTCTCAGCATCGCCTGAGGATAATTTATGTTGTGATCGATAAGATATATGAGAACTATTATGTAATGTTATGGTATTGATTGTGGTTAATGGACCATTGTTATGTTTTGTTTTGAGATGAATGTAATTTATTTGATGTAGGGCCTTGTTGTTCAGATGCTGTTTTAAAAGGCCAGCTTGGTGCCACCTTCCTCTCCTGCATCACCTGACTTGTGTAGGAAGAGAAAAGCAGGGTGCTTGACTTCGGAAAGTTACAGTGTCCTCACTAAAAAAAGCATTAAGCGTTACGTCGTATTACACAGTTGTTTGTGATTCTAATGCTTTGATATAATAGTCGTTGTTTGAGGTGTGTGACTATGACAGAAGTCGGTTTTCGTGGAAGAGAAGTCTAGCAGTGAGTAAAGCAGGTAGCCAGCTGAGCGAAGCACTCAGCACCGCATGACGCATCAGTGCAGGTCAGGCTGCAGAAGTGTTCATGTTATGTCAAATAAAGATAAACAACACTGCATTTTATTTTATAGTTCACATCTGTGTGCTAATACTTTAGATCAGTACTAATTTTTGTTAATGTGACAGTTCAAAATTGCTATGAATGAAATTTTTTGTAAGTGATATTCCTGTTATGATTTTTTTTGCCCCTCCCAAGATGGTAGGTTCAAGTATATTTTCCTACTGCTGGAAAAAAAAATACTTAGTTTCAATGCCTTATTGTCATGGACCATACTATTTCATTTAAAAAAAATAGTCTTAAAATGTTTTTACTTATTTTAATAAATGATTATACAGGATTATTTCCATTGTCTAGGTGTAAATGCACATTCATTGGAATCTCTTATGAAACATACTAGTGCTAAAAAAGCAGTGTGTCATCACTATGGAGCATGAGCACAATCCTGCTGTAACACACTATAACAGATCACTGACATTACAATAGAATTGTGGTTTTGTTTCAGAAATAATAATAATAATAATAATAATAATAATAATGTTTACTGCTTTGTCCCTATGGCTGATCCAGAGTCAGAGAGCCTAGTGTTCTGTCTCCCATTACAGAAGGTTTACTAAACATAATGAATGTGTCTCATCATCAGTGAGTATCAGTGCGTCTCCTGCTTTCTTAGTGTCAGTGTGGTGGATAAGAATTTCAGAATGTAATTTATCTCTTGACTGTTGTAGCACATTACGGACAGGTTAATGACTCGAGGGCTACTGTGCACTCACTACCTTAGTCTGTTCACATGTGATCTTTGCCTTATCTTCTGTGTGTTGCTCTGACCATTTCATGTCTCTTAATGTTTGTTTTTGTAAACAAAAGACTGTATTGGCTCTCCTAAAACTAAATATCAAATAACTACATATTTAAATATATGAAGCTAATGAAGGGTCTGTATTATGAAACCTTTTCTCCACAACTGGAGTGAACATGTAGGTTTAGAGCCCAAAGATTGCTAATGCAAAAAGGATAAATGCCTGGACATGTTGCATCCTGATGTGGAGAACAGGCTTTCCATTAACAGATGTACTAAGGTGTACTTTGTTTTCTGAGTACTACCTTGTTCCTAGGCTCTATTCAACACCAGTTACAAGAAAGGATTCACACAGTCAAATTCCATTCAGATTAATTATGCTACACATTATAAGAATTTAAAGAGCTTTTTATATGTTTCTTTGTGTAATATTAAGTAGTTTTTTGCTTTTTGGTTCTGTAAACATAAAGTTTGTAAAATATATTGTCACAAAGTGAATAAAATCCTTTAATGACCACCTTGTGTTTTATCTTTATGAATGGGGGGTGAAGATTGATAGCTAAAACAAATGCAAATGCCAG
Organism: Synodontis membranacea; assembly: GCA_025674565.1. Lineage (NCBI taxonomy): Eukaryota > Metazoa > Chordata > Actinopteri > Siluriformes > Mochokidae > Synodontis > Synodontis membranacea. The sequence goes on along the minus strand of JAOVYU010000060.1, from coordinate 17,448,514 downwards.
GCACACATATCATAATGGAGACTGGTATCTCCAGTCCTGCCATCAATGACTGATGTTGTATGGATGCAATGGCGCCTAGTTTGAAGATAACTTCACAGAATGCTGCAGAGAACCATTATGATATTTAATAAACTACCAGTCAAAAGTTTTTGTACACAGTAAGATGTCCTATATTTTCAGCGTTGCTTAATTTTATTCTTTGCTAACAAATATTAAATTCACATTCACCCTTCAAGTAGCCCTTTTTTTTTTTTTTTTTTTTTTTTTACAAGAAAATTGGTCATATCTTTGATTCATCAAAGTATCCACCCATAGCAGTTATAACAGCAGAGGAGGCTACTGACATTAAATACTGCCCAGTAAGTTCATTCCTACACTCCTGGACCATTGTGATGGCGTGATGTGGTCACAGTATCACAAGTGTGATGCACTAGTTGGCTGCTTCGTCTTGACCTTTCTGTCCTGTTCATCCCAAACTAGCTCTATCAGGTTCAGGTCAGGTGACTGGTGGCCAGGCCATGAGTTTCAGCTTGTATTCTTTTTCTTTCCTTTTTAAATAGTTCATTGTCCTGTTGCATACATCTGATGTCTGTGAAATAAATGGAAAGGTAGTAATAGCATAACAGAACTTTTGACTACTTTAGTAGTGTATCTATAAAAAAGGAAATTCAAAGTGTATTAAAAAAAAAAAGAAAACTTTTATATATTCTATATCTTTTACACATAAAGTGACATATTTCAGGCCTTTTATTTCTTAATTATTTAATTTCTTAATTTATTTTTTATGACATAGCTCATGAAAATAAGAAATCCAGAAATATCTAAAAATTAGAATTTTTCCAAAGATCAATCAAAAAAGGATTTACAATACAGTTTTTATTTAAAAAAAAAAAAAAAAAAAAAAAAAAGGATTTTTTTATACAGTCAATACTTGTTTGGAGCTCCTTTACCATGAATTACTGCATCAGTGCTGCGTGGTATGGAGGTAATCAGCTTGTGGCACTGCTTAGGTGTTATTGAAGCCCAGGCTGCTTCCATAGCAGCCTCCAGCTCGTCTGTATTTTTCGGTCAGTGTTTCTCATCTTCCTCTGGACAATACCCCACAGATTCTCTATCAAGAGAAGCACAGTAAAATAATATTCAGCAAACCATTTGGTAGTAGTTTTGGCACTGTGGGCACATGCTAAGTCCTGCTGGAAAAGGAAATCAGCATCTCCAAAAAGCTTGCCAGCAGATGAAAAAATGAAGTGCTCTAAAAGCTCCTGGTAGATGATGTGTTGACGTAGGACTTGATGAAACACAGTAGACCAACACCAGCAGCACCACCATGACATAGCACCCCAACCAACACAGACTGTAGAAACTTCACACTGTACTTCAAGCACCTTAGATTCTGTGCCTCTCTAATCTTCCTCCAGACTCTAGGACCTTGATTTCCATATGAAATGCAACATTTACTTTCATCTGAAAAGAGGACTTTGGAACAGAAAGCAACAGTCCAGTTCATTTTCTCCTTAGCCCATGTAAGACACTTGACATTTTGCACTGGTTCGGGAGTGGCTTGATATTAGGAATGTGACAGTTGTAGCCCCTTTCCTGAAGACATCTATGCATGTGGTGGCGTTTGTGAAGCTCTCCCACATTCTTGAATCGACTTTTCTCTACAATCAAGCAAAAAAGTGCTTGTGCATTTTTTCCTACCAAGAGATACATGTTATTATTACTGTTTAATAGTAATTTACTCAAATTTGAAATATTCATATAAT
>JAOVYU010000060.1:17419766-17430533 GCA_025674565.1 Synodontis membranacea | reverse complement strand
TATATACATACACACACTGTATATAGTGTTGTATTGGGGACGTAATGTCCAAAGGATAAGAATATCTGAGAGTTTTGAGCTTGTTCTGACATTTTTTTGGTCCCTGAAAAGAAAACTGCTTTAAAAAAAAAAAAAACTGTGGCTTTTATTTGGGTTAAGGTTAGGATTAGCTTTATTTAAGCAGAACATTAAATGATGCTGCGTTAATTATTATGTCAAGGGAAGGTCAAGTACACTGAGACAAACGTGTGGGGATGTTCAAAGTGATACTTAGGGTGACACTTTTAGAAGAGGTGTGAGCTGTTCCCAAATGGTGAACTTCTGAATATCCAGTATTACAGTTTTTGAATATTGGGGGGGGGGGGGGGGGGTCGTTCTTACCTCATTTATTTATTTATTTTATTTATTTTTTTACACTAACACAAAAGAAAATCAATTAACACATTTAGTTGTTGGATTCAGACTCAGACCTCATGGATAAAGCAGTTGGGACATTAACACTAATAGCTAATGGAAAACCCCAGTAAAAATTGAGTGTACAGTATGTCAGTTCAGAAGAGCTCCAATTCCCTTTTAGCATTTTTAGCACTAATAGTAACAGTTCTGCTGAGCCACAGATGTGTGTGACAGAGGATGAAAGAAGGATGTTGGCTTTAGGGAAATATTTGAATGAAATTCCAACTGTTCTGTTCTGACTCCTTTGCTTCGCCCCATGTTTCCTCTTGTGAGACACTGGTGTTAATAGATTTGAATATGTGCGTGTGTGAACTCGTGTGTAGTCGCATGGCTGTAAATGAGTGTATGCTTTGAGAAAAGTCCCGTGCATTCACACACAAGACATTTAGATTTATTGCACTTGGTATATTATACACCGATCAGGTATAACATTAGCGTTGGTCTGATTTTGCTGCCAAAACAGCCCTGCCCCATTGAGACATGGACTCCACTAGACCCCTGAAGGTGTGCTGTAGTATCTGGCACCAAGATGTTAGCAGCAGGTCCCTTAAGTCCTGTAAGTTGTGAGGTGGGACCTCCATCGATTGGTCTAGTTTGTCCAGCACATCCCACAGATGCTCGATTGGATTGAGATCTGGGGAATTTGGAGGCCAAGTCAACACCTCAAACTCATTGTTGTCCTCCTCAAACCATTCCTGGACCATTTTTGCTTTGTGGCAGGGTGCATTGTCCTGCTGAAAGAGGCCACAGCCATCAAGGAATACAGTTTCCATGAAAGGGTGTAAATGGTTGCAACAATGCTTAGGTAGGTGGTACGTGTCAAAGTAACATCCACATGGACGGCAGGTCCCAAGGTTTCCCAGCAGAACGTTGCCGTCCTTTGAATTGGGACAAAAATAGGTCCAAGACCATGTCTGTAAGTCACTGACGATACCTTGCTACAGCGATGTAAAATTTGGTTTGACGTCATTACCTTATTACGTCTGTCCGAGATTCTCGTTAGTGTGATATTTCAAGAATAATTGGTGAAATGTTTGCAGTATTTATATGAAATGATCACTGCAACCAGCACATGAACTAATTAGATTCTGCAGCCGAATCAAAAACAGGGTCAAGGTTATAACAAGGTCAAATGTCCGAAATAGTTTTTCTTTAGTAGCTTGCTTCTTGTTTGAAATATATTTTAAGGGTATTTGAGGCATAGAAATTAGTAACAAGAACGACTAGACTTATCACTGGAGGCAGAGATGACCGTCGACCCCATTGCCATCAAATTCTCCTTTTTGCCAAGAGTAGTAAACAGAGATCTACGTGCAAAATAAATCAAACTCTTGGATACAAATCTAGAAGTAGATACCATAGGAAAATACAGACTTGGAGAATTAAACGTATCCATCCTTTGGAATTTCAAACCTAAAGTCCTCTCAGTGGCTTGCTGGCTCGGCTCAAACCCGAGCTCAGGTTATCCGGGTGGAGTTTAGAACGTTCTCCACATGTCTGTGTGGGTTTCCTCGGGGTTCTCCGGTATTTTTCCACCCCAAAGCAATTCCAGCTTCCCCTAGATCCACCATGACCAGCACAAAGACCACGAATGAATGAGGGCCTTGTTTGATGATTCTCCAAAGAATAGTCTATATCAGAGTGGACAACGGTAAATATTGTGGTTTTGGAATTAGATGTGGAATGAAATTATGATACGTTTGTTATCTAACGTCAGGGTCAGTACAGGATTTTACCTACAGTATTCTCGTTGAAGCCGTTTGTCCGAGTGCTTTTATGTCCCATAAACATAAATTATACTTACAGCAATGGCACGATGCCTGCTGTTTAAGGCTCAGAGAAAATGTCACTTCAAATTCTAGTTGAACTAAAGCGTTTTGAAGTGTACTGTACACCTACTACAGAGATGCACCCATGAATAATAAAGTAAGTACATCGGAAGCACAGGTGCCTTGGAAAAAAAAGGGTAAAAATCATGAATCATTCTGTGGTTGGGTTATTTGTGAGTTTTGGCCCACAGGCTGTCAAGTGTGGCAAATTATTTTGGCCGTCCTTATTTTCATTATTATTAGCCACACACGGGGAGCGGTTTATTAGGAACACCTGTACACCTACTGATTCATGCAGCATCTAATCAGCCATTCGTGTGGCAGAAGGGCAATTCAAATAATCATGCAGAGATGGGCCAGCAGCTTTGGGTAATGTTCAGAATCAGAAAGTGGGAAGAATGTGATCTCAGTGATTATGACTGTGGCACAATTGCCGGTGCCAGAGGGACTGATTTGAGTATTTCTGTAACTGCTGATCTCCTGGGATTGTTCACACACAACAGTCTCTAAAGTTTTCTCAGAATGTGCAGTAAAGAAAAAAAAGCTTCCAGTGAGCAGCAGCTGTGTGGACGGAAATGCTTTGTTTATGAGAGAGGCAAATGGAGAATGGCCGTCCTGATTGCAGCTGACAGAAAGGCTTCAGTAGCTCTTATACCAACATTTATATGGTGCAATTGTGGTGAGCAGAAAAGCATCTCAGAATGCACAACATGTAGAACCTTGAGGCAGCTGAGCAACAACAGCAGATGGTCACATCGGGTTCCACTCCTGTCAGCCAAGAGTTGAAAGCTGAGACTGCAGTGAACACAGGCTCACCAAAACTGGACAGCTGAAGACCGGAAAAAAAAAACCCGTGGCCTGGTCTGATTAATCTCGATGTCTGCTGGGGCGCACAGATGCTAGAGTCAGAATTTGGCACCAACAGCATGAATTCATGGACCCAACCTGCCTTGTGTCAACAGTTCAGACTGGTGGAGGTGGTGTAAAGGTGTGGGGAATGTTTACTTGGCACCCTTTTGGCCCTGTTAACATCGATCGATCATCACTTGAATGCCACACCCTATATAAATATTGTTGCGGACCATGTCCCTTTATGGTCACAATTTACCCATCTGTTAATAGTCCTACACGAAAATGTACCATGTCACAAAGCATAAGTTGTCTCGAACTGGTTTCCTGAACATGACAAGTGAGTTCACTGTCCTTCGGTGGCTGTCCCAGTAACCGGCTCTGAATCCAACCTCTGGGATGTGATAGAACAGGAGGTTCACGGCGCACCTGAAAACCCTGCAGGAACTGCGTGATGGAATCATGGCAACAAAATGTTCCGGAATCCCAAAGGAATGTTTCCGAAAAATAATCTTGTGGATTCCGTGACAGAAAAGAATTGAGGCAGTTTTGAGAGCAAACGGAGGCCCTATCCAGTATTAGTGTAGTGTTCCTAATAAAGTGCTCGGTGAATGTACATGCCCGTTTACAGAGACGCATGATGACATATGGCCAATAACAAAGTTGAAAGCACACAATTGTATAGGAATTCTTGGCATTTCTAGCATTATGATTTCCCTTCTCTGGAACTAAGAGGATCCAGTGAACACCCTTGGGATGAACTGGAATGCCAGCATCAGTAGTAACATCACTAATGCTCCTGTGGCCGATTGAGCACAAATCCCCACGGCTACCCACTTAGCCCTAAACATCAAATAGAGCACTTTTGCTTTGGTTATCTTGCCAAATTGTGATGTCACCTTTTCATTTTTTTTGCACTGACAAAGCTAGCGGCCTTCAACACATCATAGCTTTCAGCCACAGTGACTTTTCCGAGTCGGACTTGGTTATGTCCAATAGCTGAACACAACAGTGGTTTCTGCTCGTTCCAACCCTTTATTTAGCAATAACATAGTCAGTGCTGTGGTGTGTTTTCAGTCCATGCAACTACAAGCACTGAGCAGTTAAAACCAGAGTTCAGCCAACTGTCACAATATTTACGCAAGCTCAAAATATGAGGTCAGGACACAAAATTGTTATAGGCCTGCATAAACACGTCTGAGTACACCAAAAATACCCGAAAATGAAAGGTCAGATTTTTGACACATGCTTTTTTTTCTTCCCCCCATCTTTTTCCCTCCCAAACTGCAAAAACGACACTTTTGAATTTGCTGTTCCGTGCAATGTGGAGTGCAGTCTAATTTTTTCCCCCTAATGATATCTTCGCATATTTGACTGTACCACGGAAAGCTGTCTTTACTCTTTAGTCCATTGGCAGGACACTCGATTTGTCCAGGAAACCTTCTGCTTTGTTTCATACGTTAAAGTAATCATATCACGTTGGTGCAGTGACCGGTAAACGTGTGCTGATGTGCTCACACAGGGGGCTGCTGCAGGCATTTTAAGTTTGTGTATTCTGTGTATGGTGTGGTGAAGATGCACAACCTGAGACTGGAAAAGCACTTTAGGCTTCTGAGTAGGAGAAAAGGAGTTCAGTGCAGACAAGTCCAACCGTGTAGACAGCCAAGGAATATGAAAACAAATATATATATATATAATAGATCAAATAAATTGTATTTTTTTGTTGTTGTACATCTCTGTCCAAACCCTCTCTTTGTCTATTTAAAAAAAAAAACAGTTTAAACCAGTGTGAATTTTGAGAATGGTGCTGATCTTGATTAGCCTATATATATGATTAGCCTTGATTAGCCTCTCTGGTTCCTCCCCCACTGTCCAAAACCATACAGGTAATAGAATTTTTCCTATGCCAAATATGAATTTGTGCATACATGATGCCCTGCAATAGACTGGCATTCCATCTAGGGTGTATTCCTGCTTTGCTCCCAGTGTTGTCGGGACAGACCTTGAATCCACCATGACCCTGCCCTGGATAAATCTCTTACTGGAGTTGAACGAATGAATTAAAAAGAAGATTCTCATATGTGGTACTGCATTACACTCTTATGAAATCACATCCTCTGCGGTATTTCTAATGTGAGATTGAGTCGAGGCTGTCAGTCTCCGGTCGGTCTCTCCCTCCCGACCCTGTGTACCGAGAGAGCCGTTTTCAACAAAAGCCTTACATAAGGTAGCGATAGCAGCAGTCGGATGTTCTCTGATGCGTGGGAAGACGGGAGATGCTTGGTGAGATCTCGGGAGAACTCGCAGTCTGGAGTCTGCGATCATGTTTTAGTAATAAACTGAGCCATGGTTTACCTGTGTGTTCACATACTTGTGCGTGTCTATGTCCGAATCTGAGTATTGTGCCCACAGGTTGGTCTGAATGCTCTGACTTTGTCGTCTTTGGATTCGGGTGTGTATGCTTACGGAGGGCTATCGGTATGAAATCTTAATGTCGATGCATTATCATTAAATAGTAATGTTATCCAGTTGTTTGTGGATTCACGGGACAAGGCGGATGTGTGTTGTTCCGTACAGTTTATTCCCACTAGATTTCTGCTCAGAAGCACACAGAGCCACAACAGCAACACTGCAGAGAGAGAGAGAGAGAGAGAGAGAGAGAGAGTGAGAGAGGTAGGAGGTACACAGCTTCAGAGAATGAAAGCGGTAGAGGACAAGAGATAAGAGAAGTGTGAAAACATGCAAATGGCAGAAAATGGAGAGACATTAAAAGCAGGGAAAAAAATGTTTAGAAACCACAAATAGTATCCATATGAGCATGACAATTTGCAGAGGTTTGTCAGAGACAGCATATGAGAGCAGATACGGACGCCCTGCATGGGATCGTGTTTAGAAAATGCATTATTACTCTGAGAGTGTGCTGGGACTCTTCACAGAACTGCACAGGAAGTTCAGTCTCTCAGCGGGAATCTTTCTTTATATGGCTCAACGTGCGGCCTCGAATAACGTGCGGCTTTATTCAGTTTGCAGACCGCAGCAGACAAAGTCAAGAATGATATTGTGCTTGCACTGCTTTCCATATGGGCGAACCCTATCATTCCTGCCTGTTATTAGAGCATGGCGCTGAGCCTGGGGAATTTGTTAGCCATGTGCTGTATTTGCCAGTAACTTATGGGTGTCACTGTCTCCTGGTGCGTTTGTGAGCATTACACCTCACGCTACACAGGAGAGATTTAGCACAGCCGAAGTGAAGTTTAAAAACATCTATGTTTTTAATCCATTTTTTACCAAAAAAAAAAAAAAAAGCAAAGAAGGCACTAATTAAAAGGACTAAAAAGTCACATTTGGTTTACTCTCTAAACTCTTCTCTATTTGATTTCCTTAGAAATTAACTTGAGGAACGTGAAGGGATGCCAACTTTTTATATTAAAAAAGGACAAACAAACATACCCACCATCGTACCCACTGTCTTCTATTGTTACATATATTGTCTCAAAAAAATTCATATTGAGTAAAAGTGCTTTTTTTTTTTTTGTTGGTAATTTCATTCAAAAAGGAAAACTTTCATATATTCTATATTCATAACGTGTGAAGTGAAATATTTCAAGATATATATTTTTTTGTCTTAATTCTGATTATTATGGCTTGAAAAGCAAAAACCCAGTATCTCATATTATTAGAATATTTCTTAAGATCGATCAAAATAGAGTTTACAAGAGAGAAATACGTCTGAAAAGTTCATTTATACACTTAATACTTGGCTTCTTTATCATGAATTACTGCATCGATGTGGCATGGAGGTGATCAGCTTGTGGCACTGCCGAGGTGTTATTGAAGCCCAGGTTGCTTTGATAGCGGCTTTCTGTCCGTCTGTATTTTTTGGGTCGGGTGTTTCTCATCTTCCTCTTGACAATACACCATAGATTGTCTATCAAGAAGCACAGTAATATAATAGTCAGGTAACCATATGGTAGTAGTTTCGGCACTCTGGGTAGGTGCTAAGTCCTGCTGGAAAAGGAAATCAGCGTCTCCATAAAGCTTGTCAGCAGATGAAAGCATGACGTGCTCTAATCTCCTGGTAGACACTGTGTTGATTTTGGACTTGATAAAAAACACAGTGGACCAACACCAGCACATGACATAACACCCCAAATCATCACAGACTGCAGGAACTTCACACTGGACTTTAAGCATCTTAGATTCTCCACTCTTCCTCCAGACTCTAGGACCTTGATTTCCATATGAAACGCAAAATTTACTTTCATCTGAAAAGAGGACTTTGGAACAGAAAGCAACAGTCCAGTTTATTTTCTCCTTAGCCCAGGTAAGACGCTTCTGATGTTGTCTCTGGATCAGGAGTGGCTTGAAATTGGGAATGCGACAGTTGTTGGCCCTTTCATGAAGATATCTGTGTGTGGTGGCACTTGATGCACTGACAACAGCTTCGGTCCACTCCTTGTGAAGCGTTTTCAATTTCCTGAATTGACTTCTCTTGGCAATCCGCTCAAGTCTGCGGTCATCCCTGTAGCCTTTTCAGCAACGACCTTCTGTCTCCTGATTGTAGTTGTGTGTACTGAACTAGACTGAGAGATACACATTACTGATACTGTTTGAACAGTAATTTACTCAAACCCAAATTCAAATATTCTAATTATCTGCGATGTTATTATTTGTTTTTGTTCTGTTTTTGTTTTAGCTGTAGGCCATTATTATCGAAATTTGAATAGAAAAGAGCTCGACACATTTTGCTTTACGTGTAATGACTCTAGAATATATTGCATTTTCACTTTCTTAAACCACTCTTGGAAAACTTTTGCATGATAATGTAATTTTTTTGAGATGCACTAGTATTTCCTTATATTTATTATATCTATGAGAATCAGAATCTATGTGCACACATGTTCCCTTGCAGGTTTGTTCCGTACAATCGATTAGGTATTTTGTATTTAATATGCATTTGCCTTGGTTACATATTAGCTTAGATCATAACTTCTTCAGAACAGTTTGCATGAAAAACTTACTACAGTATTCGGTCCATTACAGCAGTTATACAGTATAAATAATATAATTTATTCTAAAATGATACAAAATTGCAATAAATTAATGTAATAACCCATAAAATCAAGTTTCCCGGTTTGGAAAGCCATGGATCTGCCAACCCTGACTTTCATTTCACTTCTGAAATGACACTCCCAGTTTCTTTCGCTCTATCTGACTGTGTTAGTGCTAAAGCCAGCAACCCAGCAAGCTCAGTTTAGAGTAAAGGACGCCTGAACTTAACAAGGATTAGGTGATATGTAGAAATCTAGAAATGCATGCTGGGAAAGTGAAATAGAGCACACTTTAGTTCAGCAACTAGCTTCTCCTGTGCAGCTACATTTTCAGTGTCCTTGTAGTTTGAACCCATAATCCCTCTTTAAACTTGCTCATAATTTGACCACATTAAAGTTATCTTTCTCTAATGCAGTAAGTGAAAGAGTGGTCTTGTGTTGAGGACTTAATAGGACTTAATAGGATCGATCCACAGTAGAATCAATGCTCAACTGCTCTATCTATAATGATGCTGCAAATGATATGTGTGTGTGCGTGTGTGTGCATGTGTGTGTGTGTGTTCGGTGGATGATTCTTTTTTGGCATTAATGCAGCTAGTGATTTTCTCCTGCTGTTTTTCCTCCTCTTCTTTTTCTCCACGGTCAGCTTGTTTTTCAGAGAACAGGACACTTGTCAATTGAGTGAAAGTGCTGATGGGAATTTCAGCATTACCAGTGCCATTATAATTCTATATCTAAAAAAAAAATTAACAAAAAAAAGACCCATCGCTTCCATCCCTGCTAAGCTTCCTCCTAGCTGGTCTCACCTTCTCAGTTCTCATAGTGGCATAGATGTGTGCAATATGAGTCATGTCTCATGTGTGCATAGAAGATGAGCTTCTGCTCGTGCGTTCTCTCTCTGGCTGGAAAATCACTGGGAGGGAAATGGCACCCCTGCAATGATTTTCAACAAATACCAGCTATACAATACTTCAGAGTATTGATACTTCCACTTGTCAAATTACTTTAGGGTGTCATACGTGTAATGCTGGACTGATGCTTATGTATAATGCATGCTCTTCTCCAAAGAGAATCATCCGTAACACTAAAAAGTGCACGTGACCTTGAAAAGCAGTCGGACACAGCCTGTAATCTATAACACATACCAAGCTGGTTTGAGTGCAAGTGTGCTTTTGTGTGCCTACAGTGTCTCATAACCTTTACCTCAATGTTCATAGCCCCTAAGCGTGTGTGTGTGTGTGTGTGTGTGTGTATACACTTATCAGTGAAGCTTTTCCTCTTAGGGAAACAAGAAAGCAGGTGGGCGGCTGGAATGAAGAGAAGAACAGAGCTGCATCTTTTATCCCTCATCCCTCTGCCCAACATAGGCAAGAGTGGGTGGTGTGGAGGCACCACAGCCAGTTTACACCCCCCCCCCCCCTTCTCTCACTTACACACACACACACACACACACACATTGCAAGAAACTCTGATTATCCTCTGATTATACAGTCCACCAATATCTACACTCCTACAGTATTGCTCATATGAGTTTGTGCAAATGCAAAAATGCCAGCTACACAAAGCAAATGTCGAATAAAAAGAATTTATTCCAATGCTTTTGTTGAACTGTGTAGTAATGAGTCATTGAAATGTAATTTTCATCCCATCGACTGAGTGGATTTGGCAATTCGAGGTGCACCCTTTGCTGACGCAGGTGTCAAATTGTGCACTCGAGTGTGTAATCTCTGTTGGGAGAAAAAAAAACAGCAACGGCAATACAAAGGAGAGCTCTGGAGAGCTTAGTGAACTTCAAAATGGCACCATCATAGGATTCCACCTTTCCAACAACTCAGTGGATCACATTTCTGCCGTGCTGCAGCTGCCCGGGTCAACTGTAAGTGATGTTATTGTAAAGTGGAAATGTCTAGGAGCATCAACAGCTGGCCACACAAATCCACAGCATGGGACCGCAGAGTGCTGGAAAGCTTAGTGTGTAAAATTCTTCTGGCGTTACTTCAGCTTCTGGGAGAGCTAAACAACGTGGGTTTTCATGGTCGAACAGCCACGGACAAGCCTAAGATCACATGTGCAGTCTCAAGGGCTGGCCATCAGACTACCGAGAAGTGCAAATGTGTGGAACATTTCAGGACACAGAAATAAGGCCATTTCAGAAGAATGGTTATATGAGCGCCAAACACTACTACATAGATTTTAAAGCTCTCACTCTTATTCACATACCTGGTACAAAGTGAAAAGGATGCAAGTACACTGACATTAAGCAGTTTTCCCAGCAAATTCGGATGTGGATTTAGATTCCTAGTGAGCTAGCTGGAGGTGAAAGTGTCAAGGAAAAACTCCATGAGACCTCAAGAGGAATAAGCCTAATTTGCTTTTTGGGTGACATATAAATCATATAATTTCAGCTGTTCACCAAAACAGAAAAAGGATCAGTTGAATCTCCCTGCTTACTGTATGTCTCTCTACTATCTTAATCATCAGAAATCCCTGTAAGACTAACGCCATTACAGTAAACCCTCGTTTATCGCGGTTAATCCGTTCCAGACTCTACCGCGATAAGTGAATTTCCGCGAAGTAGCATT
>JAOVYU010000060.1:17302672-17313537 GCA_025674565.1 Synodontis membranacea | reverse complement strand
CACACACACACACACACACACACACACACACACAATATGTATACCCTGATTTCTTATAATCCTATGCCAAACACAAACTTTTTAGTGCATGTTTTAGTGGTGTGCACACAGTAGTTCTGTAGTTACGTCTTTTCCCGTTAAGTCCAATTCTTACATAAGCAGTTCTCAAGTCCAAGTCATGTCAACTTTAAGTCCAAGTTAATCCAGCGTTCAACTGTAAGGCATAACTTGTATAAAGAACAAGTATTTGCTTTAGATCAGCCAGCATTGCACTGAGATTGCTTGCTTCCCACTCTATACCTCGAATACACAGAGACTGAAAATGATGTTGTTCCAAGCCCTAAGTTAAGATGTCTGAGGTTAGTCGAATGAAGCACAATGTATGTCTGATGCTGACAGAAATGTGACACTTAGTGATCAGAAGTTTTTTGGTCAAAACAGCACAATCACAAACACAAAAACGCACGCCATGAAATAATTTTTTTTGGTTGCAATTCAGCAGCTGTCAAATGCAAATCTAGTCACAATAGCGATGTGTGTGCGTGTGAGTGTTGAGGTTGGAAGGGGAGGCTGTAATTCTGCAGTTTAAGTATCATAATGTAATGTTAAAATATTTGTCACCTGTTGTGAGTGTCTAGGTTAAGTTACAAACCATGAAAATCAGAATTGTAACATTTTATTCCAGATCCAGGATTCACTTACTACACACACACACACACACACACACACACACACACACACACACACACACACAAGAGTCATGGTATAGTTAGCCAAACCAGTGAAACAGAAGATGGCAGGTTGAAGATTGACTTTGGATATTGATTGAGATATGGCTTTCAGAGAAAGTGCTGAGAGAGCAGAGCAGCCACCACAGACACGAACACTTTGTCAGCACTGCTCCTGAATCTTCAACACGTACATATTTCTCTCTCTTTTTTTTTTTAACCAGAGTGTGTACTGTATTGTTAAAGTCGATGCAGCTAAAAGAAGTAAATCACCGAGAGATCCAAATTAATGAAGTTTAATTAAGGTAAAAACTCTGGTGAGGAACAGAGAGACGTTTTAAAGCTTGGCAGCATTTTCACTTTGGATTGCTTGGTTTTGCTGAGCACTTAGGTTGTTTCCTTCCGTGTCAGAGAAGATGGTGTTGGTTTCCAGGAGGAGTTCTCCACCCACCCCCACTCCTTCCAGTCCCTACAGCGTGTGATGGGAAGTCCATAGTCCTTAAGGAAGTGTGGTAAAGAAAACACTGCTGCTGTTCCTGAATGAACATTTATTGTGTTGCTTCAAAGGTTTTCAATGATGTGAAAGTCATGACCAGAGCAGTACATTTTTATTAATCATATAAATTAGCCATTAGCATTCACTTCTATGATTTTAATATCAGTAAAGTCATCTGCACTTTCATTCGTTTCCTTCATCCTCGGATGATGGTAGAGATTCATCCATTACAGTGATTCAGCAGTGCCTGAAATTTTTTATGTTTTCTTTTATACTTTTTTGACACCTTGATTACACCTTATGAATATGCCTTTTTATATGCGTGTAAGGCTGGCAGTGCTGAGTGTGTACGTTCCGGCCCAGTAGGAGAGAGAGAGAGAGAAAGAAAGAAAGTCAGCCCACCGTCCAGTATCCCACTGATCCTCAATGTGTTACTAATTTATCACTCAGTACAAAAATACTCCAAAACCTCATTCAGTTACAGCGGTGTTTTAAAGAACAGGTAGCACTACGTGGCCATTTATAGCAGCATTTCCCGAAGGTTAATTTCCCATGGAGTCATTACTGGTCATTACTGGTGGTAATCTAATAATCACAGTGTTTGTGTGTGAGACAGTGTGTGTGGGTTTCAAAGAGAGAATAATCCAGTTGTTTGCGTGATCGGGGCTGTTGGCATATTACTCAAGTGATTAGATAAACAGTATGCAACGCTGTCTTATAATGGATTGAAGCCGTTATTAGATTTCAAGTAATCCGATAAAGGCACCTGGATTTTGGCTGAATCATGTTATATGCACAGACTTATCCGGAGAGGAAGCACTAAGTACTACAGACTTAACCGAATTATATGCAACCATAAAAAACTCCCCAAAATAAATATTTACCCAAACAACCTTAATGTGAAAAAAATCTATTCTTTCTGTATGATGGGTTTCGTGGTGGTGTAGAGTTGTGTAGATCATGGGTTCAAAAAATAAATCTGATTAAGGAGCTCATGTAGCCCTGGAGTTTTCTCATTATTTAACAGTGCAGTCGTCCCTCGGCACTTCGCGCTTCGAATTTCGCGGCTTCACTCTATCGCGTTTTTTGTCCAATACAGTATATTCATTAAAAAGTTGATCGAGACAGTGAAAATAATACAGCACGCGCTCGGTTGTCTGAGTCAATTATAGACCCCAGTGTTACAATTAAAATTACTGTACGTATGGACTGTAGGCCTATGTGTAAATGATGCGTACATTGCGCTTCCAGAATGCATTTGATGGAGCGATGGAACCTTACAAAAGCCTCCTCACGCATATGAAAAGACAGCGCCAGCAACTGCCTATCACGATGTTCTTCAGCCGCGCAAAAAAAACCAAAACTTTTAGACGTTTCAATAATAATAATATGATATTTGTAACGTCTAAAAGTTTTTTTTTTTTTCCTCTCTTATTTTGTCTAATATATCGGGTAATATGAGTGTAATGGTGACCAAAGGGTGTTATTTCATGCCTAGAGGGCTCTAATAATGTTAAAAACCACATTTAGAAGGTCGTAAACAGGTTTTCTATGCTCGAACTACGAAAATATTCGATATATAAATAAAGAATGCTACTTCGCAAATTCACTTATCACGGTAGAGTCTGGAACGGATTAACCACGATAAACGAGGGTTGACTGTATATAAAAATGTTGCTCAAATAATTTGTAAATGTTTTTGTCCAAATGTAAATGTACAAGAACTTTTCCTCAAACACAGATTAGTAGGACACACAGGCATTGAGGATCAGATTCCGGCTCAGGGACTGACCCTAGGAGCCCTAGGTTCCTGAATGGCACACAATCGTTGCAAGCTATGTGGTGTAAAGTCAATCAAATCGTGTGCCCAAGCTACCATGACCTCTGAAGTGACGAGAAAGCAGGAGAGTGAATGAGAGACGTAGAATCAAATGTTCTAAATGTCTGGTGATTGGGTGACAGCTGTGGGAACAACAGAAATGCTACTATGCGAGTACTGTATGTGTGTACATATACATGGCTGTGTCAGTGTGAAACGTGCTGATACGTGAGTGAGATGAACACCTGCCCTGAGGAGGTGGAAGTAGACTATACTTTGTGTCTGTGTCAGAACCTAAGTATGTGAATGTGTGATTAAGGCAACATGTTTTCTCAGCTATAATGCAAACAGCTGTCAGTAAAGGCTTTGCTAACGTGTCATAGCGTAAACCTGTGTGTGGGTGGATAACAGCTTGCTCAAGGCTATTTGACTTTGCCTGAGGAAACACTTATTCCAGACTAATATTCCTTTGTCATTACTAATACTAGTTAACTGTCTAATATACTAATACACTAGTACACAGCAGAAAACTAAAGATGCAGAAAGTCTGTGCAGTGTGATCCAAGCCAAAGGAGGAATGGTTTAATGACTCCTGTAGTTTGGTTCATCGTCTGGTTGTTAACTCATCTTAAACTTCATTAAGACTCTTTAACTTGCTATTTTTTTTATATTGCTTGGTTATTTCAGAGAGGTGTTTATTCTGAACACCTACATTAATGTGTTCTTGTCATATCTACTAAGTTCATTTTCTTCTTTGTCTGTGATTAGTCATTTCTCTGGACATTTAACCCTGTTGTTCATCTTAAATTATCATCCAACTATATTGCTAACCACCCGTGGCCTTGACACACACAGACACTCATACAGACACACACACACTCACGCACACTCACACACAGTGGCTGTGTCTCTCATCTGTAACCCACAGTCAGGATTACTTTATCACCTCATTATTCACACACTGCATGACTGCTTTTGCTGAAACGATTTAGTTTCAGAATTGTAAAAACGCAAACTGGACAGTATCTGTAAAAACAAGTGTAATAGGTGGGCTTTTCTCATTTCGAGAATGACTGGGTGGTAGAAATAATATTTGAATAATATCAGTTTATCATATCCATAATGACATTCATAATTCACTTTGAAAAGTCACAGTTGTTACTTCTCACAATAATATCTGTGTGTGGGCATGTTTTTATATCTTGAATAGGTCCAAATGTCCCCACAAGGATAAGAATATCAGCCAGTGACCTTGTGGGGACATTTAGTTGGTCAACTGCATTGGTTGTTTTAATTACCTATTTATTTATTGGTTATTCAGGTGGTGATGGATTGCTTTTGATATCAAAACATCATTTCTGAAACAAACAAACAAATAAATAAATAAAGAGTCAAAAGGTTTCCTTTGCTTGCTGAGGATGGAGTGTGTGTTTGTGTGTGAGAGAGAGAGAGCGAGAGAAAGAGAGAGAGAGGCTAATCTTCTGTTTGGTATATATTTTGCCTGGCATGTGCGCTTGGTAGAGTGCTAACAGTGACTATCCTGCACATACTTCTTTCTACTCATTGGTCTATAATTCCCAGGTCCTGCAAATGCATTTGCATTTTCAGAGTCAGAACAGGTGGACAGCAGCAAATAAATGGGTTTTGTTGGGTGTGAAGTGGAAGTAAAGTATTGTCATCGTTGACACACCACAGCACGCTGTGAACAACAACTAAACTGTTTCTCTGTCTTATCCCATATGTGAAATCATGACACACAGCAACTCTTTTCAGCGCCCGAGGAGCAGTGCTTGGGGGCGGCACCTTGCTCACGGGACGTCAGCGGTACATTGCTGGTCATGGGATTCGAACCTGCAGTCTTTCGATGAACACGTGTGTCTTAAGACAGAAGGAGCGAGTCGCTGAGCTTCTGTGAATCCAAAAACTTCAGCGAGAATGAAAGTCATAAAGTAGCAACTTATGGCAGCACAACCTTCTGAAAAGGTCTAGTCACTGATACTGATGAGCTCCACTCACACACACACACGCGTGCACACACAGATCCTCAGCCCCCTCCCCATGCTGTGAGTGCATCGGTGAGGTAAAGCAGCACTGAGTGCTGTGAGAGATATCCAGACTGCGCACAGCTCGCCGCTGCTCTTCTCTGTGGAGCCAGAAAGTACTTGAGAGTGATGCACGGTCACAGCTCGAGTCATGGGCTGCACCACCAGTGTGATTCTGTTCAATGGGCTGCACTCTGCACTACAGAGGAATTGTGGGCACTGGAAGAACAAAAGCGCAGCCGAGCCACATGGAACAACGGAGACGGAAACAGCCTGTTCCAGCTACAGAGAGTCTGGAGCATGGCCCGTCAGCACTGCCTCAAAGGTGTGGGACAAGGGAGTGTGTAGTGTGCTTGTGCATGTGTTTTGAAGATGATAAAGTCTTGTTTGTTGCAGCTTGTGTGTATTGTATGCTTAGTTGCTTTATGGAAGCATAGCTCATAAAAGTGACTCGGGATATATTTATGTATTACAAGAGTGCTTAGTCATGGTTCGTACAATTCCTGAGACCTGAATATCACTAGCTCATGGCATGCTGTATTAAAGGACAAAAATGTTGTTTTGCTTTTTATGAAGGAGTATCAGGAGGACAAGGAAATTACCTGGAAGACATGAGAGAGAAGAGAAGAGAAGTGAAGTGAAGTGAAAAAGAGCATTTTGTGTATGTAGAAGAGATTGCTGAGACAACCTTTTTCTTTAATAAAGATGTGCATCAAGAAACTGTTTCACGATAAAAGTATGCTTTCGTTATCTGTTTTTGCATCATACTGTCTGAATCTAGCATGCTTGAGTGAGTTGGTGAAAAGGCCTCCCAGAATTCAGACATGAGCATCCTCTTTCACCTTCAGCAACACAGATGACACTAATGGCTCAGTGGATCAGTTTACGGGTAGAAAACGTTAAACTGACTTTTTCCTGATCCTGTGGTTCACAAGTACCACAGATGGGTGATGTGTAAGTGTGTGTGTGTGTGTGTGCGCGCATGTGTGTTCGGGGTAAGATGCGTGTAAGCTTGTTTAGTGGAAAGTCGAGCTGTGTTATTGTACTCAGTGCAGTGATTAGTGCAGCACAACCTTTTCCTTCCTCTCCTACAATGTCTGGGGTAGAAGGGGACGGGGAAGGGCTGAGGGCTCATGTCTGTAGAGCAAAGGGTATGGCTTTTAGTATCCTTTAGCTGATTCTCACTGACAGATCTGTTATGGCATTTATCAGGTAGAGGTGAATGAGGGGTTTTAGGTCTTCCTGGGTTTTAGCCTTTAGGAGTAGTTAAAGGAGTGCTGCAACACGTTTCGAGCTTATCTTTATCCACTGTGTCTGTGCTGCATGTGCGATCATTACAGTTGGAAAAAAGTGCACGAGAAACGTACTTACAGTGGAAGTCTAAAGGCAGTTCCATTCCACCAATCAACAGTTCGAATAAGCATCTATATAAAGCAAACTATTAGACTGCAACAGTAATTGACTAAAGATGATATAGAACTGAAGGGGAAAGCCTTACTTCTTTTGTACTTCCTGTATGTCCAAAACTTTAAAAAAGTAATACTGGTTACATGCACTTTTTCCTTGGTATTTCCACCAAAGTGTTATGGCAGCACATATTCTTTTCTCAGAAAAAGCTTTCACCCGTTCACTGGCAGTAAATGCTTTATCCTGAATACGATGCCAGTCCTGGGAACTCCGTGCATGAGGTAGTAAACTCATCACTGCTATCTCTGTAAAGCAGGTGTAAAGCGTGGTGAAAGTGACAGTCTAATTGCACATGGGGGCAGTGTTTGATCTTTCTCACTACACCCTTTAAAGAGGAAAGATGAAAAGCTCAGGGCACCGTCAGTGCTGCGCCATTTCATTCCTTACCACAGGAATTAGTAGCATGTAAAAAGGTCTACGGCTGATGATGATTCACATTCATGAATTATACGAAGCTCCGAGCATCCCACCATATACAGTCAGGTGGGAATCCAAGACACTCGTTACTTTACTGTTATGAAAGACTGAGTGGGAATTAAAATCTGTTATCTATCGCATGTTACATGAAGAGGTTTCTTATGTGAAAGAGACTTATGTCAATATCTGCGCAGTTATTGTTTTTCCAGAAGTGCTCCTATAGAACAGCTGCAAGCTCCTCTCATGCAAGCACCTAATTGCAATCTTTTATTGCAATCAGATGTAAAAACTCTGCTGTAATGTAATTGAGACACTCCATTCTCTTTATTCTGATGAATGATTTGCTGTGGTTACAGGAAGAACAATACTGATTTGTCTAAGTGGAGTGGAATTTAACTGCAGAAGATGCCTGCTGGCCTTTTTCAACCAACCACTTTAGCAATTTTGCCCAGCACAAGACATCACTCATACAGTAGAAGGACACACACCCATGCACACACATATACACACACAAACACACACATACTATGTGTCTGTGGGGCTCTTTTAGGATATCTAACTGTAGCTGGACTCCAGTTACATAAACACTAACATACAGTCTTTATTTTAGATGAAGATGAAGGAGTTCCAGGCATGGCCTTTTCTTTATTTCATTCTTCTTTCCAGCTGGACTGACAACAGAGACGTAGCTCTGGCCACTTTCCCACTTTGTCAATAAGTCTCATTGCTCACTTCTGATTTTTGCACTCTCTCTTTTTTTTATTTTTTTTTTTTCTTGGCCTTGTTTGAAATCAACCAATATCAACTGACCTATCTCTTCCTTCAAACCACTGAAATCAGTAATATCACATGCATGATGCACATGCATGAACAGCAGAATCTGGCGTATCTTTGTGAGACACTTTGCGGTAGTGATTAAGGTCAGGTGGTAACTCATCAGCTGTTCGTGATAAGGACAAGAAAATGACTCAAGGCCCAGATAGAGAGCTTTTTGCTGGAATAGAATGAGAAGAAATAGAATTGTGCAACCTGAAATGAGGTGTCCTCCTGATCTAAGTGTTATCATTACAGTTGTAGAGCCATGCATCAGATAAGTGTCTCCTCTGGGACCACATATAAAAGTTGCTGAAATCCGCTGGAAATAATAACGTTTCATGTTTAGACAGAAAATTGCATTAGGGTGAAGTGAAACTTGTAATAAGGACATAACCTCAAAGTTTCTAGGTTGACAATTATGTCGATCACACTTCTTAAATTTAGTATAAGCTCTTAGGAACTTCCAGTGGAAACAGCATTTTTGGGGAAAGTAGGATCATATGTGTGTGTGTGTGTGTGTGTGTGTGTGCATTCCAGATGACACTCTATGGAGTTGATTGCTATTACATGAGACTCTGCTTGTAAAACTGTCTGTACACCAAAGAATGCTGTGAGTGAGATCGCATATGCTTGCCCTGATCCAGAGAGCAGACACTTGTACCCTCAGGAAGAGATAGACTAGAAGGCATTCTGATCCTGTGCCTTTGACGAGGTGGCCATCCCTTGGACACACACAGTGTAATTGTCCATTAGCCCACAGGGTCAACAAGAAGGAAGGAAACAGGCCTGTGACTGACGCAGTGGAAGGATGACGCTGTGTTTCCAGTGTGAAGGAGAGATGAGAGCAGTGTGCTCATACAGGCAGATTTCAGAGAGCAGGTGATGTCAACAAGACACGAAAAGTAAAAAAAAAAGCTCCACATAAATGTGATGTGTGTGTGTGTACCATCGTGAGGACCAAATGTCAGCTTTTACTACCCTTGTGAGGACAATTTTAGATGGTCCTCACAGTGGTTTTAAAGGTTTCGTAAACAAAAACAACAAACAGTTAAAGAGCAAAAAGTTTCCTTTTCATTACTGAGGTTAAGGTTAGGTTTAGGGTTAGGTACAGGCATAGCATGAATTATAAACCCAACATGTGTCCCAACACACACACACACACACACACACACAGTCAAATGCAGTATTGAGTTTGACAGCAGTATAGACAATTAAAGAATGAAGTATACAGCAAAGCTTTCAACGACAAAAGCTCAATGCAGTGTATCTCTGTTCTCAGAGATTTTAGGATCAAATTACATTTTTGCAATAAGTTTTGCACATGATTGAATTGCAACTGATTTAGTAAGTAAACAAAGAACATTGGCTTCAGTCTGTGCTGCTCGGCTTGCAGATCAAGCAGAACGTTTTCGTCTTGTATGGTTCAGAGTTGAGCCGTTTGGATTGCCGCGAGGACTCGCACGCCACCATATTGTTCTTTTTCAGTGCCATAATTTCTCCATGACTTTCTGTGATGCAATGAAACAAAAACCTTTACAGTGACTTCAGCATTCAAACAGTCACATCTGGAACAGATAGCAAATATTTGGATAAATATGTCCTTGACATCATGCTGCAGTGATGACTGGAGATGTGATGTAATTCCAAAATACTGATTGTGCTTTTTTTTAGCTTTAGTGTGATTCACTACAGCTTCTGGCGGTGTATTAACAATGCCGGAATTCATGAATATACATGAATAATAATCCTAATAATAATAGAAATCCTTCTACTCCTAACATCTAGTCTGCTAACTAACTTGTAATGAGCTATCGTGCTTGATACGGAGTGGGGTTTCAGGGTGTTAGGGTTTCAGGGTTTTAGTCAATAGTGATTAGGTCAACAGTTTCCACGCTTGTCAAAATAAATCACGGCATCCAAAAGTTTTACATTATCTTTAGTTATTAATACCTGTGATTGATCAGTATTTTTATTTTGTGAATCATATGTAACACCCTTGACACAGTTTTATACAGAAATGCTACGACGCACAAAATTTTATAAGTGGCATCCGTGGTAAGTTTTATGGAGATGTGATGATGGAGATCCTGGTACATTTCCAAGGCTTTTGCAAGCAGAAATTCAACTAGTTTTAAAGGGTGCACAAACTTTTGTTACACTTGTACGGAGAGACGCACACTTGTCCTGTACAGCACAGACTGTGCAGTGGAGTGTTGTTGTTGTTATTATTATTATTATTATTATTATTATTTTGTCTCTTTGTATAGGTTGGGACATGAGCTATTTGTGTGCAGGTAAATTCCATAGGCTTAGCTCACTCATGGGGGAGGAGTGTGTTTGTGTGTGTATATGTGTGTGTGCTCACACGAGCGTAGAGTAACACAGCTGAGTGTAGGAGGAGCTCTCCTGTCAGTGCCTACAGTGAATTAGAGAGAATAGCTTTGGTCTGTGTGTGTGTGTGTGTGTGTGAGAGAGAGAGAGAGAGAAATAGAGAGAGAGCTGGGGAGAGGAAGGAGTAGAACTTTAGAGCTCTGTTTCACTGCTGAAGGCTGAACTCTACTGGACATGCCGACTGCTCCATCCAACCACCACTGTACACTGGAAAGACCCACATCCAGTGCTTCTGCTGGATTGTAACTGGAAAGATTTTTTTTTTTTTTTATCGTTTGGACTGGAAAGAGAGAAAGAGAAGCCGAAAGCATGCAGGGCAGGGCGGCTAAAGGGCCGAAGATGGTGATTGAATCTCCACAGCAATTTAAAGCTCAGCCTGTTGTCGAGTCAGAGCAGGGCAGCAAGTCAGCAGTGACAGTGGTAAGACACACACAGAGAGGCACGCACTCACATTGCAACAAGTGCACCGGTTTGATGTTGTGGGAAAAAATCATAACTTTTGCTACATGACTTGTATTCACAAATATTTTAAAGTTAGAGGTTTATGTGTATGGAGGTGGAATAATCACCATGAACCTTTTCCTGGATCATTTAGAGTTATGTAGGTGTTCTGATGAGACGGACAGTGTAGCCCGTGTGTGTGTGTGTGTGTGTGTGTGTGTGTGTGTGTGTGTGTGTGTGTGTGTGTG
>JAOVYU010000060.1:17218792-17234030 GCA_025674565.1 Synodontis membranacea | reverse complement strand
TTTATAGCAGTCGAGTTGTACTGCCCTCTAGTGACAGGGAGAACTAACAGGCAGCCTTAGTTTTAGGTGAAGAGATTAGGGAGTAGAGGCGAGTGGATTCGGGTATCGATAGCACAAGGGAGCTAGTCATAGTAGTATGATGGAGCAAGAGTCAAGATGGCGGTGCAGTGTTTATATTCTGGCGGCCGTGTCTGCTTCCAGCTTGGTGCGTGGTGACGTGGGCAGTGTGTGACAGTTATCGTTTAATACCAGGCTTTTTGAGGATTTCGCAGACGTGTGAAAAAACTGCGAATGTAAATTAGTTAGGTTCCATAGAAAATTTCACGAATCTGTGAAGTCACGAATACAGAAATGCGAATGCATGAGGTATTACTGTACTGGCAGAAAAACTCAATTTTGGTCAAAATCCTTCTGTGAATTCAACTACAGTAACATCTGACAGGTTTTCCCACACCACCACCACACTCATGATGATATCCAAATGACTGGCTGTGAGAAATGAATCACAAGTCATCATCAGACTATAGTTAACTTTTAGTTA
This sequence comes from Synodontis membranacea, assembly GCA_025674565.1. NCBI lineage: Eukaryota > Metazoa > Chordata > Actinopteri > Siluriformes > Mochokidae > Synodontis > Synodontis membranacea. The sequence goes on along the minus strand of JAOVYU010000060.1, from coordinate 17,233,489 downwards.
ACTCACTGAACAATCTAAATGAAATATGTCCAGATGAAGCACAGCTCTAGCTCACTGGTGATCAGGACTTTTGAGTGAAAACTGCTTGCTCAAACTCTTGCATTTTTCCCTCTGATTAGCTGTGTAGGGCTCCACTGGGCCCTTTAACACCATTCCCATGATGGTGCACTCGTACATGCTAGATAAGTGTACAAGAGCAACGCCCCATTTTATTGTCGTGATCGTGTTTCCACCTGACTGAGAGGGCCAGTGTGAGTAATGTTCAAGAGAAAGAAAGAAAAGAGCTCAAATGGAGTTTTTTTTTTTTTTTTTTTTTTTTTTCCCCCTCTTTAAATGTATTTTAATGTCTGATCAGTGGGAATTCTAAGATAGAGTTTGGTTTGAATGACAGATATTCCAGACTTTTTTGTGTGTGTGTGTGGTCTGTTCCTTGTAATATCAAGTATTCATCTGGCCTGCATATAATTATCCTGTTCATACCTTTATACTGTTACTGTTCCAATACATGCTTAAGTATGGGTTGGCTACATGAATAAAAGAAATATAATATGTGTAAAAGTCTGAGAGACTGGGTTGTAAGCTGTTAGTGCAGCTCCTGACCTGTGACTAATGGTGTAAGGAAATAAACACTGTGGCTCCGTATGTTAAAGCAACTCCAAAATAATGTCCTGAAAACCCTGAATTATTTTTGATTCTGAAACAACTTGAAACAAACTTAATGTTCCTTTCTTAAGGTATTTTTAAACAATTACTGAGGGCCTTAAACTTGAGCAATGCTCTGTGACTTCTGCTTTTGAACTTCGTCCAAGTAGAGGCCAAAGTAACGGGAGTTTACCGGTGTACTATAAGTCAGTAAAACGGTAGTGAACTAGTGCATAACTTGTACATAACCAACATAACTGGTCCATTTGGCTTATTGCGATTGCGTCATAGCTTTCTGGACATTTTAAGGCTGTTTTGTTATTTTGGTTTTTTTGCATTCCACTTCCATTGGTAGTTTGCTTACTTTTCCAGAATGTGGCAGGCAGAACCTGTAATTTAGTAACTGCTTCGTCATCGAGTGTCTAGTAAAATTCCTTTGACTTTGACACATAGCAGCAAGCAATAAAAAGTAATCCCTCTGATCAGTGACGTTATCTTCTTGTTTTGTGCAGCCCAGGCTTTTCAGTTTTCACAACCAGAGACCTATTTATTCACTGGAACTTTATATCACTTTGTAACTGTGCAACTCGATATCAGTGCTTTCTTAATGTGACTAAGAAAATATCTACTTCGCAAGTTCTTTAGACCATCGGATTATTATAATAATGCGTAATGTTTATAAATCAGGATTAATAGGAGCATCTGTTCAAAAAGTGGCAGTGTCACATTTAAACACAACATGGGGCAGATGGTGGCCTAATGGGTAGGGAAGCGCCCCATAAATGAAAGATTGCAGGTTCGAATCCCACGACCAGCAAGGTACCACTGAGGGACCCTGATCAAGGGTGCCGCCCCCAAGCACTGCTAACCGGGCGCTGAAAATAGCTGCCCCCCTGCTGTGTGTCCCATCGCATATGGGTTAAATGAAGAGAACACATTTCGTTGTCGTGCACTGTGTGCTGTGGTGTGTCGGCAATGACATCACTTTCACAACGTATTTTTATATAACACAATACATAAAAGTAAAGACACAATAGAAACCAAACAGACACAAATGCATTAGGATTAATTAAGCCCTTATCAGTCTTCTGCAGTTGAAGGTCTCACTGCTGTTTTTGGATCATTGAGATGTGAAACACCTCTAGGTTCTGCAGGCATATGAATAACTGTCTTTCTCTGGGGCTGTAACAGGAGAAGAAGCCTGGTGACGTTGATTTTTAAGTTTTCAGTGGATTTAAATGAGTTGCCATGTGCATGTAGTTTACTTTATTATCTTAGATTCATGTCACGTATCTAGAATGTAGAAAAGTTTCTCAATTTCAAATCAGTTGCAAGGTGGAATCTGGGATGCACAGCCTTCAACCCAAAACATGACATGGATTTGGTCTTTATGAAGAAATTAGCCAAAGCTTGTATAATTAAATCTAACCATGTCCTAATATTCTGTTCTTTCTTTGTTTAGAATATTAAAACTGACCCAGAAGAGCTGTTTACTAAGCTGGAGAAGATCGGGAAAGGCTCCTTTGGAGAGGTGTTTAAAGGAATAGACAATCGTACACAGAAGGTCGTGGCCATTAAAATCATTGATTTGGAGGAAGCGGAAGACGAGATCGAGGACATTCAGCAGGAGATCACAGTACTGAGCCAATGTGACAGCCCCTTCGTTACAAAGTATTATGGGTCATATCTGAAGGTAAGTGCATCATCACTAATAGTCAAATCACAACTCACAATATGAGAAGAACTGAGTGGAAGAATTTTGAGGCAGATTCTCTTAAAGTATATTATGTAGCTCATGTACCGTTTTAGGGTGTAGTCTTATTAGGCACAGTTGCCTTGTACTGCGATTCTTCCCCTGTCCCACTCCCCCACAGGCCTGCGCTCACACTGAGCTTAAACTTCTACTCCTGAGTGCGCTTGCATCATCACAATGTAACTTTTTATCTTAAAGAAAAGCGCACCTATTGGCATGGAGACTGTTTTATTGTTTTGTTTTTTTTGTTTGTTTTTTTTTTTAGTGGTTTTGGGTGCGGTGACACAGTCTTTTCACATGCCGTACAGATTTATCAATTATGCAACGCATTGATTTTCAGTAAATTGTGCTTCATGCATAAGGAGATTTTTACGGAAACAGCTGACATCGCAGGAGGAATTTGCAGCTGTGCTCTCCGACTACAGTCCGTGTTCAGCAACATCGTTAGCAATCACACTGTGCACGAGCCCAGCTGATCCGCTCCTGAGCACACCTTCTCCAAGTAGTCCAAGGGAACCGCACCTGAGCACAGTACGCAGTCATCACACCAGTCAAACGCACCGGACTTTAGTGGTCAATGCGCTCGGGTGCAAAACGGATCGTCTATTACGAGTACCCCCTTGAAGATGATGAAGGGTAGCTCAAAGTTTGTAAGACAGTTTGTAAGCAGGGTAAATGCAGACTGTAAACCATACTCGCAACAGAACGAGTTGTCGAGGAGGGAATACAAAAAGAAAAAAGTGTCGAAATATGCATATGCTGCTGGTAACACAAAAGCGCATCTCCATGTATGGAGATATCTACATACATTAACAGCTTATTTTAGACTAAAGAACAAAGCTCTTTCTGCATGTCGTTCCCACTCACTGAACCAACCCTCAAGCAGTTGGATACAGATGGTGTGTGTTAGTGTTGCTTAAATAAAAGCCCCAGTATGATTGTCAGTGGTTTTCTTTTTGGTTGTAAATCATACTTGCTCCCAGCATCGCTTTAAATATGACAAGCGATCTACTATTTTAGTAACAGATTTAATTGTTATTTTAGTATCAAATAAGTTGTTTTTGAAGACAATCATCCAGATGTATACAGGTCTGAACCTCTGTTCTCTCAAATGATGTACCCAGTGTCATGTACTGTGCAAACAGATTAAGGTATTTATTGCCTTTTTTTTTTTTTTTTTTTTTTAAGACAACAAAAAGTGGAAATTCAAACGTGTTTTCGGGAGTAATCATTTTGTTTTGTCACAAAGTACATTCCGTATAACCTTATAAGTGTTAGCCTTACCTCTCATGGTTACAGAAGAGCGCACCGTGGGTATTTTGTATTCAGACTCACGTTAAGACATCTGGGTAACATCCTGTTTGACATTATTATTTCTGTGTTCAGCTGCTTCCCCAGAGAATTACAGAAAGCTTCCACCTCAGATTAAAGAAAAGCCTTTTAAAGACAAGGCTGCACATTTGAATTTACTGAAAGGATAGCCCCTTGAGATCTGTCTCATTTTCAAGGGGGTCCTGTCGACACAAATGCAACGCCTCTGAGAATATGACGCACCTTTACGTCTGTTTAGAACACGCTCGCTTTTCTTCACTGTTGCTCATCATTTCCTCTCATAGGCTGCGTTTCATTTCCTGCCTGATCGAACTGTGTGGTCACTGAATGGCAGCAGTACGCAGCAAGGATTGAATTTTTATCCTGTAAGGGCATGTAACATATGAAATCCATATTTAAGTGTTAGTCCTTACCATGAAGATCAGGGCCGTTGCTAAGCTGCTGATTCTTTGCCATTCTTGTTTTATCTAGCTAGAGTGACTGCCAGCTAAATTCCTCCAAACTGGTTTACTGGATTAGAATATCAGAGAATATTAAGTGTGAGGAAATTCCCTTTTTTTTCTATACCATATTCATGCTTCTTTAAACGTGTGTAATTTGTAATGAACGTTTCCTTTTAAAGTTTGATATATTGCAAGCAGAGGACATGATTTCTGAATAATCCTGTTCACTTGCAACTGTGATTTTAAATGGCGTGCTCATCACAGATGGCCTGTTCTGATTACATAGATTGGTATCTGAGTCTATTTTTTTTTTTTAGCACAGAATAAAATTCACATGTGAAAACAGGGGCTTTCCTAATTCCTCCATATTAAACTGATTTGTGGGTGTTAAATAAGAGTTCAGTTTTTAACTTTGTAAGTTTGAAACGTTGGCCTGATTGCTTTAAGCTCTTATTTCCCAATATACTAATTACTAGTGCAGGGAATTCTAATCCCCTTTTTGTAGCCGGAGACCCTTTTAAAAGTAACCTATTTAAAACCTTTTAACCTCCTTTAAAAAAATAAATAAATAAATCACATACCCTTCATTTTGAGAGTCACTTTATTAGAGGATTATAACACGGTAACCAGAAACTATCAAGTACAGATCCTGTATTTTAAGTTCACTGTGGTGCATTTGGACTGCTTTAGTTGCTTCTGTATAAATCTGAAATAAAGAATATGAAAATGAAAACTAGATATATCTGGACATTACCTACATCTGTACAGAAATGTACAGTTTCTTGGAGATTAAAAACATATTATGCAAAAGACCTTCACAGGGGTCGATTTAGAGAGAAGTTAGTTTGATCACATTTTTATTTTGAACCTGCTTGCCAGTAGGTTAATGCTAATACCTTCTTCATAACTCACTTCACTTCACATGCATTTCTTCTTCATAACGCGCTTGTTTATTTTTATTTTTTGTACCCTAGCCTCATGGTCTTGGTCACAGGTCATGTGAGCCCTGATGTGAGGTTAGGTTGTTGTCTGCTTGTGTCAGGTCATGCTTCTGAGTTGTAACGTAATGCCCTAATGTCTGTTGTTCTCTTGCTCTTTCTGTTTCAGGGCACAAAGTTATGGATCATAATGGAGTATTTAGGAGGAGGGTCAGCATTAGATTTGGTCAGTAGTATGTAACATTCATCACGACAGATTAATCCTTGTTCATTATGGAGTATTCATGTAGAGTATACCTATAGATGTAGGGCATATCATACTGTCCTCTCTGCCACAGCTGGAGCCAGGGCCACTGGACGAGTCCCAGATCGCTACTATACTGAGGGAGATTCTCAAGGGGCTGGAGTACTTGCATTCAGAAAAAAAAATTCACCGAGACATTAAAGGTACCATAGTGACGTTTTGATCATGTTCTGTCTTGAAAGTACATCGTGAATACGAGTGCACCATCACTTCCGACGTGTGTGTGTGTTTGTGTGTACGTGCCTCCACAGCTGCTAATGTGCTGCTGTCAGAGCAGGGTGATGTGAAGCTGGCTGACTTTGGCGTGGCAGGCCAGCTTACAGACACTCAGATCAAGAGGAACACATTTGTGGGTACTCCATTCTGGATGGCACCTGAGGTCATTAAACAATCAGCCTACGATTCAAAGGTCAGAACCCATCACACCTCCCCCCCGGACCAAATCAGATATGAACTCAGCTATACAAGGATGTAGGAATGTTAAGGCCATTATGAGCTTGTACTGATACCGTGTGACAGAAAGCCAGGTGATCAGATATGCCTTTCTTTATCTCTTCGGGAATACTATAGAGTTTCCTTGTTTCTGTATGTGTGACGTAGACAGTGTGACTCTGATTCAGATGGTGTCCAAACTTGCGTTACTGTTGTGACTCACAATAAACTTCCTTATTGTTCTGAGCAGTCTATAAAACCGTTCATATGATGTTGTGTAATTCGCATAATTTACGCAAGGGATGACTTTGCGGATGATGTGACATCACGTGGGAAACTTTTTTTTATTATTATGGAACTATTCGCGAAGGAAATATTTACTTTGATATGAAAGTTCCGTGTTTAATAAAAGAAAAGGTCCATTTGTCTTCTAGACTTTATACCTTATAACACATGTTCCACGATATTCTATTTCAGTGGGTTTTTCCTTGCATTCACGCTTTTAATTTCACTTTAAACAAGGTGCAGTTTTGGACAACGCCTGGCAAAAAAAAAAATGGAATCTCTACTCTTGGAGGATGTTCAACAAAAAGACAAATCAAAGATATGACATTGCTGCAATTAATGACCTGTTTGTTTATTTATTTATGTTTTCAGATCAAGTAGAAAAATGGAATCACTCAATGATGAAGAAATTTGGAATCACCTTATAATTTGCATTTCTAAAGCAGTTGATTCTTCAGTCTAATTTCTCATCTAGGAAAAAAGTGCCATTAATTACGAACAATTTAAAATAATGTTTTTAAAAAAAAAAAAAATAAAAAAAAAAGCCATAATGTTCAGCTATTAAATTAAGTAGTTTTGTGTCGTTTTTCCCCCCTACAAATTAAAACAAGCTGAATGAACATCCTCCAAGAGTAGTGATTCTATATTTTTTGCCCCAGGATGTGTTATTTTGAATTGCACTGTGCCTGTTTATGCCTCCAACTATGGCAAATTGTTTTTGATTTGATTGTTTTTGAATTTTTGGCATCCTTCTGTCCATATTTCTGTCCATCCGTCCTTCTGTCTGTCCATCCAAGATTCTCATTATTACAGTATCTCGAAAATGAGGTGTTCGATGTTTGTAGGATTTAAATGGAGTTATTAAAACCAGCAAATTAGATTCTGGAATTGAAGATAATTTGGAAGAGGTCCACAAGTCAAGGTCACATGTCTGATGTTTTTCCTTTAATAGCTTCTTGTCCTATTTTGAAGTAAATTTTAAGAGAATGTCATGCATACAAATGAGTAGGACTAGACTTGTTGGCAGTGGAGACATCCCTGTTGACGCTTGTTAGTGTCAAGTTTGATATGTGCTCTAAAGCTGTGGGTTTGTGAATGTGTGTAGATCTCATTTAGCGCTGCTACTGTAAACAACGTAACAGCTATTACATGGTAGTCATGTCCATGAGTAATGAGTCACCACCTCACATTGAGATTTTAAGTAAAAAATAGTATTTCATCTTGCCTTGATTTCTAAAGTCTTTTAGGGTGGGATCACATTTATGTGTGTGCAAAATGAGTAGAATACCATACTTGATTAGTACAGGGTAAATAGTTTTTTTTTTTTTTTTGTTTTTTTTTTAAATCATGGTCATTGTATTAGATTTGAGACACGTTATGACAAATGAGCAGAGTTTTTAAAGAGAAACTAAGAAGAGCTTGTGTTTCCTGCCACTCAGTGATGATAAATGTGTGTTCCTGTGTAACTGTGAAGTCTCTTGTCTAACACTTTTCAAGTTAATATGGAATTTGCCAACCAAGGAGGTGTGAGCTTTGACCTGCCCTCTAGTGTATATTTCATTTAATCATCAACATGAACCACCAGAATTTTCTGATCCTCGTTCAGTGTCTGTCCTCATGGGAAAGGGTTAAATGTACTGCAGTAGAAACATGAATGCACATGAGTACTGATTGACTAAGTGCCGTGTGCTTGTGTGTTTCAGGCAGATATCTGGTCGTTGGGTATAACTGCAATAGAGTTGGCCAAGGGAGAGCCGCCCCATTCTGAACTGCACCCCATGAAGGTTTTATTCCTCATCCCAAAGAACAACCCGCCAACTCTGGAGGGAAACTACAGCAAATCGCTTAAAGAGTTTGTCGAAGCCTGCCTCAACAAGGAGCCGAGCTTTGTAAGAATTCCGTACCTCAGTGCTGTTATGTCTGCGACGGAGTGTGTGGTTTTTAATGTGCAACTTCACATATTCCATTCTGTGGAGTTGTACTTTTTATTTTAGCTGAATACCAATGTTGTATCTTTCTCTTTGCAGAGACCTACAGCCAAAGAGCTGCTGAAACATAAGCTTATTGTACGTCACTCTAAAAAGACCTCGTACCTCACAGAGCTCATTGACAGGTACAAGAGGTGGAAGTCCGAACAGAGTCGAGATGATTCCAGCTCCGACGAGTCTGACTCGTAAGCACAGGCTGCTTTTCTCCCTCTGTTCTTTACTTACAACATCTTGGTAGACATTGATTCAAACCAGCAGAGGAACAGAAACTACATATATGTATATTCCAAAAAAGTAGAAGAGCATTCTGATGAACAGGACACTTTTCAGGTCGGTTAGGTGTTCTAATAATTTTGGCCACCACTGTATATAAATATGTATATTTAAAATTTTAATTAAGTAAAAGAGAAAATTGAAGTTTAAACCTATACAAATGAAAAAGAGAAGCAGGAAACAGCGAACGGAGCATGTGACTATGAGCAGCAAGTGCACTTATCTCCAGTGTGCTGCGGTATAAAGAAAGTGTTTTTTCTGCACTCTTGCCATTGCCGTTTTTGCTCCGTTTTCTCGACTCTGCACACTTATGGTGTCTGTTTTCTTCGGTTTAACCTAATATTTGTTCTCAATCAGTATACCTCATTTAAATGTAAGAGGTTTTACTTTGCTTATTTGTGATATGTCCAGACGTGTTGTTTTGACTTCACTTCGTGAACGGGGAAGGAACTCAGAGTTGAAATGACTGTTGAGAAAGAAGAGTTCACTAAGCTGGGCAATATACTGTAGCGTTTCTCACGCCGGACACACAGTGGAGGCAGACAAGAGAGTTCCGTTTGCAACCCAATGCAAATGGCTGGGAGAGCTTTATTAGCCGCTTTATTAACAGCATGGGAACTCATACACACATTCACGCATCAAATATGAATGATCAAGCATCAGAACCTGGCCGAGGCCGTTTAACTAGCTAGGGGAAGCCAGGAGGGTGAACACTCAAACCCCGCCCCCTTGGCGTAGACTCCCCCTTGTGGTGAACGAAAAACCCCACAAGGGATGATGGTCGCTGGCAATCGCCCCGCCCACGCTACAATATGTTATGTAGTATAATGCAATCAAATAGAGTAGAATCAGTCCATTATAACTCTAAGTCCATTATAATAAATACAAGCTTCATAATTAAATTGCAGAATTGTTCGATTACATTATGTAAGAACAAAGAAAATCGTAGTCAAGAATCGTTCATAAAGTTGAAAAAAAGCAGTCGTGACATGGAATGTGATGGAAATGAAGAATCAGAGACAGGCTTGTGACACCTTTTAACTTGTGCTTTTCAGCCGCTTTATTGCTTCACAGTCTCGCACACAAAGATACACAAACACAGCCAGACACACGACTCTGTGCTGGTTATCAACTTTTCTCTCTTTCTCTGCTCACTGGCCTACTGACACCTACAGTATAAGAGGATTGCCAGATTGCCAGAATTAATTGTTTTTGGGTGTGATGTATACCGTTATTGTCTGTGCTTCAAATTATACCATGATATAAATTTTAGGCCGTACCGCCCAGCCCTACTGCACAGGCTATATATATTGTCTGTTCATAATTTTAAGTATTTTAGGCTATTGTCTACATGATCAGAATTTTTAGTTTGAACTTTTTCAGATTAACAGGCCATATAGCTTTCCTAGATCAAAATATTGTAAGATAATATTTTAATATTTTATTCTGCTATTATTCCAATACAACTCTTCTGCCCTCTTTGGCAGTTCCAGTTAAAATCAGTCTCTTTGTCTCTGCTCAGGGAACAGGATGGGCAGGCCTCAGGAGGGAACGACTCGGGAAACGATGATTGGATCTTTACCATCAGAGAGAAAGACCCCAAAAAAATCCAAAATGGAATCATACAGGAGTCGGAGCTGGACCACAGCAAGGTGAAGAGGAGAGAAACTATCAGCCTAATACATGTGCCCAAGGATCCATTAGGTGTAGCTCCTGGAGAATCTGTACTAAAGATTAATAAGCATTTTCAAGACATGGGGAGGGGGGAGCACAGAGAACGCTTTTGTACCGGGCTCAGAAATGTGTTGATCATCTTAATGTACAGTCAGGGTCCCAGTTGTGTTTATTATAACACCTTCATGCAATTACTGAATTATAACAATGTCATTAATGACTGCAGTAGTGGTTCCCTTGGTGTTCAGTTGAGATGAGAGGCATTCCATTGTCTCTGATAGAATACTAGCTAATATGTAAAGCCTAACCTCATGTTTAGCATGTAAACCTCCATAACAGCATCTTTGCCAGAAATGAATGCTGATATTAATGTGTATAATTGTCTCTCTCTCACACTGTTCTCCCTTCAACAGGTACAAAGCAGCGCTCAGAGACCTTTGTCTCAGAGTTTGTCGACTATTATATCTCCATTGTTTGCAGAAGTAAGAACTTCTCTCGACAAACCGTTATTTTCAGTGCATCTATATTAAAACAATCAGCTGTGAAATTTAGTGTTGCTTGCAGGTTCCATCAGCAGCATCTGCTTTCACACACTACATTGACTCAAAATATGGAGCTGTGCATATAAAAAAAAAATGCCAGTGCTGCTGTAGTAATAATGATGATAATAATAATAATATGCTTCCATCTTGCTGTGCAGTGCAAGGCAGCAGTCTTTTCTTGTAGTTGCTTGTGTGTGTCGAGTAAACAGTTTGAGTACTAGGCCTTATGCTGTTGAGTATCACAGTGATTTAACATTTTCCTGGTTGCTCCTCTGTCTTCCACCTTCAGCTGAAGCAGAAGGGTGAGGCGAGTAATGGAAAGCCAGAGACGGTAGAGGAGCTGAGGGAGGCCATTTTCCTGGCGGAAGAGGCATGTCCAGGCATCTCAGACTCCATGGTCACAGAGCTAGTACAGAGACTGCAGAGGTATGATCTACAGATTAAAGTTCTCCAGCACCTCCACAGAGTTCTGTCTTATTCATCGAATAGAGTTGATTATTGAGCTCAGTATGGTTTACCTTAAATTAGTTATTATTAAGGCTCATATTTTTATATTACAGAATTTCACATATAATTGTGTTGTATTTGTGGGAGGTGTCCTAGGTGAACAATAACTTATTTCAGTATGGTAACACATATTAGCTACATGAATTAGCTGTCTAGTACTTGATAGGAAATCTCATGGAGCATCAGGTATGTGTTATATACGTAGGGGTGTGAATGGAGCAGGTTATCTGTGTGCATGCTCATTTTGCTAACAGAAAGACTTTTGGTGCCACTGGATTGGAAAAAGAGAAACGTTAGCAAGAAAACATGATGCGATGCCCTTAAGTGTTTGCAAATGACCAACGACTGACCTTTGTCATAGTCATGTCCATCAAATGGCCACCATCATGTAAAAGTAGGCAGTAGTTTATTAACAGAGCAGACTCTAGTGCAGGGATAAACACCTAAAATGTGTGATGTTATAGTTATGCAATATTTCTTGCAAACAAAGAATACAAAAGCAATATATATTTTCTTATGAAGTGATTGTTTGGTTTTGTAGCAGGGCTTCACATTACCAAATTATTTTCCATTGTCTACTTTTAAACAATACATGTATACTTTTAAACAATACTTGCTTGAAAAACTAGAATTGCTGAATGAAAGCCATTTTTTTTTAAATCAGTTGATCAGTTCTGCTGCCGTACACAGGCCTGTCCACTGAAATACTTTGCTGGGTTTACACCTGAACTGTAGAATGCCAGTTGTCACCGTTGCCCTGGGGAACACTAGATGTCTGACCTAGAATTCTCTGATTGTCTTTCTGACTAACCACAGATTTGTTCTGTCTGGCAGGTTTGCGGTTCCCCGGGCCTCATCTCACTGACTGCTTTGCTGTGGGTTTTCCTCTCTCTGCCTCTTAGTGCAGCCTCTCACACGCACTCGCTCACTCAGCCTGAATCTGGCACAATTGTTTTTTTTTTTTTTTCTTTTTTTCTTTTTTTATTTGGGGGATGGGGGGGGGGGGGGGGTGGGGGGGGGGGTTACATATCAGGTGAGTGGGTAGTGTTGTGAGGCCTGGCTGGACTTAGACTCACTCACACCCCTTCTGAGAGCAGTGCACCTTATTCAGCACACACAGGGGCAGAGCAGCAGGTGGTTGCACCAGCCATGTGCAGGTTCTTTCCAAACTGCATGTGTAAAGCAATTTGCGTCTTAATGACACACCTTTTTTTTTTTTTTTTTTTTTTTTTTTTTTTAAAATGTCCAGCGAGTGCAGATTCACTTGCAACATGAAAACGAAATCAACTGTCATGTTGTCAGTTACACTGATTCATGAATCTCTTTCACCATTTAGCAAAAAGTCACAGCTAGTTAACATTTCAGTAGAGAATGTAAATCAGGACTTAGTTGAAAAGCAAGGACTGGTTGTTATATGGAAGATGTAAATGAGTATTTTATTATTATTTTTATTATATTTTTTTTGTTCAGTAGTTATGAGCTGGTCAGTTTTAGGCAATACCCCGTTTTACACTTGCCCTTTCACTAGTGTAAGCCTTACACTATGGTGCATTTAATACAAGCTCTGTAAAGTAGGCAGTCAGTTTTGCTAGAACTTGGATAGTTGGTGCAAACCAGTCATTGAATGTACAGTATGTGAGATCTTTAAAGTGTGAGAGAGAGAGAGAGAGAGAGAGAGAGAGAGAGAGAGAGAGAGAGAGAGAGAGAGAATGGAGTGCTGTATGATCCCAGCAGTGAAGTTGAGATGAACCTCTTGGGGTTTTTTTTTTTGTTTGTTTTTTTAAACCTCAGGTATCCTGCTCTCAGTAACTGGAGTCTTCTGAGAGGCAGACTGAGCGTGCTTTGGCTGGGTGTGTAAATGTGTGTGTACATAGGCTTACAAACATGTCATGGAGGTACGCTAATGAAAACACTGTGTTAAAAATGGCCAACTGCTCCTGTAGATACTGTTCATGAAGGTATATATATATATATATAAAAACTGGCCATCACTGAGATTGCCTTGTCTTTTATGTTGCATTATTATTATTATTATTATTTTTTTTAAATCATTTGATTACGTTTTTTCATTGATTGAACTGAACGCTGCCATTGGACCGGTTATCACAGTTTTTCTTTTCTACCTTCCCAGTGCCATTTATACTCCTGTTTCCATTTACCATCACTTCTTGAGTCCAACACTTAGAAAATATATTCATAAAAGTTCCAAGTCCATTTTTAATATAATGCTGTATGCTATGATTTTTTAATTTTTTTTTTCCCTTTAAAAGCTCCGGACTATTTCACCAATCTCTAGTTCTTTTGATTTGCTGTAAACCTGTCATATGCCGCTAAATCCTCATGTCTTCCTGGAAATTGAAAAGGTACAGGGTGTACCAACAGCTTGAATTGCACTTAGATAACTGCCTTCTTATGATACATGAATTAGCCATAAGACATAAGCATGAGACTTGTACAGTGCATTTCACCTCCTTACGTGTAGATCTGCTGATGTGAGCACCGTCTATGATGTCCAGTGTGTGAAGTCTAGCGTGTCATTGCACAACTCACTTTGGTGCATTTTAAATCTGTTCATAGCTCATGTACATGTATTGTCCGTAGTGAAAAACTAGCATCAACAAATGTATTGTGGTAGAAGTGCACTTGAGCTAACCCCCAATCTTGTTTTTACCTGTAACTGGGCAATGATGCATTTATTCACCAGTTTTTAAAACGTTAATCCAGTGATCAAAGCTGTATCTTAAAAATAGCGTGGGAGTCTGAGCGTAAAGCAGTTCTAGATAAATCTCTTTTCTAACTGGGGACATGGATACGATCACAAGCATGAGGCATATGCATGTGTGTAGCAAGTTTTTCAAATCCTGAAATCCAGCTGTTTCAGCTGTAAAGGCTTTATGCTAACATTACTAAAATTAGAATTCTAGTGCTTTTTAAATTGCACACTTTGTGTTCTCAGTACAGTCTTGGAAATGTAAAGCTGTTCTTCAAGACTGGAAATTCTAACACTTTAAACAGAGTAGAGTGTTTCTTATACTCAGCTGTAAAGTCTGTCCAAGTTGGACACTGGGATTTAAAAAAGAGAACAAGACAGAACATCCATGAAACCACAAAATGCGAGTTCAGAGAGTCCCACGAGAAGAGATATTTGTTTGATGTAGTCAGGTGGAAAGAAACTTTTGCTTAGTTATCGTCTTTGTTATAATAAAATGATAACGTGATTATAATACGTTATAATCAACTACCAATGTAGAGTAGATCTTAAACTCAAGATCTCAAGACTAGTTTGGAATTCTGCATTTAAAAATCGAGAACAGAATTCTTTGTCATGTTCTTTCAGTAAGACTAGTTAATGATGAGGCTGTTAACGTGTTCGAGGAAGCAATTGCTAAAAGACGAAACGAAATTGAATTTTCTGCCAGTGAAGCTGTTCAATTCAATGCTGGTTTAAATGTTTAAGCCGTTCTGTCTCCGAAACTCATAGGTGGTGTTTTAATAGAGGCAGAAATCTGCACTCATGGTCAGACTCTGTCCTGTTGATCAGTCTGTCTGTCTACCACAAAGTACTCTCCTCCCCCCCCCCCCCC